>JAAFCF010002710.1:526721-879910 GCA_013389785.1 Helicorthomorpha holstii | reverse complement strand
GTGTCACGGTAGTAAAAATGGCGGCGAATTCACCAAGTTTTTTGAAACGCTCATCGCTGTGTTTGTGGATTATTGTGTAATTTTTGTGTTTATTAAACGCGTCGAATAAATATGGAGGAACCGAAAAGGATAGAGTTAACGACAGTGGGTCAATTGAAGAAAGATTTGAAGACTAAAGAAGCTCCACCGCCGCCGCCTACTTATCGTTTTCAGCTGACACTCGGTGAATCGAACGACAAAACATGTCCAGAATTTAACTACACCAACTTGGTTGGAAAAGCAATGAGGGTAAGTAGACGTCGTCGGGGATGAGAGGTGGGGGAAGTTGATTATTCATCGCTGCCGCCTCGCTCGTGTCGTCGACGGGGAAAGTGGTACGAAGGTGGTCGGGCAAGTAGAGCGCCGTTAAGATATATAATGTTGGAGGCCACCATAATAACAAAAGAGGGGTTTGCTAGGGTCCCCCAGCTCAAGGGTGAAAGTAGAACACTGGGATAAAGGAAAAGGGGGAGAGAAACATTTTTTTCGTTTTTTCAGTTAGGATAACTGTCAAAAATACATAGTAGGATGCGGTGAATACTAAATGAAACAACTTTTTGGAATTTGCAGACGAACAACTTGGGCGAGTTCATTATTTGTGACCACGTGTAGGGCTTGTATAGACATCTTTGGGAATAGGGGTGACAGGTTTGGTAGTGATATGGGTAGTGTTATTTTATTTTATTACTACCTATCACAGTCCCTATTGACTTTTTAACCATTTCAAAAAAAAAATACATAAAAACTAGGTGTAATGAAAACAAAAGACAAAAAAAAAAGTGTTTTATACACGCTTGGACTACGAAGACAGCCTTTATGAGCTTATCATTGTTTTGTTTTTTTAACTTGTTTGAAAAAATGTAGCACGATAAACTCCACATAACGACAGACAGTAATTTCACATGTCAATATATTTAACCTAAATTTAATCCCTATGGTTTAAATTAATATATTTAATTAATTAATACCAATTTGAATAATATTTCATCACCTTATTGGTGACGTTAACAAATAAATAAATCAGCCTAGAAAACACATGGCAATAACTGTACAGCACTTTCAACCATAACAAAAAGTAAACGGACACATATGATAAAGAGACATGCGCATACACACAACAACAATGGCGACTGTAAGGGAAGTTACGTCAAAGCTAATCGACACTAGACATTTCGCACTTCCGGTTTAATTAAGCAGTCTGTTCTCGTGCTGTAACTCCTTACTAAAAAGTAAAAGACACAAAAAGAGAAAAGGAGTGTCAATACTTTTTTTTTGCAATTGAAATAGCTGAAATTGGTTGACATTGATAAAAGACGGCAAAGGTGCAATTAAACTATAGAATAGTAGAGCTGTAGGAAGATAAAACTAAGTCGTTCAATCAGTGTGTAATAATAATTGGGACAATAAGAAACGTTCTAGCATTTTAACAATGGATTATAAATTGCGTATTATGCACTAATGTACAGTGTAAATAAATATAATTTAATAACCATAGGAAGCACAGAAATTACACCTGCCCCACAAATGCATCGGAATTAAAATAGCATATTGACGAATCTAACTACTGTATTATAAACACGAATAATGTCATTCGAAAAAATTCAATTTTGAAATTTCGAAAATTTGAAATTTTGAAATTTCGAAAATTTGAAATTTCGAATTCAATTTTGAAAATGTTTATTTGGTCGTTTGTTTTATTGATGTTTATGATTTTTCATTTGTATTTGAAATTGTTTATGTAAATATCCGATCTTCCATCGACAAAAAATTAAAATGACTTAGTAATCTTATCAGTGTAGTTTTTTTAACAAATTTTCCTTGAACTTTTAATATTGAGAAATATTTATCAGAAGGGTGAGACGTGTAGGGGTTTGTAAAGGGAGTTCGGTATGCAAGGTGAGAAACCCATTAATAAACAACAGATAAACAACGTTTTAGTTTCTCCTTTTGATAAAAATATTCCTCAATTGAATTTAAAATTATTGTGTATGGGAATTTTATATATCGGTTCTAGTTCTAATTCATTTCTCCCCATGATACCAAGTTTTAGCTACATTTTTCACTCAAGATAATGATACTAAACTTTTTATCGATTGAATGTAAATTGCATTATAATTATCGTTGTTTAATTAATGATCTTTTTTCATAAATTACAGAAAAAGGGTAAAAATGGTGTTGTAGAAGCTAATGATAAAATGGAAGAGAATGGAGACGCAGATGGAAACAGTGCTGACCCTTTTGGTGATGCAGATGATGATGATGATAAAATGAAGGCATTAGCCAGAAAATTTGAAGAAAAATATGTCAGTACACTTTTTTTTTGTCATTTAGAAAATTATTAATTTTACTTTTAATTTGATTTCACAGGGTCCAAAAGGTGAAGCAAAAAAACCAGCAAAGAAAATTGGTAGAGTGGAAGATTATATTGATCTCGGAATGGGTTATGATGAAACTGATCCATTCATAGACAACAGTGATGCTGTAAGTTTTGCTTTTACTATCATTTTTTACGAGAAAGTTTTACTGTATAATCTGAAATTTTTACAGTACGATGAGTTAGTTCCATCAACGTTAACTACTAAATATGGAGGGTTTTATATAAATACTGGAAGATTAGATTTCAAAGAGCTTCAAGAATCATCTGATGATGCCTTTCAAGATCCAGTAAAACAAAGAAAAGTAAAAAAAAAGTTACTTTTGCACTATTTAAGTTGATTACAAGTTCACTTCTAAATTTAGAGAAGAAAATTAAAAGAAATAGAAAAAGATTTGAAAAGGAAGAAAAAATTGTTTTTGAAAGATGATGAACCACCAAAGAAACGTGGAAGAAAACCGTTAGAAAGACCTGAAAGGTTTTATACAATAAATGCATTTGTTGCCTTTATACTTAATTTTTCTGATTATACAAATATTTCAGTGCCTTTTTAAAGCCAAGGAAAAAGCAGCCAACAGTGGCAGCTTTATTGCAACATCATAAAGCTCAGCAACAAAAGAAATATGTACCACTTACAACTATACAAGAACATAACCAGACGCAGCAAACAACGTCTCATTCTTCACAGCAGCCCCAATCATCTGAAAGTCCAAGTAAAGCAACTGTAAATAATGACATAGGTATTGTACTATTTCATGTGTGAAAAACATGACTAAATGATCAACCACGATTGTTAGTGCTCGAAAATTCAAGAAATGTAATAGTCTAATTGTCTAATTTAGTGTCTAAACGTGAAACCAATGGTGCTGAACTTCAACTTGGTACTAGTAGCAGTGATAGCGATGTTATGTTTACAACTGGGACCAGCAACGAGTCTGAAGTGGCTCCTAAACTTCCCGAGGGCCTGCCTGACTTTATTGATGAGACGGTTAGACATATTAAAGAAGCTGCTTTAAAGGCAGAAGGAAAAAGCCGGTTTTTTTCTGAAGATATTAATAAAATGTTGCTGAAGTAATCCTTAACTTTGATATTTTAACGGTACTTTTACTAAAACCTATCTTTTTTTCTATTTACAGTATTGATTCATTATCTCGTGAATTAAGTTGTAGTCAACGATCTCAACTGTATGGCCATTTGGCTTCATATTTTCCGTGTACTAAAGAAACTTTATTAAAACGAGTTAAGAAATTAAGGCTGATGGAAGAGGATGTGAAACTTCGAGAACCTATGCAGATTCTTAAAAAAGGTTTTATTTCGGTGCCAATGACGGTTATATTTTGATGAATTGATCTCTTTTTTTTTGTTTTTTTGTTACGGATATATTGTATTAAGTTTTCTTTTTTAATTGCTCAATTTTTCTGATGCGTTTGCTTATTTTGTTTCACGTAAATCTTTATAATAAACTTTATAATTACTATAATCTTTTTATAGTTTACAAAACGTCAAAATTGCGTTTAAAATTCTAAATTACACACAAAATATTAAGAGTGCAATTCCAATATTATAAGAATATAAACTGACGATTTTGTATTTTGTTCATTTTAGCAATTGATGAAGTAATGTTACTATCGAAAGACGCGCATAAAATTCAATGCAGAAACACCCCTGAGGGAAGGTGAGTCATAATAATTCGAATTAACCCTTTGATCCCAAATAGAGATATTGCTATAATTAACAAAAATTATGTAGCTTTTGTGTTGTGGACACTTTGGATTCGGACGAAGAAAGAAGTGACGATTTTGACGATGCTAACGTCCCTTCCAGTCCCAGTGAAGAAGAAAATGACGAGGGAATTAAAATTGTGCGAAAAAAGTTTCTATGGAATGATACTGTTAGGTAATATTAGAAAAAATTTCTCGAGCTATTGCTGTGCTTACTGTCGGGCATTTGAATCTTAATTTTTGAGTTTTAAGAAACTCGATCAATCGGCTCTATAATTGACCGATTTCTCTACATGAAATTGGGCTGTGATCTAACAATAGTAATACAAAATGTTAAATTAATATCTGATCAGTAATCACATAAAACAGCATTATGAGAACATTATTAAGTTATGTCCCTTAAACTTGGTAACTAACTTAAAGCATTTTCAGGCGATTGTTGTGCAATGTTGTCAGAATAAAAGTGAAAGCCTATGACTCGTCAAAGGGTAGATCACAATCACCTGAAGAATATCTCAGGGAATTTTTAAGTACACGTATTAAGCCCATGTGGCCTAAAGGATGGACAACACTTAGGTTGGTCGTAGTCTGTTTAAATTAATTTTTGATGTTAATCATTTTTATCCATTCGCAGGAGATTAATCCGTGAAAGTCGGTCTTCTCATGCTCATTTAACGTAAATATTTTCATTTGTCATAATTGTTTTGTAATATGTTACTAATGTCGATATTTTATGACAGGCATCGGACGAAACCAAATATGGTGGCGGTTAAAAAATTTCTTCCGGCTGTGAGTCTTCTTCCCTTAGCCAGCATGAATATGAAAATGGCAGCATCGAATGATGTTATTGTTGAACCAGTAATATCTTCAGCAACGTCGACAGCAACGACATCCCCTTCAGTTATAACTATAACTACGTCTTCACCAACAAACAAAGCTGTAAATAGTGTTGCATCGTCATCGGTTGGTGCTACTGAATCAACACCAAGTGTGTCTAGCAGGCGATCGTCTCCTGCAATTAGTGATCCTTCGGTTATGAGTGCAAAAATGGCTTCAATGCTGTTAAATGCTCAAGCAATTGTTGCTGCTTCATCGGGCTCTGGGAAAATCGGATCTGCCCTTAATCCGCTTTCATTAGCTGGATTTCATGCAGGTAAATCGGTTGGAGACAGCAAAAGTGGTAGTTCTCGTGGCTTCTCGTTATTTGACGCTTCAGCAGTTACAGCCATTGGTAATTCGGACTTGGTACAGTCTAGCGCTAAATATCCTGCAACCGGTACAAATACGGTATCATCTGCTAAAGATTTTCTTAGTGAGATAATTAATAGAAGCTTAGCAGATTATCCCAATTCGGAAAGTGTAAAGATGCTGAACAACAGTTATAGATTTATAGACAGCCCCAAATTTACATCAATTCTGACAAAAACATCACCAAGTAATGCAGCCACATCGCGGACATCGCCTTCTCTTGAGTTTAATTATCCAAAAACAGGTGTTAAAGTTAATAATAGCAGCCTTAATAATTCAAAAATCGAAAGTAGTCCAAACAGCTCCGTTTCCGTGGCAAATGTAAAGGACAGTGAACGACATCATCATCAAAGAACGCCTTCCTCTACTCCTGAATATCGTGCTTCACAAGTAACTCCAAGGAGTTCACCTTTGGATCTGTATTTAGACTGTTTTAAAGCAAATAATAGCTCGAAATCAACTTTGTCTCCCAATGATGCCGCGGTTGCATCGTTTCATACCCTTTATGACATGAAAAGTGCGATCGAACGAACTCTGAAAGCCCCTCATTCGTCAGCTCAGACGAAAGCCTGGGCGCATACATCCGCAACATCATCAGCGGCTGCTGCGGCCGCCGCAGCTCTCTACGCCGCATCAACTGGTGAAGAACCGTTAAATTTTAGTACGCCAAAAAGCAGCAAGACTTTACAAGATAGAACTAAAAACTCAACATCACCAGCTACATCGACGACTGTTAAATTGGTAAATTTACCAAAATCACATTCGCCATTTCAAACTTCAGCATCTCATTCAGCCACATCTACTCCAAAATATAACACAACTCAAAGACCCGTCCAAAAAGATTCAGGTAAAATAAGTACTTAAATCAATTGCTCAGTATTTCGCCATAATAATGTTTAATGATAGTTTACTTAGAAGGAATTGCAGCATCTTGGCAAGATTTTCATTTGAAAAAATCTGTTAAATCTGAACGCTCAACGCCTACATTACCAACAACGAGCAGACAAACAGGTAACCATATTGAGATTTGAATGCGATTAATGTAAAATATTACAATAATAAAATGTTTCTCTTAGGTTCATCTCACAGTAAAATGAATAGTATAACAACGTCTACTCGACCATCAACTCTAACGAATAACAGCTTAATTAATACTACAAATTCGTTTCAGGAACCTGTTCATTCCATACCTCAGGTAATTTCATTTGACAGACTCAAATCTCGGGATTCTACCCAGCAGGTTTAGCCTACTTACTGTCACTTTTTAGTTCATAAACTTTAAATTTTATCAGCTAAATTATTATATAACTTTTCACTTACATACCTAAATAATTTTATAACACATTAATATAATTGACACTGATATAGTAAGACAACTGAAATAAATATTCTCACGAATAAATGATTCGTTTTGAAATGTTATTAGTCATATCAGCTCTGACTTGTATGAATTAGTCACCGTGAAATGGATTTATCATTTTTATACATTAGATACGGTAAAGAAATTGAATTATTTGTTAAAATAAATTTAAATTGTAATAGCTTAGGATAGAAAATAAAACATTTTCGAATAATATGTTATAAGTTTTCTTCCTAGACAATATAAACACTATTTTCATTGTTTTTAATATATTAGATTAAATACGACTTAAACGTGAATTGTAACTTTCTTATTAAGACTGGTGCCAACTTAAAACTGAGAAAATGTAACCCATAACGAGCACTAATAATTATTACTAAGTCCCAGATAAAAATCTGAATGGAATGGCACATTTAGTTTCTCGAAATGTCATGAATTACATTAACCATAACCAATGTACAATTTTAAATGTGTATTATAACTCACATTAATAAGTTAAGAAACAAGTTTTGAGCTTAATTATCCAAAGTTACTTCTGGCAATCCAAGGGTAATTTAATTTTTAAAGTACAGAATAGTTTAACTACATGTTCACCACATTTACATCAAACACTATATTTTACTATTCAAGAGACAAATTATTCTTTAAAAAAAAACATAGGGAAGAGGTTTTTTAGACTTTAATATGAACCAACATTTCTTGGTTTTTTTTATCGTTCTCCTCATACTCTAAATTATCATAATTTGTGAAACAATAGGTTTCGTTGCAAATGTTCAACTATCGACGCAGAAGCAGGTTGATAAAAACTGCCATATATTTGGTTTCAAAAGTCATGTTATATTTTTCTAGTATAAAATCCATTAGCTCGAGTCTTACATATCCTTATAAATTACCAAAAAGTTTCTCTCTCTCCTTTTTCTCCATTCACACGCAAAAGCTTTAATTTCCAACTCAGCCGACCTTTTTCTCTTTCATTTTCCAAATTCATAAGCGAAAAGATTTTTCGTCACCCGTCGTTGCACAAAGAGAATACGAGCCAATTGCAATAGTGAAACACGCGCAGGAGCAACCTAGTAGCTTTCGTGCATTTCATAATACTTTTATTATATATTGATCGAATCTTAATGTAACTTTTCACTAAAAAAAATAACATTTTCCCCCACTCCTTCCCCATCTATTTTATATATTTTTAACCCTTGTACTTTTTTTTTTGTATTTATGAATAATTTTAACTTGAAAAATGTTTATTCTGCAGGGATGTGGCGAAATCCGCTATCACCGGCCGACAAAGAACCAAGCCACTGATAATAACACCTCATCTTAACTAACAAAAAAAAATTATCTGACAACAATAGGATCATTAATTATTTGGTAATAATTTATTTTTAACCATCAAAAGGAAAATAGTAAACAAAAGCTGGGATATGAAAAGTAGAACCAATGTTTTGTAGATTCATATCGATCTCAGTACAATTTATTATTATTATTATTTTAAAAAGTGTGAACACAGGCTTTTTTTTAAAATTGTTATTGTTGATAATAGTAATTTCAAAAGTCACGCTGTGTTTCACCATGTTAATAATGGACTTTTACTTCTTAAATGTTTTTTTTTAGTTTTGACTTTAATGAAATTTGTGAATGACAGATCACTTTGTAAATAAATTTTGTCTGCACTTCAAAATTTGTTTTGCATATTTCCAGATTATATCCAAACGCTGATGTGTCATTTGTATTACAACTTTTTAAATGATAAGCGAATGGGGCCATGCTGTGTCAAGCCTCTTGGCCCAAGTTCACACGACAGAGGAAGGCCCCTTCACACTAATGATTTCTGCTTTAAAATTTTTAATCATTTTTACATTTTAGGCTCAAAAATTGTATTTAGTGACTAAATCTCAGTTTCAACACAATTCGTTTTTGTTATTTTCGCGATCAGGAATTTAGTTTTAAAATTTCTTTGAGTAATCTCAAGTCGGTTGGGTCCATAAAAGACCTGGCAGCAACCCTGTTTTTAACAGTCATGCGCAAAAAAGATTGAAAACTGCCATAAATGAATTGGAGTGATGAGTGTAGAGGGGGAGGTGATGGAATTTGAATGGAAAAACTAGAGTGTAAATTTTGTTGGGAGATTTTTCTAATTACAAAGTTGTTTTATTATATGACATGACATGCGCAATGGAATGATTAATCGTGGCAGTTAATTAAAACAGTAGTATAAAGTGACATGCAATCCTAAATAATCGCAAGTAATGCTAACACACCGATTCACAGTGACAAATCCAAAACCACCACAGTCAGTATGAGTGAAAGGAAGGCACACTCACTGGATGGATGGGGCTTCTACAGCTTTTACTCAAATTAACATAATGTACTTTTAAAAATTCTCTTTGCACCATCTACCATGTACTTTTACGCATATCACAAAATTAGGAAAAAGAAAAAAAAAGTTTTAACTTTTAATTACTCTCGAAAATTAAGTCTAATTTGAGAATGTTAAAGTGATTTTTATTTCTTCACGTACTGTATACACAGTAGAAAGTTGCTCAAAACTCAAAAAAGTAAAAAAAAAATCAGGTGACTTCTTATCCAAACTGCAGGGAAGCCATTAACCAATTACGTTTAATCTAAACTATCACTTGAGGGCGCTGCAACCGTTGAATTACACTTTTTCATTCATTCTCAAACTTTCCACTCACTCAACTAAGATTGATACTTTAATTAGCAAATAGAAGAATGTAATTAAAGAAAGGAGTTTTCCATCCTTCAGCTAAAGGTGTATATACATATAGTGGTGCCCAAAAATGATATGACTGCAATCAAAGCATGTCCATGTTGTTGGTGACTAAATGGTGAAATCAACCACGTAATACTGTACAAAAATTACAAGTACAATACGTATTATATCCTGCACGATAAACTACCATGTTTTAAAATAGGCAACTAGTAATTAATTTTAAAAAATGAATAAAAGACAACTTCGAATAACTAATTTTGCTTCTCCCAATGAAAAATTGCATATTTCGTCAAAGAAAATGTAGAGAAAATCAAAAAAATGTGAATTTGACTCTAAAAAATGTGAGTTTGACTCTAAAAAATGTGAGTTTGGCTCTAAAAAATGTGAGTTTGACTCTAAAAAATGTGAGTTTGACTCTAAAAAATGTGAGTTTGACTCTAAAAAATGTCAGTTTGACTCTAAAAAATGTCAGTTTGACTCTGAAAAATGTGAGTTTGACTCTGAAAAATGTCAGTTTGACTCTAAAAAATGTCAGTTTGACTCTAAAAAGTGTGAGTTTGACTCTAAAAAATGTCAGTTTGACTCTAAAAAATGTGAGTTTGACTCTGAAAAATGTGAGTTTGACTCTAAAAAATGTGAGTTTGACTCTAAAAAAAAATGTGAGTTTGACTAATATATAATAGATTTTACATGTATTCGTTAACACAAAACCCCGTTAACACGAAGAAAAATCTCGGTCCCGTCGACTTCGTGTTAACGAGAATGCACTGTATATACTAAACTGAACATGGTTAAATTAACTGTTTGGTTTATTGCATATCTGCGATTTTTTGTTAAGATGGTAATCATTCTATTGAAACCTGGAACCCAGTACATTATCTATTGCTTCCTAATCTAAAATTGCCTTGATAACTTCTATTTTCTAGAAGACAGTAATTACGTACGGTAACTAATTTCGCAGTACCGTCATCCTAATCTTATTGTCCGCCACTGTATGTACACTCACCTCCCTCATGTAAAGTCTATCTTCAATCTTCAAAACTCTAATTAGAAAATACACACAATGTGAGGTTGAGGGTTAAATTGAGCATTTGAGCAAGTGAAGGGGAATGTCACACATGCTGCAATAATTCCCACACCCACATCTCCATATACAACTTCAATTCACTTGCACACGGCGTACTTTTTTCAATTAACAGTCTGAAGCAAACGATAACATGGATTTCATTGACACTGACATTTCCCTGCTTCTTCTTTTTCAAAGTCCAACACTTGATGGCGCAACGAATATCCAGCCTAAGGCTTTAACAATACGAAGCTTTTTGAAGAAATTCAGTTTCAAAATGAAGAAATTCAGTTGCACCAGTAATTAAATTACAGATCACATTAACATAAGTATACACATGACAGTCCTTATTTCGGCTATAAACTCTTAAAATAATAAGTAGAAAAAAACTATTTAAATTTGATTAATGTTAAAGTCGACATAAGATGTTACGTTGAATACTCAAGTTATCAGTTAACATCGAGATAAACTCACAAATTTTAAGTTAACATTTAGACTGAAATCCAGCGATAATTATGTCTAGGAACTCCCACCTTTAGAAGGCTGACGAGTATGACAAGATGTCGTGTTAAAATGAAAACATGTTTAAAAAAATAATAAAAGTATTAAAAAAAAAAAGAAAGTAAATTGTTTTGCTCGTTTTATATACGTTTTTGGGTTATCTGTTATGACAGCTGCACACTCACAATATGTGACGTTAAGTTAACGTGTCACCTGCGCTCAAACGCTAATGATGCAAAATGAAAATGTGCAAAAGTTAAAATAAAACGCCTCCACCCTTTATCCCCCACCCCAACAAACGAAATAACATAAACAATTTGTTTCTTACGTATTAACATTGCGGTCAAATACCTATTCGTATTTTAATTAAATACAAATAAATTGAATTAGTCTTACTCTTTTACAAAAAGTATCGTGCTAATATTCAGCCACGTACTAAAATATGGCCTAAAAATTTCCTTAAAGTGTCTATAAATGTATTAAAAGTTAAAACTAAGTTATGATAATGTATTACAATTTGCAAAATGTTGAGGATTGTTACTACGGTAGTTAGTTAAGCCGTTGTCATGTAAAATGCTGAGTTTTGGCTTTGCGTTTTATTAGCCAAGATTAACTGCTTTCAATTAGTCGGTGCAACGTCACTTAATACCTTTGATAGTAAAAGCAAAGCACGCGAAAATATTTTTGTCACGACGTAAAACTCGACTTTCCACTTTCTACTGTATTTCCTTCTCTCCTTCTTAGCTCCATTAGTCAATCTTCCTAATCCCCTACCGTATTTCCACTTAGATAAATGTAGATTTCAATGGCCTATTACTCATTTAGGTTTCTAACAAAACACAACACCTACACCTACACACACACACAATCCATTCCCCCGTAAAAACCCATCAGCCTAAAAAAGTTCATGGACCCCATTCCATTTGTTTAACACCAGTAAAAGGTGAAAAACGAATTAGATGTCCTGTCCTTTTAAAAAAAAAAAAAAATATTACAGTATAAGCGAACGAAAATGACTACAATGGAGTATATTTTATTGGGACAATAAAGTGATTGTCAACCTTTTTTGGTAAACGGCTCACTGTCTCATTTGATTTTCGTTATTTTAAGCTTATAATGCGCTCCAAATCACAAAAGATTATGTAATTCCTTATGCACAGTACATTATAAGAAACTAATTTTACACATTTGGTTTGTTTTGTACATTGCAATGCCTTAAAGCAAATTGAACAACAGTTTGCACAGTTTTAAATAATTCATGTAATTTTAGTATATAGTTTTCCATTTTCAGTTTAGTAAAATTCGAGGCTCATTTGTGTAAGTTTGGTGTTTTCCTAACATTTATGTAAATTTTTTTCAATTTTTAGTAGATTTAAAAAATGTTGATGCCCACAGCCCATGGAGTCGCGACACCCAGGTCGACAACCAGTAATAAAGTGAAAAATATCGATCACACACATTGAACACCTATTGTCTTCTTCTGGAATTTCATCCCTCCAGTGTATATTACCCCACCCAACCCCCCAAGTATGGATAAAAAGCTTGCTTACTTGAGTGATGAAGTGACCACTCACTCATTCCATAGTAAATTAAACCTTTCACCGTTTTTTATTCCGCTGGACATCTGAAAATACAAAAAAAAACCCACACATACAAAAACGTTATACGGTTTATCGAGCGAGAAGATTAGTCTTTCGAGATGTACCTATATAAAAGAGAGGGAGGTGGTAAAAGTTGGGGAAAGAAAATGGTAAAGCCTAATTTCCAGATTGGATAAAAGATTGTTTAAGAAAAAAGATAGAGAGTGTAGAGACAGAATGATGAGAGCAGAAAGAGAGAGAGAGGAATGTAGAATAAAGAAGATCATGAGATCTCTCTCTCTCTCTCTCTCAGGCAGTGTGACAACAGCTGGAACATGTTTGCCTATATGAGATGAAGATAATTGAATCGGTCAGTTGGAAATCGTATGTCTCATTGTGGACAGTGGTCGAGATAGAGAGAGAGAGAGCGAGAGGGAAAGAGAGGTTAAAGGCCAAGAGATGAGTTGTTGATGTTGGCAAAACCTTTAATCAGCTTAACACTAGGCACATTCACATAAGATTTGCACTGGACTTTAGGATGAAAGTAGCAGTAGGTGTTTGAGGCAAGAATATTAACCTCATCACATTCACTTCAGTGCATCTCAAAATTAGATGTATAGAAACAATATACTGACTCAACTAAAGAAAAAAACCAAAACAAAAGTCCACTTAACGGTGACCCCCTTAATTGCAAAGAATTTAATCACTTTGGACACTTAAAATCACTTTAGTTTACATGACCTGTTGACATGATAGACGTTTTTATAAAAATTTATTGCTAATTGATAAAAAAATTGAAAATTTAACGTAAAATCAATTAATTTGCATAGTTCTATATATTTTTCTATAGTCAATCACTTTTATAATAACTTTTATTCAAATATTTTTTATTTTTTATCTATTTTTTGAACGTTAACAACCGTAACATTACATACAGTATATGCAGACTGGCCGATAAGTGATGCAATTTTAATTTTCGAGCTTCAAAAAGTACAATCAAAACTCTAAATGTACAATGACCCCGTCACTTTTTAATTAACGTTTTAATGCACAGTTATTAGTGTAGTTTTAACAATACGAATTTGTTCAATTAGAAAGCGGGTCATTAATTGTGTATGCTTAATTTCCAATAGCTGATTATCCTCCTTGGCAATATTTAATGATCATTCCGAATAGATTGTTTGTCAAAATAATAAAGAAAATATCGTAATTAATATAATTGCAGTTGATAATCTTCTTAAATAATGTCAATTGTTCAGCTTACTCTAAATCCTACAAAAGTCAAATCTCGTATTCTTCACTGCTTAGCAAAAGTTTAATTTTAACAGGTACTACATAGACGTACATTTGGCTGTGATTTTTTCCCTAATACAAGTTAAAATCCTAAGGTGTTTAGTAGTTACTAGGGAAGAAGCAAGTAAATTGAAGGATATGGGTGTATGAACTTGAAGGGAGAAATGTTTAATGTAGTGAGGAAGGAAAAGTTTATAATTACAAGCGAGATGACAACAGGTGATAAATTAGAGAGGAAATTAATTGATCCAACGTGAGTGAGCAAGATTTAGCCCTAGCATTCATTAACCCCCACTTCCTAATAATATATCCCCCACCCAACTATCTCTAGAGCCTCTACAATCTACTGTATAATATAGTATAGTACAGTACAGTACAGCACCCTAAGTTACTTTAATTCATTTCAGCTAAAGTTGAGCATGCATTTCATTTACAATGCACGTCAAACTTAATTGGTCACAAACAGCTTTAGATTACAATCAATAACAAGTCACCAATAACATTAACTTCTATGAGGTGTTAAATTTCTAATTTAAAACTTAGATACAAAAGTTAACTTTGCCATTATTTTATAAACCAGTTGCTAACTAAGTTTATTGTACATTCTGTTCAATATACATAAAGAAATAAAATTAAGTAAAGTACATTAAAGTATGAAAAAAAATTGATTTAATCGATTATTTTTATATTTTGCCAGATAAACATTATGCTATACCGTAAACTTAAATCCCAAACAGCTTGTAATTTGCATTTCAATAAATTACGCATTTTTAAGACTTTTTGTTGCTGTGCAAATGAAAATACTCGTAGTTTGCGTTTAAATTACAAATCTTTGTTTTAAAAGTGACATGTTAAATTTGGTTCTTTAAAACCATAACTACAAGTCCTTTAAAACACACATGTCAACAGGTGGCTAAATTAAAGTTTTTAAATGCAATATGAAGTGATTGCATATTTAAATGTAACTTAAAAAAAATAAAATAACATTGCTCAAATATAAATTGATTAAATTTTGTTATGTAATACTAAGTACAGTAATTATTCATCATTCAAAAACATTTAATTATGATTATTTTCGACATAACATGCTTCTGGCATATGACTTTTGTTAACAGTCTACCGTCTTTGTAATGATGCTTCTTAAAAATTATTTCAGAAGTAACAATAGTAACTTCAAAAATAAAGCACAAACGAAAATGTTTTAAGAAATTGATGCAATTGAAAAAACAGTTTAGCATATACATGCAAAGTATTAAGGCAAATGCACAAATAAAGTACAACAAAATAATTAATTAAAACTATAATTAATTAGGAAAATTCTCAAACTGTCATTCTTATCATGATCAAATTAGATAAGGCAAAATACGATTTTTCAACCAATTTTTCCTATCTTAATAATTCTCAATCCTTCATATAATATGTGTCACTATAATATACCCATGTAATAAAATAGACGTGTGTGAAACGGTAAATGCTCAAAGTTGAATGGTTATGTTGGCTGGCCCTTTTGTTAAGGTCATTGAAAGGGTTCATCGCTCATTCCTCAAACTAAGAAAAGCGATGGGCGTGAAAATCAGGATTAATTGCTCTAAAACAAATTAATGGTAATTAAGGAGTTTCTAAGTGTCCACTTCACCAAACGGACGATGATCGATGAGGATGGCAATTGAGCCATAGCGCATGCTCAATGGCCTCCATTTTAAAACTATACACATGCAAAAAAGAAAAAAAAATACCCTTCCCAAAAGATAGATCAACAAATTTCAATCTCAAATTCAGATGACCCTTTGAAGTCGCATAAGATTACACGACGTTGTTGCATAGCTAAGCAAGTTTAAGTTTGAAAGAAAGGCAAAAGAAAAGTGGGAGTGTCTTGCCAAGATACTCAATCACCACGTGACGTCGTTTAATGCCGAACAAACCCAACATCCGCCACTGAATTAGTGAGAGTGAGAGAGAGAGAGTTACAGTACAGTAGAAGTAAAAGTAGGAAAAGGAAATGAGTTAAATGTTATAGCAGGGGGTGGAAGATTTAAGAAATTGTCCATCATCTGTATACTGAATGTACACCACCCGGCCACCCTAGGAGATCAAGTTAAAAGTTAAAAGGGGTGGGAAGGATGAATCTCTTTAGGACCATCTGTTTTGAATTATGGGATCTTGTGTTGAGAAAAAAAGAAGAGATTCAGCTAAATTAAAGAGGAAGTTGAAGAGGAGATAATATTAAAAAAAAATTGATAGTACTAGTGATGTAGAGAGAAATGAAGATGATGATACAGGGATAGTAAGGGGGAGAAAGAATAATAATACAGATAAAGAAAATCCCCAACAACACTGGAAAAACTTTTCTAAAACTCCATTTTCAAACTTCAAAGAAGAAAAGCTTTTAAATTTAACGCCACCTGGTGTGCAAGGCATTATGAAAATACTGTTACCGTAACAATGTCATATGGTGTTTCTAAAATTCTAATGATAAAATGGGTTGTTAATGATAGCGAACAAGTATACACAAAAGTAATGTACTGCACATTTAAATATAGAAATTCGCAATCAATACAATATACAGTATTTTTATAATAAAAAAAAAACAAAAAATAAAGAGATGGAAGAATGTAAATCGATAACTTTATAAGTGTTGTAAATTCTCTGTAAATTGTTGCTCATTCAAACTTTCATCTAAAATCAATGTCATTCTTTTAAATTAAAAACTAATTATTTTTTGTCAGTATAAATCACAACTATCGAAACAAAAACAACAAAAGTGCTTGAAAATGGCTGTAGCTAATTCGTTTATGTCTTTTTTTTTTAACAATCGTTACTTTTGCCATGAGCATGTTTGCTCGGAAATCCCGAGGCAATAAACACATACACACACACCAGTGTTAATTCAGCAAAAATACTAACTTCAACGCAGTTAACAATAACGAATAAGTTGAAAATAAGTTAAAATGCCCATAGGCAAAAGTAAGAAATTGAAAAAATAATACTCGTAGTGATAGAAATAATAACTGAAGCTTTAAAAAAATAATAATAAAACCTGTCTAAATGTCGGTGTCTTTAAATTCAACAGTAAAACCAAACTCGTTAAACTAAAACTAATTTGCAGTACATTATCACATAAAATGTTTGTGTTAATGTAACAAAATTTTGTTTGAAGACATTAAATTGGTCGATATTTATGTTTTACCCTAGATAACATAGTGCAGATAGCGTTACAATTCACTACTTCTACTTCACCGTTAGAAATAAGAAAACTTTTCTACACATTATATTAGTTTTGTACAATATAAGAAGTACACATCGAGTTGATGTGTGTGTGATTGACCTAGCAAACGTTATTCGGTTTGTGAATAGGTAAAACTGAGTATTCCTTTGCATGGTCTGTTGAATTGGGAATTTTTGGTGACAAAATCAGATAACAAATGCAAACATATATCTATCTACCGGTCGGTTACAATATCACTAGAGTTGACTTCCCCCCCCCCTCCCCTCCTTTCACATAGAGAAATAACATGTAAATTTCTAGCTATAGATAGTGTAGCAAACAAGGTATGAAAAGTATCGGCACGATTTTCTGTCAAAGCATTTTTCTTGTTGTCAACCAAAAGCCCTTATTCTTCTTTTCCAATGGCGACATCTTGTGGATAAAAAAGCTTGTTTAGTAAAAGGTGAAGATTGATACAGAAAGAAAAAGCATAAAAACGCAAAAAAAAAAAAGAATAGAAAATAGAAAAATATATATAAAAAACGGCCATTTCTTTTCAATAGAAACAGCAAACAAACAACAACGATATTATTGTTAAGGAATTTTTCTTTTGCAACTTCTCTCCCCAAACACAACGCACCACCCTCTCAAAGTTAGAAAATGTGGGTTAAAGGTTATCTTGTACAGACTTCGACAGAAATTGAAATCGGTAAAAAAAAAAAAACGAAAATGACATCTCATGGGAAGAAAAGTAAAATAAAAAACTCAACAACCACTACAGTAACTGTACTATTACTACCCAGCAAACCACATAACTACCCACCCACTTAACAACAAAAACAATCCCTACTTCTCAAATTTTATCCCCATACAACTCAATCTCCTTCATATACACACACACATTTCGCATCCAACAACGTAATAATTCCACCACTCAGACAAAAAATTTCTTTGATAAAAGACCATTACAATTTAAGTGGTGGCAATTGCCAATTCTCTTACACAACGTTTCCCAAACATTTCCTACAATGTACCACTCTAAAGTTTTAAGAAACAAAAGCATAAAAACCTGAGAATTTGTCAATGTTGTTGTTTACTGTATTTAAATTGCAATCAAAGTTTGAATTTTTGTTATCTGTAAAACTAATCGGTAATATTTAAATTTTACATTATGAAATACCATGAAAAAAATAATTTTTTTTAAGGAAAAGCGTTACAGTAATAATACTGTAAATTGCAATACAAAAATACATCATTTGTTTACACTAAATATTTCTTAGAAATAGTGAAAATTTGCAAGAAACTGTTAACGGTCCACAGTCCACATACTTTGAGAAAAATAATATACCAAAGAAATCATTTTTTATAACAAAGTGCCAAGCAAAAATATTTTCAACAAGCAATGAGCAAACACATTAATGAACAATAAATGTGTCAGTAAAATTCCTCAAGAGTTCAATTTCAAAGGTTAATTTATCTCTGTCTCCTTAAGATGTTTTTTTCTTTCTGTATTTTAGCCTATCATTTGACGCCAGCCACACGAAAACAAACCATCTTCTATAAAGATTAAAACAATTCCTTTTTCTTTCTCTGTCTTTCACTCTAACATATCTTTATCTTACTTTGGTTTCATTCAACATTCTCAATGTCTTTTACAAATCCATACACATATACAAGTGTTGCATGACCTCATCTCCAGCCGCTTATCACCACCCCACCCATTGCACCCATCATTGCGTCATTTCACCATTGCAACACACACAAACGTTTCTATACAAGTAAAAAAAATAGACAAAATCGAAGTGGCAACTAAAAGAGTCCACTTAATCCTACTCTTTTTATTTTTTTTTTTATTTTTCAGCTTGCAATTCTTCACTGACTTCCTCTCCGGGGGATTTACACGATTAGGACTTTCCACCTTCTCTAAATTCACTGCTTCCACCACAACAACTTATTTCCCCATCAATCCAACAACACATCAAATTCTCTATTTGAAAAACTTTTTATTTATATTTATAAAAAAAAAGTTGCAACAAAAAAGCGAGTTTTAAAGTCTATTCAACTGTCACCAAATAAATCTTTAAATTCAACGTTTAAATAATAAAAGTAGTGTTCAAAATATTAACTAAAAAATCGGGCTAAAAAATAAATGAAATGCTAAAATCTTACGTGGTTTAAGATTCAATTGAAAACGTTTATTCAGATACAAAAAAAAAGATAGTCTTTAAAGATTATTCAGATTTCAGCACAAGATTATTCAGAACATGATTATTTACGTAGACGTTTCTTAAACATTTTTAGTCTGCGACCCACGGAGGCTTCTTGTACGAGTTGGGCATTTAAAAGCTATGTTATTCTGTATAATAATATGTAATCTACAATTTTGTGATGCGAATTTTTCCATTTTTCTAAAACTGCTTATTCATTTCTAAAGCATCACCGTTAACAGAGTAAACTTTTATTTACAGTATATACCAAACTTTCTTTTTTCTTCAAAAAATCTTTATAAAGAACAATGTTTCTACATTTTTTGTGATTAAAGGATCACAGTTTAATTGGTTTTCGATTTTCCTTTAACTATTTATCAGTTGATCACTAAAACGTCGCGGCCCATACTTTGGTTACGACTGATTTATCAAATAAAATATCTTTTAACATCAACTTTTTATTCACCACACAGACCGACACACACAAAAAATCTTAACCGAACAAAAATGACAAAAAAGTTAAAGAGAGATTACAGCAAGAAATTTGAAACAGTCTATCCGACATTTTTCCATCGCTGAATATAAAAACGAATATATTTTAAAACCAACTAGCATTCAATCGTAAGTAAATTTAATCTGTGTAGGTTTCAATTCTTATAAATTTCAACATTTATAATGCAAAATACAGTACTATGTACTGTATGTATGCAAAACAATTCTATTTCAAGCAAATCTCTCTCGTCTGTCTTTCCAATTCTCAATCCTTTTCTCTTACAGATGAAAATCTGGCCATAAACGACGGTAGAGAAATATGGTTTTGTCTCTTTTATTTCTCCATATTCTCTCTCTCTCTCCATCATCTTCTTCTTCTCTCAACCCCATCTCTTTTATTTCCATTTTACGAAACCAAGTGGAAAGTGAAAATGAAGTCAAGACGAGCAATTTTAAGATGTCTTTGGCAAAAAAAGAAGACAAAGAATGAGAGATAGAGTGAGAAAAAGTAAAAGAAGAAAGAAAGAAAAGTGAGAAAAGAATTAATGGATGGCATCAAATGCAGCTGAAGACATTATTCGCTCATTGTGAGCCACTTTGACCGTCGCCAGATGCCACTCTTTGCCTCCTCCCTCCCTCCCCTCCTCCCAACTTATACTTGTACCAAACACACACACACTAATAATCTAAAAGAGCAAGTGTTTAATTTACACCATCACAAAAAATCTTAAGACGTGACAAATATCGCTAAATTATGTGACAATGGGGCAATTTGCTAAAGAAAATACGATGCATTTCACATATTAAATAATTTATCAGAAAATTGTCCATACACGATCAAAAAAGTCAAATGTAATAGAGAATGAGAGGCAAAAAATATTGTATTTATACAATTATGCTATCAATCAATTCTGTCATATGGTTAAAGACTTGGATCTACGCGTACAAAATAAGTAGCTTTTTTCATTATACGATACTGTATAATGTACAGTACAGTACATAGTGAACAAATATAATCGATTTACTGTACCAAAGATATAAAAATATCCTGGGGAGCAAATCACTATAGCACTGTTTGTAAGCAAACTGTATCATTTACATTACATATCTCTTGGCTCTTCTTGCATAATTTTAAAGCATAAAATATGCCACTATACTGTATTTCACGGATATTATTTATTACCATAGATACAAAGTAAAGTTATTCTAAAAAAAATAAAATTTTTTGGAAATAATTAAGATTATTATTACCATGAAATATCCAAACTACATCATTTGACAAATATACATTTCTATGTAAAACAGCGAAGTACTAACATATAAAAATGTCCATATACAAGTACAAAACTATAAAATATTTTAAAATTTGTAATATAATCCATTCCATTATATTTCTTTAAATTTTTTGCATATGTAGTGTCGTCTATAAAACGCTGAAAGTTATCATATTATACTTTTATAATGGTTAAATTCAAAATATTGCTAGTAACAAAAGAATCAAAATATAGCTTTGGATAAATAAAGCAGGACAATAACATAATAAGTTCGAGTAACAATGCACTTTATATTTCCCTAATAGTTGCTGAAATAAACCTATAATGCAAAACTTTAAAATAAAAGCAAATTTTCGCTTGATTCTCAAGTTTTTATAGCTAGTATTAAGCGATTATTGATGTAAAAAACGAGATTAAAATTGAAAATGTGAAATGTAACACCTCATTTGAAATGTAACCAAATGCAACCCCTATATGGTAACTTCATTGTAATCACATACGTATGTGCTGTTTGCCTTTATACTAAAAAGAAACTAATAATTGCTATTCCTCCATTAGCAATTTCAATGCACAATAATGCAAAATATGCACAATAATGTACTCAAAAATCCTTTTTACATTTTCTCTCTCGTTTTCTATTATTAACTTTGTACATTGTCTCATTGAACAATAGTGTTTTCAGCATTACTTCTTTTTTAGTTTTCAAAATTCGGCTTTTGCTCAACTAAAATATAGCAACTACTTGGCCATTAATGACAACAATCTTTTCTCTCTTCAATAAGTCTTTTCTTTCCCTTTCCAAACAATTATTCAATCGCAAAGTACCTTAAGAAACAATTTTCATATGCCTTAGAGTCCTAGACATCCACCGGCATAACACAAAATGGGTAAAAATCGATATTTATTTTTAAAATATCTAAAGTATACAGAATATTAACGTAGATAATTGGTAACCACACAATTCTCAATATATTCAATCTAAAAACCTGCAAAATTAAAACCGATACTTTGATCATTCGTTCCCTGTTCTCTTAAAATTAATCAGGTTGTCAGACAAATTGGATTTTGATAGCCTAAAACGTCCTAAAGCAAAATCCTGCTCCAAAAATACAGTACTGACATTTGCCGTTTAATTTAGAAAGTTATACTGTGCATTATCTTAAGTTTATTATTACAGTCAATTGTACTGAATTGATTACTCAATTATCACGCTTAGTATCCGAATATCATTAAATCAATAGAGAAATTGTTTAATTTAACGTAAAATAAGATTTTTATCGCTATAAACATCAAAAACAAAGTTTTCACATTAAAGTCGATTAACGACAAACATTAAAATTTTAGAAAGCAGATAGACATCTTTCAAAGAAAAAATAACTTTAAGGAAAAAAGTCGCTATCAAAAAATGTAGATTAAAGAAAGTTGTTGAAACTGATTAAATATCATAGCTGCCAACGTTTAACGTCTACGACACTTTTTTTTTGTTTTAAATACAAAAATAACAGCAAGCATGTAACTTTTGTAAATGGCAATTGAAGTTTAATAACACGTCCTTTAATATAACTTATAAAAAAAAAACTTAGTCGAGTAAATACTTGTATAGTATGAAAAATAAAATGAGATGTAAAAATAAACTGCAAAGTAAACTCAGCGTATTACAACACATAATCTCGAATGAAAATCTTAATCTCAGTTGATACGTTGTCATAATAATGTGGAATGATGAGAAACCGGATAAAATAAGAAGAAAAATAATCTTTGCGAGAGAGAATGAAAAAACCCCCCCCCCCCCCCCCCCCCCCCCCCCCCCCCCTTCCGACCACCCTCGATAGTCGTTTTTAATCTCCCAACCTTATATTCACACCCCTTAGAAAAACATCTATTTACACACACGCACTCATTCCCTTCTTCTTTAACTTAAAAAGAAATAAAAATGTAGACATAAAATGTGAATGCCATGTAAAGAAGAAATCCAATTTTAATAACAATAGTGCATTCAAAAATATTTTTCTTCTGAAAATAATTTACCGGGAAAGAAGCTGCTAAACACTTTGAAATATAAATTCTGCATCGTTTTTCCTATCACATTCAACACGTTAACTTAAAAAAAACATGTATTTGCATTGCCATAATAAGGTAATAATATAAAAACTAAAAAAAGTTTTAATATAAAAGTGTAGAAGCAGAAGGGTTGAACGTCTAAATCTGAAATATAGCTAAATTTTGTTATCGTTTCTAATATGTTTACATTTGCAAACTAAGTTTTTGCTATCTGCTTAAATTTGTATAAACATCTGTTACAAAGTGAGCGGATGGGTTTTACACAAAAACATTCCTTATTTATGGTATTTTAAGCATTCAAATAAAACCAGAATAAAACTTGTCACAATTATTTCAATATATTTACAGATATTTTAAACATATTTTCAAACAATTCAAAAGGTTTCTTTAATTTATAAAATTTGATTAAAACAGTGAGTAGAAACTTATAAATATCATTGAAAAATTCATTTGACTTTCATAAAAATACGATAGTAATTTAA
This sequence comes from Helicorthomorpha holstii, assembly GCA_013389785.1. NCBI lineage: Eukaryota > Metazoa > Arthropoda > Diplopoda > Polydesmida > Paradoxosomatidae > Helicorthomorpha > Helicorthomorpha holstii. The sequence continues at coordinate 856,273 of JAAFCF010002710.1, read as the reverse complement.
AACTACAAATCAATATTGTACAGTGTATGATTTGCTACACATTTTTCAATTAAGTGAGAAATGATGGAATAAGAAATGTCAAGTTTTACTAAGGGTTTGTATACAAGCAATAAACAGTTAATTTGTCACAACATCACTTTTGCAATAAAATTTGAATAAATTTAATTTGTTATAAAATGAAATAACTCGCATGAATCTACTGTACAAAATGACATGTGATATTTCTTTAACACGAAATTACTGTGACACAAAAAAAACTCAAGGAAACGAAGAAAAAAATCACAAAAGTAATATTTCCTATTTTAATTTGACATTTAAAAAAAACCAATACTTGTCATCTTTTCATAAAGGAAATCATCTTCCAATACTGTCATTGTTATTTTTTATAGATTGTGAAAATAGCAAAAAAATCTCATCATTTTCATATTAATTAAATCTGGAAACTAATTTTAGTGAGTATCTTTTTAACTCTCATCAAAATTAACCAACGAGCTTTATTGATCAATTACTAGGATATGAAATCTGGATTCTACCTGCCATCAAACAGATAAAATGTTAGACGAGATGATTGCTATTACAAAAAGAAAAAAGAATTGTGCGGATTTTTTAATAAAAAATATATATACTTGCTCACTATGGGCAATTTTTGACCAAACCAATACTATCGCAGATAACAAAGTACCTACAGTGAAAATTGAGTGTTTGAAAGTGTAATGGAAGTTTTTTTTCTGATGGAAAAAGAATTATTTTGATAAAATGTTGGAGAGTGTATCTAAGACTCGTGAAATTGGATTGAATTTACTCGGCCACAATTATTTTTTGAAGAGAAACTTTGGTTTAGACTATACTCGCAGCTGAGTTTAATCTGCTGTTAAAAATACATCCACTTTAATAGCAATAAATAAACTTTTAAAAACAGTTCCACCAGCCATTTCAGTTGTAAATTGCATCCACTTTCACAGCATCTCTCAACGTATACAGTACATAACCAAACATATTTTCAAAATAATCTTAACTGTCTCCTGTCGTCTTCTTCTCCCACCTCGACATTTCAAAATAATAAAATCCAGCTTAATTAGTTTCTAACTGAATCATAATTAAATATGAACAATTAATCAAAAAATATTAATAGAACATTGATTAGTTTGCTTCGACTTCCTCAAACATTGTATTGCAAAATGAAAAGGTGGTGGAAATCGCATTAAGTTTCTCATTAATTTACCTCAGCGTAAAGATATTGATTGATGAGTTTGAATGAGAAAGAGAGTATATGTATGTGTGTGAGAGAGTAAATATACGGTAGTGTATATAAAAAAAAGTAACAGAATGATGCGAGTAGAGAAAACGCACATGCAAATAATACATACATCGATTTTTAACTTGAGTGTTAAAAAGACAACAGTGAAAATGTTGGGTAGGTCTTGCGCTTTGCTGAAAAAAATTACCACCCATCTCAATTTTCTATTTTCACTACACTGCAAATACAGGGAGTGTGCTGAATAACACAGGTTTCAGTTTCAACCAATTATAAGTACTTCCTGACTTCAATTTGTAATCGATTCCGCAGTAATTAAAATTTAATAACACAGATCTCAGTCGCGTTTCATTCATCACACTCATCAATGTATCAAATAAAAACAAACTCAACTTTACAGAAGAAGAACGATCAAAGTCACAGCATATCTTTCAGTTTGACACGTTATTCAAATTCACTCTTTGTATAAAATTTCAAGTATAATTATAAAATTTATTTAAATCTTAATTTTGAGAAGAAATCAAATATTTTTTAAATAAGTAGATAAAAGCAGTAAATTATGTCAAATATTTCTTCCCTGTTGAACAATTTTAAATGATCTTAAATAACGACTGAATTCGACTTTAAAAAATGAATTGACAGCGAATTCATTTTGAAAATATTTATTATATTCACGATGAACTATTTTTAGTGTTTAAAAAGTGGCTTATGCAATAATCCGACTCTCCCTGTACCGTACATGAATAACTTCCAAATTTCCACCCTGCTAATCTTCATCTCCCACTTTTACTTCTTTCATAGTCTCATCCATTTTTTTTTTTACTTATTGCATCCAACCGAAATAAAAAAAACTTCAGATATAAAGATTAAAAATTGCTGATGGAAACACTATAAATTCATCTCTTCTTTTTAACTTATTACACTTTTTAATCCAAATGTGCAATAAACAGTGAGTAATCAAGTGTGCTGGCGTTGCAAATAATTTTTTTTCTACTTAGATTAAACATCATCACTGACAAAAAAATTCTTTATATATGAAAGCGTATAAAGAAAAATGGTATAATTTTCATAAATACGTTGTTAAAGTTTTAGACAAAAATAAAATCACACGTTTTGAAGACGAAGAAGACTGTAAAAGATAAGGAAAATGTTAAGAAATAAGTTTTCCGTTTTCTCTATGTACATGTACAGTATATCCCCCAAAAATATATATACTGCATATAAAACTAAACTTTTTGAGAGAAAAACGACGACGACGATGATGACGATAATAAAAATGACGAAAAAAGTATATATTGTGGGAGGTTCTGATATAAAATCAACCTCTCAGATTTATAAGAGAAAATTATATTCCAAGACCAAGCATCACCACATCTCGCAGGATCTGTTGTGCGTCTTACGTACAAGAAGTAGGGAAAAAATTATTTGGGAGGAAAAATTTGAAGAGTAGTGAAGAGAAAAACGTCATTTTCTTAACTCTTAAATCTAGAATCATTTTTAGTTTCGATATCAAATCGAGAGAATGATACGCGCCATTAAATGGCTGGAATTATCGGCTATAAAAATGTGTATTTTCAGTACTGTTCACACCAGACAATCCATAATCACACCCCTTCTATCCAACCATCATTCTGTCTACCCGTCAATTTTGTTGCCGTACCACAGGATGACAAAGTTAAGCAAGCCCCCGTGAAACTGACACAAAATCATTAAGATCAATTTCCTACCGGATATTACAAGCGCGTAAAATTCCGTCTGAGTTGAGATTAAGTCCCAGTGTGATAGCCACTTAAAATACAACCTTCCCTCCTTATTTTTGCCACAGTCAAAAGTGGGATAGAAGGCCATAAAGTATAAGAAATCCATCTTTTTGAATTTAAATTTTTTCTTTTCTTTTTTCATCCTGCAAATCGAATTTTTGGAATATTCAGAAGTCGATATAATTTTTGGAAAGTGATGGAGAGTAAGAAAAAATTATTTTACCGTCTCTCTTTCTCAATTTCTATCAATTCAAGTATAAAAATATAAAAAAATATTACATCTTTCACTGGCACTGGCCATATAATTTTTTTTCCACCGTTCATCTTACATACATCTATAACATAAAGAGTACATTTTCTATGGAGTAGCGAAAAAGTAGGGTAAAAAAATGGGAGTTGAATTTGGCGTGATATAAAATTTTATGTTACAGTTTCAGGTCTAAAAATATAAGAAGAAAATAAAGTAACATATAGACGCATTTATTGTTATTTTATTTTCCCTGCATACATTATTACTAAAACCAGTGCTCATTCACTTTCTCAGTGGCATCAGAGAGACGTTAGAAACGAAAAAAAAAGCAAGAGACATAAAGCAATAAAAAAATACAACTGAGAAAAAATTCATTTCCGCCAACTACATCTTTCTTACACTGTGATTCTTAAACGGAGGTACATGTACCCCCTGCAGGTGCAACACAAATGTACACATTTCCCATCTAATAAGAACAAAACTACAAGTACGACATTTATCATAAATTGATTCAAAGTAATTGAAATTTCTTCATCAATTCCTAAAAACCCAATGCCAGTTATTTGTAAAAAAAAACTATTTGTTCATAAAATGATACAATATAATTAATTTTTTCAAAATTAGTTTCATAAAAACATTGTAATATTATTTTAGCAATGAAGTGCATTGAGTTTAAAAGTTTGAGAACCACTTCCTCATCTGATAAAGGGGAGGAGGGACCAAGTACTAGTGAAGTATTTGAGGGTGGTTGGGAGTTGAAGTTAATTCGATCTCCACCGGTTTGTTTTATTTATATTTGCTTGCACAAGCTACACTGTACACGTGTATATGGTATGGGTTAATATACATTATGGAAGTAAAGACTTGCATGGGATGGGATAGGATGGAAGAAATAAAAAAAATAAAAATAAAATGGTTTCGGAATCCGTCGAGATTAAGATATCGATCTCCCCACAAACACATACATAGACACACGCAACACCAAAATCAAAAAAAAAAAAAGAAAAAGAAAAAATACATGCACACATATTGAATACAATTTCAAGATGGTGGTCTAGCTTGGTGTACAGACAAATTCTTCAAGTTCCGAAATGCATCTATTTATCTATTTTTTTATTTATATATAGAAATTTTTTTTTCACTTATACGTCTTCACCCTAGCGAATCTCTCCCACTCTACTCTACTGTACACTACACAACACTACTATCCCCGTCTTATTCTTTCAATTTTCTTATTTTGGCAACTCGATTTCGCTTTGATGCAGACAATTTTATTTTCCCCCAGATGTTGCTATATACATGCATATTAAATGTCCTTTCACAACCTCCTCACCCCACTTTACCACCTTTCGCAAGTAAAAAAAATATTCAAGCTGCTTGGATTACGAAGCAAATTCAAAATACGTCGCATGTCCTTTCGCACAACGTTTCCCAAACATTTTAAAATAAGGACCGGTGTTTTTGCTTTTAAAAAATATTACGTCCCCTACAATAAATAGCAGTTGAAACACAGGTACACACAGGGCATAACATTTGACTATGAAATCAGGTTACTAGTCCGCGAACCACAATTTGGCAACGACTGTCTATGCACATTGAAATCAATTTAAATACAAAAAAACCACAAAACTATCCATATTGCAGCAAAACACTTGAGAGTTGAGATTATCCTATACAAGTATTTAATAATGCTAAATTGGCTTAATTTCCATTTCATTAACTGTCTAGACGTTACGACAATAATAATTTAATAGACAACACTGATTCACTTTCAAATACCTAATATTTACCATAAGAAAAAAAAAGTTATTTATGAAAATTAAAATGATTAACGTTAACTCATTATTTTAAACGGTTGTTTTAAATAAAAAGAACTAATTTAGCTTAAAGCAATTAGCATTAAGTTAATTAAATTATTACATTACACATAAAAACAAACACGGAATGTACCATGATATATCAATAAACATTTTACTTTTTAAATTTGTTACTTTAAATGTTTAAAAAATATGATAATAAAAAAAAATGTTGAACTTGAGTTCTTCCTACTTTTCTCTACTACAAATACGTTTTTATCCAATAAAAATCCTTTTCCAATGATAAAATACAGCTTTATCAAACTGCGCAAACGCAATACCCTTATTTGTATTATGTATATGTCTATTTTGAAACAGACAAAAAGAAAAGAAAAAAGTAAAAAAAAAATAGCGGAGATTCAAAATTGAATCAAGGAAATGTTTGTGATGTCAACAGGAAAACAGATTGAAACGACGACGAAAACCAAAAATTCAATTTCACCAATAAAAAAATATACATTTAAATGTGATTGGTTGATGTTTATCTGTGCCTTTAGTCACAAAAGTGGCCAAGAGACCAGGGTTGGAGAAAAAAGAAATTTTTTTTCCCCACACTAACTACTTTAACGCTCTAACTTGTACATCCTTTTAATCAGTTTCCTTCGTAATAATTTATCATTTAAAAAAGCTCGCCTACAGTACGTGTCTCGACGCCATAGAAGCAACCAATTAAATATATTCCAGCGCAACTTTTGATATTTAAACGACAAACCACGCCTCCCACCCATCAACCAATGTGTACAGTGCACAGTATACTACAACACAAACATACTGTACAACTATCACCACAGTGTTTCTCAAATATTTTCTAACTGCAATTACTTCATACCCTATCCTTAACTGGATGTACGGGGACCTCATCTTTGAGAACAGTTGCAGCTGTCTTAAAAAATAATACAAAATAATGAAGATAAGTTAGACCTAGAAAAATACAGCACAGCATTAAGAAGTATTTTTTAATTTGATGCTAAATGGGGTAAATTCAGATTGCGACTTAGCACTATGTTGCTTAGCATTACCATACCTAAAACAAAGTACTAAAAAATCTCTATTTAACAATATCGCATTTAATTACCATGAAAAACTTAGATAATTTAACATTTTTGAACAACACCCGCCTTCCAACGAATTTCAAATGGTAGATAATTAAATATGCATACGAGACTAAATAAGACAAAAATGTCTTAGACATTTATTACTCGGAGTTAATTAACAAAAGAATTAAGTTTCAACAAAAAAATAAATAAAAAGCTAAATAATCAGCAAATGTGTTTATCTTTTGTTACTTTTATAGTTTAAATTATATTTTTTTTATTTTATCTTTGATATTTTAATTTTAGTAAAAGCATATTGCTTAACTAGAAGTTAACTTAAAGCAGAGCTGGCATTTACCATTTAAAATAAACCTGAAACAACATTTTTCTAATCATGACATTACCCAAGCCACTGTAGATATTTTAATGCCATTACATTTAAATTAACAGCAAAATTGAGCATTAAATTAGCCAATATTCACGTGTTAATAAAGCCATTAGATTCTTAGTACATCTAGTATATTGTTTAGCAAATTGTTGCACAAATGAGTCAGCACTTTTACACGTGTTAATCGAATAAGAAGAAGCTATAAACGGTAAATGCATTTATAAATTAATTAAACAAAGTGGTTGCTGCTTTGCGTTCAACCATATACAGTACAGTACAACACAGTAGTCTTTTGCACACAAACCAACTTGCTTTACAGTAAATATGAAAATGCTAAAGTCTCAGTTTTAATTATGAAGCTTAGAGCACACACACACCAACTAACACATGGCTAACATCATGATGTTTATTCTTCCCACCTCACCCCGCCATAACCCCCCAGTGTAATAGCAAAATTGGTCAAAAAGCAAGAGCGGAACAAATGGAGTAGAAGAATAATATTTACTCAAGTAAAGACTAACTTTGATTTTATCCCTCATTAATATCAGGCTGGATTAAGATCAAACGCTTGTTCGTCCTTATTTCTCCACACATTCGCAAACTCTACACAATTTAAAGCTTTCTTACAAAAAAATATTCATCAACTACTGGTATAATCTAAAACCAACATCAAACCTTCAAACTGAAAAAAAAAAGACAATGCCCAAGGAAAACGACTCTTAATTCACAAAAATAATCGATTTTAAGATTTACATTGCAAAGCAAATTTCTGAACATTTATTACTAGTGAAATACTTACTGCATAAAAAAGACCAACATAATCAGCTACATTATTATATAGTTTCAATACAAATTAGCAGTAATAAAATTTTGCGTTGATGCCAAAGTATTCGCAAAATGCTATACAAACAATTCAGTTTTGAATTTAAATTAAACTCGCTCAAGTACCAATAAAATTCATAATATGCTTTTTTATAACAATATTAGTTTGTTAAATACGAGTTATTTGCTTATGTAAAAATTGCAAAATCATCCAGCGTTAAATATTGACCTGTATGAACATTTTATGCTATTTTCTAACCATAATAAAATTCATTCAGTATGATACTGTATTGACAATGATTGAGTAATGCATTGTCATCAGACAGAAGAAACCGTGAAAATTGAAGTTTATTAGATGATTAATAGTGCATCAGAATTCATTTACAAATTTTATCAGGTCCCTGAACTTGTACAAATAGACATAATACATTATTAAAAAAAATTTAGTGAAAATATTTTTATTTTATTACACTAATGCTGCTAATTCATACCATAAATAACCTGAAATGAAAAAATTGAAGATTTTTATTTTCTTGCATTGCTAGAGATCCTGGTAATTCGTTTTCTGTGTTTCTAAGTAACAAATCAATAACTGCTTCATTGCACTTGCCACTTAATAACTATGTAGGAAGTTGACAAGAGTTAATAAATAAAGCGTAATCGAGTGTTTGATAACTCTACCAAGTACCAAGAATAGTAAAAATGAATAATGTGATGGCCATCGATGACAATGAAATGACCACGTAAGTGTTTGGTTACTTACAAGCCCATAGCTTCACCAGCTGTTACGGTTGTCTACACTATGCATAATCGACAAAACTTATCTCATTTTTTTTCACTAAATGGCATAAAAAGCGACGTCTGCACGTTACTTATAAATAAGTATAATATAATTCATATAACAAAGTATTAAAATATACTAATAAAAGTATTCACCAATGCATAAGAAATTTACAATTCATAAACAAATCTTTACAAACAACAGTTGAAGTACGAAAAATAAGTCGATAATATAAATCGATTTCAAAAGGCTCTTTGGTGTGCTCTCCTTCTAATTTACGACGCCATCTAGATAAGAATCTATCACAATCACATAATGCCCATCGAAAGACCGACCATTTACAAAGTCAGAGGTCAATTTGTTAATGTGTGCCAGAGCAATTTAGAGAAACTGTCATCTTCTCTCTAGAAAAGATCGGAATAGCAAAGGAAAAGAAAAGGTTTGTTGTTAAGAGAAAGAAAGAAGAAATTATAATTCTAGATCGTTAAATGAACATAATTATTTTAGCTGTTACCGTAATGTACCGTTAGTAGTTGGGGAAGGGGGGGGGGGGGAAAATTACACAACACGTGTTAAGGTCATTAAACTCGACCATAGAGAAAATACCAAACAACCATAACTAAAACTTCGATTTTTGTTCCTCTGCTGAATTCTTAAAACAACACGTTCAAATAAATAGATACACGGCTTTAGACCGAAAAAGTAAAAAAAAAATTCAAACCGTTTTGTTTATGACCATTTTAGCAACAATTCGCGAGGAAGTTAACGAACGATGAGAGATAGCAATGAAATGGGTGGTTTACATATTACAGTACTGTACCGTATATATATATCCCATCTCTAACCACCCAATCACAAACTGCACCCGCTAAGGGAAATGACATTGAGATAAGGAAGAAGCGTTAAAAGTGAAATAGCGAGGCGAGAAAAGGTCCTAATGATGACTTTATACATAAGCCATGGCGTCATTTAAAGATAACGCAAAATTAAAAGCGCCTCTAGCGGCAAATATACACACCAGCCTGTGTTAAATCGCTTCATGTGTATGTTCACTCGTTAAGATGAGCAAAGGGGTGGCAATAGGTGACTAGTCCAATGGGGAAAATTGAAGATGAAGCTAGAGAAGCCTGAGGTCCCTGGAGGCAGACATTTATACATACAAGCGACACAAATCACCAAAACGATCATCAACATAAAAAACAAGCAGCAACCATAATAGTATTAAAGTTGACTTAAAAAAGGAAATATCATTCCATATTAATAACCGTTGTATCGATAACTCAATCAAAAACATGTTATAGACGAACAATCAACAACCAATACTCGATGCCACAAAAGAATACACAAATACATCAAAATACTGTAATAAATCCAGCTTCAAAACTAACTAAAAAATTATAATACTAAGTTACTACTGATACTGAAAAAGTTTTAGAAATAAAATTATTTGATAACATTTTTCCCTGATAAAAAATATACTGCAAAATAAATAGTTGCTTAAAATAAACAAGTTAATCAATAATATTATTTACTCGTGCATAATCTAATACAGCAGATGATTTTAATGCTTTAGAAACTTAAAAAAACACAACTAAGCTCTTAAAACAGATAGATGCAATGTTTGGGCATCAAATACTGTAGAATTCTTTAATGCAATACCAATTTCATAGCAAATTAAGCGTTGTCTACAAAATTCTGTATATAAATTCCAAACGAATAAGAAATAACCGTATTATTATGATATGACAAGCGTACGTCATCCGCACTAAAAAAAACTTTAGAAAATCATCTCAGCTAATTTAAAATTAAAATTAATAGCATCTCAAGCGACACTATTTTAGTGACATTACTAAATAGCATTTTTCCCATGCTCGTCATTGCTGATTTTTTAAGTCAACGCGCATTCAAATAGTAAACTCACAGCAAAAAGTTAGAAGAAAAAGTAATTTGAAAGGGTGAATTTGGATCACGCCTTTATTTATAATAAGCAAAGAGGCGAAAAAGTTGTGGGTGAGACATAAAAAAACATAGCCCACTGCGATGTAAACACGTCGACAAATTGCTAGGAGCGACAAAATGACTTGGAGTGATTGATCAATTGAGACGCAGTAGACGAGACGTTGTAGAGATGAAACTGTGTGAAGTATTGAGCAGAAAAATACACTACTAAGATGAATTCACTACCGGTATGTAAGTTGCATACTGTCTATAAGAAAATCTTCATCTTAAAAGAGAAAAGTAAGGCGTGTGGGTGGGGGAAAAAAAAGTGGACCCAAGGTAGTTGTGGTGGGCCACAAAACCCAATCTGAGTAGAAAGTGTTTATTAGTATTTCGATGCGCCATCAAGCTGAATATATATAAAAAAATGATATAAAGGAAAAAATATACGGTACTGTATAAATATATAAATAAAATAAAAGTAAACTTACACCGCCATATGCATACACAATTTTCTTACAAACTACAGTATTTGAGTTTTCATATTTATATGTTGAAAATAATAACAATAAAGTAAATAAAAGTATAAAAACAAACCACAAATGGCTGCAAAATGTTACTTAAAACAACGTTGAATATTCAGACATTCGCCAGAAAAATGGCTATCAAGATAAATAAACACGCGACAGTTAATTTTCACCAGAAAAAAATCCAATTTCTTCTCTCCAATTACTTTTACCTATCAATCTAACTTTAGATTGAAGCAAGCCACAAAATACAGCCAATTAATTAGATTTACTGCAGCACTTGCACACACACATACTACAGTACAGTACAAGCATAACTTACACATTGCAACACCGGTGCTGACCAACCTCATTAAATGTCCCAGTAAAGTACAGTATAGCTACACTATAAAAGACATCAAATTAAAGTCTAGATTCTAATACAATAGTATTAAAATCGCTATAAAATATACCGAAATTTATATAAAACAACCTAAAAACAGATTTATCTCACGTCTGGGAGCTTTCAATTGGGGGAAATTTCAATGGAAAACTAATAACGTAAAACAAAAAACGTTAGCTTTTCATTGAAATTGCATGAATGTATATTATTTAGATTCTCAAAATAAGCTATTTAAGTAAGTCTAATTAACAAATAATTTATATCTATATATATAAAAATGACTGGTATGTGTGTTTGCTGTTTATGCATTTCTAAACCATTCATCCGATCACCATGAAACTTTGGGAAGTTGTTCAATACACTAATTTGAACCAGATAGGCATAAACACATTTTTCATTATTGACCCCAGGGCTTTAATCTTTGATTTGAATTCTTCACTATTGCTTTACAATTAGAGGTACCGTAGTCTAATTTTGACCTTCAAACTGACTTTTGACATTAGCCCCATCTTTTGAGCTAACGAGAAAAGTAATACTGTAAACTAGCTGACCTATATAGGGCGCGCAATTTTACAACTGTACCGTATGTGGTCAGTTAACATGTCGGAAATTAACGAGATGGGACAGACAGGACAAACGGGACGGGATAGACGAGACGGGATGGGATATACAAGACGGGACGGGATAGACGAGACGGGACGGGATGGGATATACAAGACGGGACGGGATATACAAAACAGGATTCAAATCCTTTGCAGCAACGCGCGACGGGTAAAGCTAGTTTAATAATAAAAAGCATTGCCTTATTATCTTATCAAACAAAAAACCTTAAAATTCACACTTTTCATGCAAAGTGTTAATCTAAAAATCTCAATTTTTTTACTAAGCTTCATTTTGTAAAGTATAAGCTTCGTTATGTTAAATCAAATGAGTGTACGACACAACGTATACAAACATAAATTATCTCAAATGCAACGGTCGCTCGATCAAACTCAAAATTACAGTACTGTATATGCGTGCACTATACAAGGAGAATCACGCTAATTAACAAACGACATGTTTGTATATAAATATTAAGTGTACAATGAATTCCAAACAACGGAATATATGGGCAAAAGCAAAGTAAATGTAAAGTGGTGGTTTTGGTGCTTATACATTGACATCTAAAGGTTTTCAGCTTGTAAATGTACTTTCCCCCATGTGTATTGTTATGTGCATGAAAACCAGCAGTTATTTTGTTTCGCTCTCTCACTCACTCTCTCTCTCTCTCTGAGAAAAAAAAAAGTTTATTTATAAATTGCTAAAATATCCCGTTGTATTGCCAGGCGGTTATGAATGCGCCATTTCTATGCAACGAGTAAAAGCGCCACCTGCATTTTGGCGCCTTTTATTTACGCCCAAACGCCCGCCAACAAAACAACCATTTTCGCGTCGTACACAAAAATCTCATCTCGTTTTTCTTTTCTTCATCCATCTGGCATTTTTTATTACAATTCATGCGATTATTATTGTTATTATTGCCTTTTTCTCCCCCTCCTCCACTTTTCCATCCCTTGCGTTTTATTCGTTTGTTATTAATATTATTATAATATTAAAGAAAAAGCTGAAGAAAACAAAAGACGTGTAAAGAGTATACTATACAGTATGTGCAACCCTCTTCCATTCTCATCTCATATCCCTCCGTACTACAGTATGTAGTGAGTGGGTGGGGGTGTTGCGGGTCGATGGCGGCCCTTCTCATTTTATACGCTAAATTTCGTACAAAACGTCAAAAGAGAAAAGTGAGATGAACGAATGACTGCGGGACATATAACAACCATTACAACGTCACGACAGCATTTCACACACACACACACAGCCTTTCTCATATCTTTCAGACGTCTACATGACATTTTAGCATGTTCGATGATTTTTTTTTCAAAACGCCAACTCCATTAGACAGTAATTATGACGAAAAATGTCATTCACGCTAGACTAGCAATGTCAATGTTTGATTATAAATTATAATTTACAATACAGTATAGTATGCAGCAACCTATAGGTCTTTGATTTTTAAATTATAGTACTTCACAGCAATAATCATGGCAAAATAATTATTATTCAACTTAAGATATCAATTCCTTTCTAAAAATACGATATGGATTGTCAACAATTATCTTAAAACTTAAAATATAAAAATCAAAACTGATGAAGTTCTAATAAAACGTTTGCTAAATAGCCAACGTTAATTTTAGCTATAACCAAAAACAGCCACGTAAAAAAACAAACAAAAAATACGCACAAATACTGCAGATACCATCAATATTAAACGTTTGAAAAGTACCAGCATAAAATTACTGTCACTTTAAAACTAATGCTAATACAGTAACTTTAATAATATACACATAAATAATTTTTTGTTAATGTACTTTTTAATTATATAAATAAAGATAATTATCACGTAAATAAATGACGACGCAATGTGCTGTTGTTGCGTGAAGCTAAAATGATAACGTTCGTTTTGTATTCAGCCGTATATGAGCGAAGGTCGACGGCAGTTAGCGATAATTCATCGCCCAGGCCTGTCAAAACTGACGTTGCCGATTAAAAGCGCTCAAATACCGCCAACGCATCGACCATGCAGCCGGTCAACCATCTTATTAAAAAAAAAGAGAATTTCATTCACACATCAATCTGAATCAGAAAGGTTGAAAAAGCAAAGAATTAAATCTCTTTAGCAAAAACGAAGCTAAGAAGCCGTTTTTTATCTACTGTAAACAGTTGAAATCCATAAAACGCTGGCAAGCAGATAAGACGGAAAAAAAAATATAAATAAAAAAAAACAGAAAACCTTAGACTTTCTGCTATTTACTATACAAAGCTAAGGGGGTAGATAAAAATGGACGACGACAACAACGTTAAAAGTGAAATTTGCTCTTGCAACTGAGAAAATCCTAACATATTGAGTAATTGTGTACACATAAAAAAAGACTTTACAAAACACATCTTTTCTCACTCTTCCACACACACAAAATCAGACACCCCACCCCATTTCATCTTCTCCCAACTAGCTCATTTAAAAAAAAGTGTAAGCATTGCTCAGTTGATAACAGAGGGCGTTGCAAACTGATAAGAAAAAAAAAGATGGCCGCGTAATCAACAAAACGACGATAAGTAAATTTCACATTGCCATTATGTGGCAAAGCAGTTACACACAAAAGAAAAATATTTAAAGGAGTTAAAGGGAAAGGGTAGGGTGGGGTGGAAGTGCAAAAGATTTCACTCACCTACTCTGTGTAGCACACCCCTCACAGACCCTCAGTCATCATTTTCCACCTAAAACAAAATACATTTTATTCAACAGAGATATAAGACAAAAGTTACTTTCATTTAACAACGCGTTTGTTTTCTTCTCTACATTATACAAATACATTCACAAAATAATGCTTTAAGCTGCTTCATTAATGCAACTAAATTAAATAATAATTGTCCAACATTTCTACGCCAGATGGCACTAGATGTGAAATTTATTCAACATAATAATGGAAAAAGAAAAAAAAATGTTGGCGGTTGAAGTTCAATAAACATTAAAGTACATATAACATGAGATATACAGACATGTACGGTATAAAGGTTTAGTATTTTTCAGATACTGTAATTTCATTAGTGAATATAGGTTATGTTTCAGCTGCTGGATAAAATTACCAATGTGTGATTATTATCATAGTAAAAATGCTAAGTAGATAGAAAGCTAACAGCTAAGAGCTATTTTTAATAATTTTATTTCTGCTACAGTAGTCTATGGTAAACTTTTAAATGTGAAAAACTCTACGTAATTCAATTTAAAAAAGAAATTCAATACATATATTGCTTTGCCTTTTTCTGACTAACACTTTCAAAGTATTAACAGTGAACCAACACCGTCTACCACATTGTACCTACAGATTCACAATTTAAAAACCAATGTCGATAATAGGTAAATCACGTTTATTATGAAATTTAGCACCAACTTCAAGTTACTTCTCTAAACCGTTGAGTAGAAAATGCATCACAAACCATATAATTTTACTACTTCATTATCCATAGTCATTAATTATCAGGTGCACGTAAAGTACACAAACGATATAACAATAAAACGTCATTAGTAAGTTAATTTACTAAGTATTAATTAATGATTCAATCAGATTTAATCGCTCTACAAAATCAGTTTTAGTTTGATGTCCACTAAGTATATAAAACAATAATTAGATGATATTCCAAATATTTATTATCACCAGGTCTTTAATTAAAATGATCAAAGCAATTTTTTTCATGGTGTCCAATTTGTTAGACACCTCTTAACAAATTTACGTGATCATTTTGGAGCCCAAGGCTAATTTAGCCAAGTATAATGTAAGATTTTCCATAGATATTCACCGTCTTTTCAGCACACTCAAGAGAGATTAAGAAGATTAAACTTTTCAACTGTGACATAAAAAAACAAATAAAATGTTACTTGGTCTATGCAGTTTAATATAAACGTTGTAATGTAATCAGGGTTTGAAGTATTCTGACCACGTTACTACAACTATTACTTTGTATTAATGGCGTCAACCAGTGATTGACTCTTAATTATAGTTGTGCTTTCTTTCATATTGGCAGGTGAATGGGCCATCATGATTACTCGTATACACCTGTAATAAAAAGTGTTCAAAGGAGGATTGCTTCCTTCTTGGATTTTTATGCCAAACGCGTAAATCCCATAATCACTCATACAGATCTAGCATTCCCTAGTCGATATAAACACATACTCAACGGATGACCTGGACCTATGAGCCCTTTCCATCAAATTTACAGCTTACATCACATGCCAAACGCATTCCACACACAATCGCAGTCAAAAACTCCCAAAACGAATTCAATTAAACATCCCAAAAATAATCTTAACTGCGCATGTTCACTGCATAAACATAATGTCAAATTTGGTACACGATCCTGAAATGTTCAATACCTAACTTAAGGACTGTACCTACATTAAACTAATCCCAGTTTAGCTTAATACCAATGTTTAACGATTTCTAAATATTCATTATAATTCTGCCTGCAATAAAAACAGCATCTAAAAAACCCATGATAACTAAATAATTTTTAAAAAGTTGAAAACAACTTTATTTCATTCGTTTAGCATGCGAGACAGTGTTTGGCCGAGTTGTTCCGTACAGTCGATGGCATGAGCATGAAGCACCATCACCGCATTTCTCCTCTTTCCAATGCAGTTCAAGCGTTAACATGAGATAAAACACTTTAGTCTTACATCACACACTGAAGAGGTGGGATTAAGTAGGGTTGGGAACACGACATGGGTCCACAAACACAATATTTTCAGATATCTAAAACGAGAAAGCGAGAAGTGCATTGCTGGATTGAGGCTGGGAAGAATGGGAGTATGGAGGATGAAAAATGTGGTAGTGGTACTGTAGTTGCAAATGTAATTCAGATTCACTGATCCAAAGACATACGCCATTTCTCTCTCTCTCTTTTACTTTCACGCGTCTCACTCATAGACCGGAAGTGATAGTTACGTCATAAAGTTCAGAAACTGAGACTTGTAAGGTCGATGATGCATGGAGAAACGGTTGTTGGAACGCTTGACGGCCTTTTACTGGTACAGTTCCGCCATAAACACAAGTCTAACATCGATGTATGATTACACTCATTAACAAGAATTAATTAATTTTCAACCAAGCAAAGAATTCCAAGCCAATGAAGGGACATAAACAACCAAGCAAAATAACGTCTTAACCACATTTCAAAGCCAACAATAGAGTAACAGTCATTTGATTACTTAATTCCATCCCCTTGCACTATATGATCAACTTATTTCAAATTTGACTTATTTACTTAATAACTTTGGAGAAAAAGTAAGTAAATTGAACTGCATTTATCTTAATACGATTTTACGATATTGTTATTTAAAATTTGTCTTTTTTAAATAAATATAAATATGAAATGCTTTTATCAGTTTCTTTAGAATATCATACTTGTAAGGTACAAGTCAATTTATCCTTTAAGCAAACTTCCAACTTCGCTGAAAAGCATCATGTTGACAATTTCAATTTCGAAATAAACATTTTATGCATAAAATAACCAAACTGAACGTAATGACATCTAAAAGCATTTCCAATCGACGTTATCAAGGCAAACCAAATCTCCTGGACAAAATGACAAAAAAAAAATAAGTTATAATAAGCTAAAGTAATCCTTCAGACTCTTTCAACTTTTATAAAATTTCAACAAAACTAGCGTTCAATCAATCTAACGTTTCTCGATCTTTTGCAGCTTGCGTGCCACTTCCTGTATTTCATACTAAAAAAAATAGTTAAAATACATTATGAAAGCGCATTAGTTACACATTACATGTTTTTCCGCATTTGTAATAACTTACATTTCTGTGCACTTATAGGATATTTTATCAAACATTTGATACTTTTTTAAGGCCCAAACTATAAGCGCTTTATTAGTTTTCTGTATTTTTAATTTTAACCGAAATTTGCAATAAATTTTCACGTATACGATATGGGTATTACAATCAACTTTTTGCACGAATTTTAAAGTATTTTTTTTAAACTGCCAAGAGGGATTTATGGTCCCAATTTAGTGCACATCTAAAATGTGATATATGTAACTCATTTTCTAAATTTTGCTGTAGTGATAGAGGCTTAGTTTAATCTGATGGTACACGATCAGATAAATTAGTAAAGAAAGTGGCATTTGAAAAGAGAGATTTCTGTTTTGTGTTTTGAGAGATGAAATCTAGCCATTAACTCAGGAAACTAAAAACACAAAACCTCATCATAGCTATTATCACGTGACCATCATCAGTTTTAACAGCAAAAAAAAAATCAGATGGAAAAAATAGCTTTCTTTTTTTGGGGGGGGGGGGGGGGGGGGTCAATCATAGACAAAACCGAATAGAATTTTTTTTTGTCAATTAATCGAAGTCGAAGTGGATTTTTCTTTTCTTTCTCCGCCCATACAACCAAAATGAATACGGCGCATAATTATTTGCTGGAGGTCAAATTCGCCATCAAATAATGAGCCAAAAAGGAAAAGCAATTACAACTACAAAAAATAAAAACGCCAGCACAATTCTTTTCCACGCCTAATTCCCCCACCAACCTACAAAATCAATTTTTAAAGTAGTATACAACAACTTTGCCGGACATACACAACTACTTTCGCCAAAAAAAACCCTATACAAATGCAAGAAGTAATGGATGCATTCACATTCTCCGTACAAAATAGCTTTCACAACGTTGCAGTCCAAAACACTATATTTTATTAGCATCTCTAAACGTCTCCATTTTATTTATCTTTCAGTCACAGCACCGTAGACTTAATTTGCAGTTTAGTATAATACAGGGTCAGTGGCCAGAGCACTGCCACCTTAAGCACAATCTAAATATCGAAATACGGGATGGAAGACCATTGTAAAAAGCTTAAGTACCAAATCTCAAAGTAATCTTTAAAAAAAACACACACACACAACATATGCAAACTTAAATCAGTAAAACTCAATTTTTAAATGAATTCGGTTTTTAAATGCATCAAATTTAATGACCAAATTAAGGCTAAAAAGCTTGATTTTGTCCAAAAAAAAAAACTGATCTACGGATGTCTAGGACTCAAAACGATATAATCTGTCGTTGCCCCTGTAAGTGTCTCAAATAAACATTATAAAATGCTACACTTACGTTACCTATTTAAAAAAATAATAAAATATCGGCGATGCAAGATTAAAGTGAGCGGGTGGTAGTTGAGAGGCGTTTTGGAGTTGAGTGTGTGATAAGAAGACATAAATGGCGTTGTGACGTCACAAACAACATTAATCATCTGGCGGGAAGGATACCTGCACTTCGGGGCACTCCGCCACCCGATTTCGATTAAGATAAATCAAAAAGCTCTAGTATAAAGACAAAATGGCGTAGTGTAGAAGAAGTAGCTATAGCTAAAAAAAAAACAACAAACAAGACTCAGATAAATTTACTAATAAATGAAACTGAGAACCTAAACTATATAAAAAAGTTAAATTGAAAAAGCGCGTGTGAAGTTCACTGTTAGATGGCGTTTTCATTAGCTAACATTTCTTTTTTTTCGATTAGAATCCAATTTCCCCGTCAGTTGGCCTTGCTATTATAAGTATTTGATCTATTCAATAAGAAAAAAAGTAACTAACTTGCTAAACACCTGCGACTAAATGCCCCAACTCTTTTAACACCTAAAAAAACTAGCAACATAAACAACTAAAAAAACATTGATTACATTTACAGTATACTACAAAAAGAAAAATGGTAGTTAATTAGGTTGCTGTTTAAAAACTTAAATGGTAACTACTGGACTGTAAATGACAACACTTTTAAAGCAGAAAATTCATACTATTATGTCAAAAATGTATTACTGATGATTGCATTTTAAAAACATTTAAACGTCATCAACATTTTATGCCATTTGTATCTGTAAAACCTTATGTACACATTAGCGTATGAGAAAGAGTTGTAAAATGCTGTATATTATGTTTGTTTCTCTTTTATTAATAGTAAGTTTATGTTATAAATATAAGAATTCAATTTCCAGTAAGTCTTGAAAAGTACACCTTTCTACGTAATAAGTTTTTGCAATTTATTAGTTATTTCTGTTAGTAACCCTGTAGCTAACTCACTTAAGTTATATCCTGTTGAGTATTGACCTATACCACTTTCATCCTTACAATAGAAATTTTATCACACATGAAAATTTAATTAAAAATGTATAGAGCTATAATACACTAACGTAATGTCCATCACTTGACTATTACAATGCGTTGATAGTTACTGTAGCTGCATAATCAATAAATTATGCGATAAAGATGATGGTCATCTTGTTCATTTCAGCGTTTAAATTAATCGATATATTGGATATAATTATTTATTATCAGGGAAGATTGTAACACAGTTTTGAGTATTTATTGAGGTCCATTGTGTGAAAGATGCGTCATTTAAATAATAAATAACGCATCGATTACAATACCAAAATGTAATGCAATGAAAGACTCGGATGTACTGTAATGTAAAGCAATATCATCACAAGGGGTCGCTTTTACCCACAATCGATTTA
Organism: Helicorthomorpha holstii; assembly: GCA_013389785.1. Classification (NCBI taxonomy): domain Eukaryota; kingdom Metazoa; phylum Arthropoda; class Diplopoda; order Polydesmida; family Paradoxosomatidae; genus Helicorthomorpha; species Helicorthomorpha holstii. Next base: position 836,169 of record JAAFCF010002710.1, on the reverse strand, counting down.
TCTAGCAACAATAAACAATAACAAAATTAATCGATTGTAGTAGCTCCGTCCAACAACATACAAAGCAGCACAGATCGATACTCAAATTGCTTTCGATAAGATACGATTACACAACAGCGTCGTCTCAAACCTCAATTATGCAAAATAGTACAATACAAATAAGAAAGGTCGCTTTTAAGTTATTATATCAAAGAAAAATATTAATTTAAATTTAAATTGCGATCTTAAAAGACCATGTTTAGATACTGTATATTTGCTATGACTTCCTGTATACTTTGAAGTTTAAAGGCAATTTGCTAAACTATTTGTCAATGACATTCAACTTCAGCTAGAATGATTCCTTACCCCTTTCGGGCTCAGTTACAGCGCCGCTTTAAACTTATTTTTCATGAATGCAATACCGGTACATTAAATAAATAATAAAAACTAACTAACTTAATAGCGCTTCTTAAAACTAAATCGTTACATGTAATTAAAATAACGTCAATTTAATTATCGAGTGTCGATTGGACGGTAGTTTAATTAAAATAACGTCAATTAAATTCTCGAATGTCAATTGTACGATAATTTAATTAGACTGACAAAAAGAACAACAAACATCCAAAAACAAAACATTTATAGAAAAATAATTGACATGTAAATTAAATTATAATTGAACAATTTGAACAAAGATTTTGCTATTGTTGAGAATTGAAAGCAGATTTTTGTTCAAAGTGACATTCCATATAGAAAGATATTTGAGTTGAAGTTCACTCAGCATCGCATTCCATACAAACACACACAACAAAACTATTTTTATGCTCGATACAATTTCAATGTAAAACGAAGCCGAAATATAAATCAATAAAAGCCCTTCATCCAGCCAGCCACCTTCCGCTTCTTTCAAGCACCCCTACCCTACCCTCCCCTTATATCCTCCCATTCAACACCCATCTTCCAGCAACCATAACAATAACATATACACATAAGAAGGGAAGTTGGAGGTGAAGAAAGATGATAAAAAGCATCCATCATTTTTTATCGAATGAATTTCCCAAAAGTAAACTCCATTTCACTTCACGTTACTATACACTCTCTCCAACAAAAATTTTCTCCTCTCCTCCCTCCCCTCAAAAAACTATCATTTCACATCCGACTAAATAAATTTTCACCACGGATATTTGTATAGTAATCCACTGGACAGCAATTCCGATCAAACCAGACCACACGAGTCAATTGATTTGTTTTTATAATCGAAACTAAAAAATAAAAACAAATATTCTACCAAACTTTCGATGTTACTCGTAATCAATTTACAATATTCATTGACACTTCAAATAATTTCTTTAAAAAAATAAAACTGCGTAAGGTATAGTTAGTTAACTTGTGTTTTTGATGCTTTTTTTTTTTCTTTTTCAATCACTTTTTAAGAGTAAAAAACTGTCTTGACTAATCCATAGTTACAAAGATGGCGCCCAACTAATCCTTATAGGAAAATGGAAATCTGACGCTTTTCGTCTGCTTCTAAGCACACAATAAAGTATCCACACTACACAAGATGTGAAGAAAAAATTAGAAATTATAGCATCCCCCTCCTCAATCCATATTTAATTTAGAAAGGTGAAAAAACCCCACATATTACATTGTTGCTGGCCATCCATCAAAAATACTATAAGACTTTCTCCTTAAATTAACCATAAATCAAATTCTTAAAAATAAAGCTACTACAAATCACCAAAACAACAGAAATAAAAATTATCTTTACGAAACCAATGGCATCGCTGGAATTAGTGTCAGTTCCATTAACCACCTTCACCCAATCCCTTTCCTAATAAAACATTTTCCCCATAGTTTATTTTTCTACTAATAAATCATAGGTAATTTTCATTGAAAAAGTTTCACTAGATGTGTATAAAAAATTAAAATCATTTTTTTATTAATTATGTTACTTTATGTAGATATATGAAACGTTGTTTCCCAGAGTAATTCAAAGTAGCATTTAACTTTCATCATTCTGCCCCATAATTATTTTTGAAAACTTTTCCCATTAGAGTAACAACAATGCTAATAAAAAGTCGCAAAATGTAATTCTGTTGACAATGTTGAAAAGTGTGTGAATGTAGCCAATAAGATAGGCGTATCTTAGTTAAGCGACTGAACAATGATTGGTTTGGGAGTTTGTAGTTGAACTGGCATGTTGTACGCATGCGCGGATGAAGGTAAGTTGCGTGTGTTTTGTTTGGTGTCGTGTTCATTCGAAGCTTTGAGCTTTGAACGTTGACAACCGAGCGTTGTACGCTCCCAACGTAAAATTCACGTTATATAAAAAAAAACCCATACAGTATATTGAAAAGATAACATTGCGGTAACACGTGTGTTTGTATCTTAAACGTCAAGCTGTGTGCACAATTTAACAGTGATTTTACGTGAGTGAAAAATTATTTTGTAGCTGCAAAAAAAAAAAAAAACAAATAAAAAGTTTTACCATGGAATAAAAAAAATATTAAAGATAAAAAAGTGATACGCGGAAAATACTGGCTTATAGTTGAAAGAGGAAGAAATTTAAGTTTGTTATAGTTTGGTGATGCTCGTGAAGCGCCCTCTCCATGTTGCTTCGGATAGTTTTGAGGTGCTGTCGTCAAAGAACAGCCCAAACTCACCTGTCCAGTCAATACTCCATGCTAATTTACGCCATCACTTTAAATCTACTACTATATTTACCAGGTAAAAATTATATTATCTAAACTTTTTACTTCATTTTTAATTACTCAAAAGTTACGCTAATTGAGTTTTAAGACTTTAGAATCCTAAACTATAAATTTTTAAGTGACAAATTAAAAATAAAACTGTACAAATCTTAAAATTCTGTACAGTAATTAGTAATCGATAGTATCTTAAAAGTCCCACAGGTGTCAACTTAGCTTCCGGCATCTCGTTCATGGCCACTTCGGTCATGCGAGACAAAATTTTGCGTATTTTAACGACAACAATCTTAAATTACACAATAAAAATACATTTTTCCACTCCAAAAAACTTAGATTTATCGTTTTCAATAATGAAACACCCGGTACCATTTTAAACGACTACCGGTACCACCCGGCGCATGCGCTGTGGTGTGAGTGATAAAAGTTACGACATACTTAACGTCGTTTTTAATCCAGCATCTTTTAATGTAAACAGGGCCACACTTTAAATCTGTCTGCCCTTCGACCTATGAATGTAAATTAAATAATATGAGAAGACTTTTCCAACAAAAGATGTAGACAGCCCCTTTCTGTTCTCCCTTCTTAAATCTTGAAAGGGCGGAAAATCTCTCTAGCAGTCACAATGCCATGACCTCCCATTTCTCAATTCTTTATCCTTTTACACACCTCAAAATTTCACTTAAAAAGAGATTTTTTCTTCACATCTCTCTCGCATTTTCTTTTATATCAAAGATTTTATTTTAGAAAAAAAAAAACTCTCATTGCAAGTGTACAAGATATACAGCAGATGCAAAGGTATTATAGGGTTGGGTCATAGTGTCCTAACTCCTAAACTATAAAAAAAAGATCTTACTTATAGCAAAAAGAAAGAAAAAAAAGAATGGTAAAAAAAAATTGAGTGACTATTTCGTTTGCATTTGAATGCGCGCGCACGTTCAAGTCACCAAAACGCCATCTATGCTACTTTCCCTCTTTATATTCAAAATGGCACTTTTCCAATTGATAGAAAATAGAATTCGACCTCATTCCCTTTACCCCCACTTCAAGTAACCATCACACTATCCCTAGTCCTCACAAAAATGCTATACTTTCTGAGAAAAATACACAGGGAAATGAAGAGGAAAACGTCATGGAAATGGAAAAAAAAAAGAAGAAAGAAAGCGAATCTAATAGGCAATTTAATATCAAATAACTTTATTCTCCTAGGTAACTCCTACTCGTCTGTAACTTTTACAAAATCCCCCAACTCAATTCAACCCATCCAAACTCAAAACCCAAACATCTCGAAACCTTCCCTGAAAACATTTATATTTCTCATTTAACTTCAAATACAATATAATCAGCCAGCGTATTTTATGTTTAGTTTTGTTGACTGCTTAGTCAACATCAATAAATAAATCCATTACATTTGATCCCATGCCATAGACTGTAATATTAGATATTTCCTTAATCAAATAAAAAAGGAAATTTTATTACGTCAAATCATTTGAATTTTTCATATTGTGTTTAGTTTCCTCGTTAATTTACATAATGATAAGCAAGCTTAAATAAACAATGGCATTAGACTTTCAAGGAATGGCACTAAAAACTGACTTTTACTGTTGACATTTTATTGCATTAAATGTGGCTTTTTTTTCAACTTATGAGTCTATCACATCAAATTTCATTTCCAGCGTTTTCGACATACAATGTTGTTTTCGATTTATTATTTGACAGGCTTCATTTTCTTTATGGAAGTTTATTGTATGCACAATATGTATTACTTTATCCTTAATGATTATTTACGAGCGTTTTAGATATCAAATTCGTGTTCAAATGATTAAAATAATTTAAAACAAAGTTTCTAATAGCAAAACCGGTACTTTAAATGCCACACAGAATAGAATAAATTTGAATTTGAAAAATCGTAATACATTCAAAATTTAAATTAACACTAGAAGGACGGCATGTGTCATTTTGACTCATTTTGATTTTTAAAGTTGAATATCTCAATAAATATTTAATGTATAAGTCTGATTTTTTGTGACTTTTCTTAAAACAAGCTATATTTCATTAATATAGTGATATAAAAAATTAAAATTTTGTGTAAAAAAAATTATGCCTCAATATACCTAGAAGGACTAAATTGAGTCATTTTGACTCATACGACTACAGATGCATGTAAAAACCAAACCAAATTAAATTACACAATCAGACAAACATGTTCTTAAAGAACAAGTCTTAACCTTTAAAATGACTTATTACTTTTTAAAATATCTTAATCCAGTGAATTTTTATAATCAAAAGACTGAAGACATGCTTTGGCTCTCTGTAACGGCCACTCACTCACAAACTGCAGAAATGAAGAGGAAACCTGAAATTTGTCCCATTTTTATTCCTTCCCTACTCCCTTAATTTTGTGTCTAGTACATTTTATTTTAATTTTTATTTTGGATTAAGTCATATTTAAAAGTAATTCCTTGTTTTTGAATATTTAAAAATTTTTTTTTTTTATAAATATTCCCAAATGAGTCAAAATGACTCATTCTCGCCCTTCTAGGTAGTTTGAAAGTGCCGTCCTCCTAGTGTTAAACTTTTATATCGAGATTACAAAATGTAAGATCAAATGGCATGATTTTCAATTTTTAAGTGTACAATTGTGTGGCTGAAAGCGTCGTGTTAAGTCGGCTTAAAATGAATGTCTATTTTATACATACAGTACTTTCGCATTTGTAAAATATAAAATAAAGATTTACTTGTAAATCTCCATTTAATTCTACGGGCCGAGACCCTTGAAAACCGTTTGAATGTGCCTTTTGGGACCTTTTGTTCCAGTCCCCAAGAGAATAGTGAAGTTGCATTTCTATTTCTCTCTCAGTTGTTATATTATATTATTTGGAGAAGAGGGAGATGGAGAAGATGAGAAAAGAGGGTTAGGGAATTAAGAAAACTTTTATTTTTACATCTCTACATGCACAAGCTCCTCCCACCAACTTAATTATAAAAGTTTTTCAAACTAAAAATTGCAGCCGAAATCGAAAAAATGACAAGTTTTGTGTACAAATTCCCACAGAAGCACAGCAGCCACGGCAAAGTGTACAGAGTAAAATTGTGGGCAGATAATCACAAAGTACGCATGCGCATTGTGGGCAAAACTACGTCAATAAGTGACGTTGAAATAAACAAATGACGAAACGTAAGATGAAAATAAGCACTTCAATCATTTGTGATTTGATCTGAATGATGACGGTTGGGGGTGAAAAAGAAAATGGGGAGATAAGATTGGATGAAATGAAACTCCATCGTCTGACAAAGAAACTAAACAACAATGGCGTCGTTACACCTGACAGTTTCTAAAAATGTCTACTTTTTTTAAAGCACCCCCTTTCTGTGTATGTTCAACATTTCAAAGTGAATAATAAAAGACATGGATGAAATTCGATAACAATCAAATCTTCGTGTGTACGGTATACCAAATGTGATTTTAACGCCACTGATGGAGGAGAGGATGAATACACAAAAGAACAAATAGATATAATCTCAATAACATTCTCCCACCCCCACCCCCATCTCTCCCTCTCTCTCTCTGGTTTTTGACATATACACAACACGTTTATTTAACTAAAGCGAATTACTATTTTGTATATGACGTCAACACTTCAAACTGAACAATGAACAAAACTACAGCATACTTGATAAATCATCCAATAATACTCATCAAATGCTGAAAAAAGTGAGAGAACCACAGCCGAAGACCACAAGCATAAATCATGTTTACACAATCAGAAATACAGCTTCAATTATATATTTAATTGTTTAATTAAAAATTCTCGTTAAATATCCACGTCTACCGTATAGATTGCATATCATTCATAACAAAACACTGGCAAATTATCACAATTTTAAAAACATCCAGACAGTCATTGTGCATACTGAACATTCTTTTAAATACAATTGTTAGCCATTGATAATTAAATTTAATTACCAATAGACATGTAAACATATCTGTCTCGATTGTTACTCATAACTCATTTTCTTAAATTTTTTGCTACATTTCACATGTAATATCAAATAACAAAAACCAATTTCTAAAACGATAACATAAATTTAATCTAAGAACTTTTTGATCTTGAAATTGAATAACTTGGATAATGTTTACTTACTTTTTAATAAAATGCTATTCCATAACGACTGGTACTGCAATCTACAATAAAAATTAGAAAACAACAATAAATAAACTTGTCGATATTACATTAGTTTCCATAAATTCAACTTCACGGTTATATCACCATGTAAAAATCGTATTTTACGGTTCCAAACATTGCCAAACACATTAAAACAAAGATCAAACAATGCTGTTATAATTAAATAAACAAACGACTGCTAGCCGCAATACTAAATTCATAGCCATATCACAAATACAATAGCAGCCCCTTGACATATGCTAAAACCACATGGTATCTCAAATTGTCATAATACAGTAATGTGGATTCGTACTGTATGTGTAATATTATGCCGAACCATTGTCAATTATACTCCTAAATCCTGATTATGTTTGCAAAACACAATGCAGTAACCGACTACCAGTCAGTGAATTGTGATTTAATTTGTATGACATTTTGATCTGCTTCCAACACAATACGATCGTCCAGACCAGTGCATATGCCGTCTAATGATCTGTAATCCCCTTTAATTAATTAACTTTGTCACAAGAGCGGCGAGTATCAAATTCTCAAATCTACATTCACTTCTACAAAGAATAATAGAGATGTTAAGTGGACTGGTAGACTTCAACATTGCTCATCTAAGCTCTCTAAAACTCATAAGAATGTCTCTACCACTTAAGCGATTACAGCGACAATACAAATAAACAAGGTCGTTCAAAATCAATATCCAACAATATTTGCTGGAAATTTAATTTTGCTGTTTTCGAAAGCCATATACAGGTTTGAAAGATGATGATGATAATCGGTGATAATTTTACTCACTGACATTATATTTTATAGACTTACTGTACTGCATACTGTATGTACTTTGTAGACGCTGAAATTAAAGTTTTCTTTCTTATTTTTTCTTCAGAAAAATCATTAAAGTAAAGTAAACAAAGTTGATCAAACATTTCAATTTTGAAGATTTAATTACTTAAAACCCCATTTAATTTCTAAAAATAAATGCTGCATAAAGCAGCAAAATTTTACAGCTACAAATACACCAGTTAAGATAATAATTTTAAGAATCTTTTTGAAACCAAATTAAGTATTGAAAACTAAATGCCACAATTTAGTATCAAAAACCTATATTAAATATCGATAATATTAAATTTAGTTGCAAAAAATATTGTTAAAGATACAGTATAAATAAAAATTGAAATTCAATTTGGGAGCAATTTAACGTTTCAAGTTTCAATACTTAAAAAATTGTCTCCAGCAAAATAATAATTACAGCTAAAGTACTTTTTGCAGTAAGCAGTAATAAAAATATGTAATTATTGGTATTAATCGTAATCGTCTATTTTGATATACCGGTACTGAACAACTGAGCAGACTCGGCGTAGTTTGTACCATTACATGTTAGCGTTTTTACATGATCAGATTCTAAGCCATTATGGACAAGGAGTTCCACTCGTATAGCAATTGCCACTAATTGGGCTTTATTTGATGCCATACAGTACTACTGTAGAAAACAATCGCATTTATTAGCACCTGCTTTAATTATTAATGTTAATCATTTTAATTTATACGATGTTTGTGTTAATCTTGACCATAGCTGACCGAATGTAACCCTGGGGCCGCTACGAATTAGCTTTATCATTGTTATATGCTATGCAGTGATGTATTATCATGAGAAAGATCATTTTTAATTTGACTCCATTTAATAAAACATCTAAATTTAAAAAATAAATAAATAAAGAAATTTAGCATTAAAATCACCCCTATAATTTAGTTTCCAGTATTTAAAATGGAATTTCCAATAACCTTTAACCTAATAAACTATTCAAATGTTTGTTGATTCGTGATAAAGTAGAAAAGATGTTTGATATGGCCTTTCAATAATCCATTGTAATTTCATTTTACTTTGAATGTTAAGACATTCACGATGGCAGTTTTCAGATGCCATTTCGTAATTTAAAATGCTTAGCACTCGTTTTTCTGAATACAAAATAATAAACCGAAATGATATGTGCTGCCAAGTGTTAGTAGTAAAAATAAGCATGCAATAATAATTCAAGCACCGAAATATGATTACATCTCAAAGGACTTTGCCGACGCAAATGGCGTCAACCGGAAGAGGATGTTGCCAAAGTGTGTTATAGGTACAAGGTAGCGTATTTAATCTCAATGGAGTAATTACATGAGCACACACGTACAAAGCAAAAACCAACAAGAAATTTACACTTCTAAGTGCGATACAGGTTTAAAACACCTTTTGCAACAAATAGTTCTTCTTCTCTCTCTATTTACCCCCTTCCCTCCCCCAACACACAAATCTTTTCCCCGCCGACGTACAACTTTTCTCTGTCTTTCCTTCTCCCTCCAAACTACGCCACTTCCAAACTACGCCACCTCCAAAACTGCTCATTCCCTCATTTAAAGTAAAGTTTGAAAGCCCACAAAGTGACAATAGCTTGATTAAAACTTCCCCAGCCACCCCAACTTCCTCTTCCTTTTGGCCAAACCTCACGGGAGAAATAAGAGTGCGCAAAGGAGAAAAGGAAAGCGGCTGCCATTTTGTTTTACGTTAATTAGAAACGTCGCCTGGGACTGTTTACGTTTCAAATTTCAAACTCTAAATAAAACTTGTAATTCATTGAAACGCAGTTGAAAATTCACATTGGACGTGATGCTATTACGCTCACACCTTGTTAAGAAACTAAAATAACATTTTAGCAATTCACGTCCTTTACGGTACTTAAAAAATAATAATAATAAAAAAACTGCACTTAAATCGTTTCATCGACTTTTAAAAGTCACAGAAAACTTTTGCTAAGTTAACATTAATTAAAAACAAAAAAGTAAGTTGCACACCTGAACAACATAATATTACTAATCGAATTCTTACTAAGAAATCGTTTGATAAATGAATTATTTCATAAAGTAAATACTGTATGTAGTTATTTAGTAACTTAATAAAAACAGTGACATCGTTAAACTTTGAAAATTTAATTCACTGTACCCTTCAATTTCAATTAATGTAATGTTACAAACTCTTACAGGAATCATTTAGTCTGTACATTAACATCAAACATTCAGGATACTCTCGACTAAAAAAAAACAGCAATAATAATAATTAAACAGAGTAAACTTGATTGCTATTCTTAGACTGATAAACTATTGATCAAAGTTGAAATGCTTGTGACACGAAGCAAGTCTCTCAAGGATAACATTAACAAACTGACATTAATTTCTTTATAAAACCAAGCACATACCGATACTGTAAGTCAGTAAGCACAAAAGTAATATAAAGATGAGGAAAAAAAACAAAATGAATCCAGACGATATAATATTATTTAACTCAATTATAAGCCAATTTTCTTACTTTCTAATATAAATCATTAGTGCGCATGTGCATATGCGTCATTAGTATTCAGTGGGCTAAAAATGGCAGCCGAAAAGTACCCTGGGGGGAAACACAATTCGCTTAATGGTTACAAATTTAATTTAAACTTAGCTTATCATCATTATTTCGAAAATAAAATAACACATGTAACATCATAATTAAGCCCATCCACTTCAACTCATGGAACCTCCATCATCATCATCATCATCATCCACCACGATAAATACAAACTGTGTACTATATCTATAATACAGTATATCAAAATGCCTTGCAAATTAATTGGTAAGTAATAATTTATGGAAGTGAGCTAAAATAAATAAAAACGCAGTAATGAAGAGGCTATTTATATGTAGCTGTGGGTTAGATAACGCCTGGTTGGGTAGTGAGTAAAAATAGCTTACATTCACACATCATGTAAAGGGTATACAGTACGGTACAATGTAATGTATGCGTACTTTCTGCTTCATCTATCTCCATCTGCAGTAATTAATTTCATTTTTTTATTTCAGATACAATGGCAAGTTGGGAGGAATGGTGGACTTACGATGGCATTTCAGGCAAGTTTTCTCAGTATTATTTCTTTCCATTTATTATTATTAACAACTGACGTCATTTCCTCTGTCAAAAACAATCAGCATCATATACTCCCTCTCCCACCCTCCTCCTCCTTACAATACAGAGAAGCCATGTCAACTTCTCTGAGTGTCTCGTATATGAAAATTGACCTTTCTATTATACAACAGCGCCCCTACTGTGGTTGATTTAGCGAGTAATTAAGATTGGCAGCCGCCAGAGGGCGTTCAGAAAACAAACAACAATATAAACATAGGAGAAAAAAAATATGAACTTCACAACGTATATATACCCTACATTATATAAAAAACGTAATTGGTATGTCATATTATATACATGAAACAAAAACAATAATGAAAAACTCAATATAAAGTTATCTTGTACAGTTTGTTCATATAATGTACTGTACAAAGCAATCACTTTATATTCGTTATATTACTGTAATAATAAAAGAGTTGGAGCAAATTAACAAGCACATCAGACTAATTCCAACAAGTAAACGCCATTACTACAAACGTAAATACATTTTCACATTATTTATTTAAACAACACTGCAATTGTCATAGTTCAGATTTTTACTAATTATATTAAGTTTAACAAAAACAAAACATTTTTTTGTGGTAATAACTATGAAATAACCTGTAGAATAAACAGTCTTGCCTAATCGTCTGAGAAACATTTTATTTTTAAACATATTACAACGTACAACTAGCAACGTTATTCTTCATTGTTTTAACGTTGAATTTGAGCGTTGGCGTAATATGCAACACGTTGTCTCAGTTACTTCTTATACACATACATTAAATTGATAATTTTAAAGTTGTAACCTCCACAAAGATGAACAAAATGAAAGCGTGCTCATTACTCTACATTATGTGTAACAATAAAAAATAAAAAGCATTATTTCATGCAATCTGGATGTGAAATGTCATGCAAATATCACGGCCTATGGCTATTTTATAGCAACACATGCTATGACAATTTTATTCCAGAAGCTTGTATACATTTCCACCTAAGATTTTCGATGTATTCCATCAGGAACCCACATAGTCTTTCAAAACAATGACCCTTCCAATACTACCTAGTATTCATAAGCAATAAGTTTATTGTGTTATGGTTATGTAGTAAACACGTAGAATATCTACTATTCGTCTTATTTTACCAATTAAGTGAATCCTGAAATATTTAATAAGTAATACTCGTCTTGTAATATTAAATAAAATTGCTCCAAGTCTCGAATTGCTCGTTACATAAATTTAATAATATTCGCCAAAGGCAATTAACACCAACATGTGTATTGTATAGCATAAAATATTAAATAAAATGCTTGCATCAAGTTTTCCAATTAAGTATTCTAGTTGATATACAGTATAATAAAAACCTATTTATAAATTTGCATTTTTATTCTCAAATAAATACCATGTAATTCCTGATTAGCAAAAAAACAAACTAGGAAGAAAGTGTTTTTTAAATTCTCTATCTGCTTTAGTTTGTCCAAAAAAACACTTGCTCAACAATACATCAAAAAAAAGTAATAATTCAACCTATGAAATGTAGCTTATTGAAATGTTATCGGGTAACTACGGTCGGTAAAGTGGCGTCGGACAAGTCATAGCCTGTCAAGTAAAGTGATGATACTTTATATTGAATGCTCTGCGACCTTGATTTACAGTATATTATAGGCTCGTTTAAAAACAAAAGTCCTAGCGTACGTGCCACATTTTATACTTTCATTATCAGCTTAAACTGAACAAATATTGTCACCAAATATAAATATTTAGCACCTCATACTAATCACACGAGTTCAGAACGTGATGCATCCGAAATCGCGATTGCACTATCTAATGATCAGTTTTTCAGTGAACATGAATCTCATAATCGAACTAATTTTGATTAGTATGACTACTATTACACTAATCAGGTATGATATTATGATAAATAGTGATAAAGTTACTCTTATAAAATATGCTTTATAAGTAGCGCTGGAGATCCATACAATTCTGATAATTCTAACATAGAAAACCCAGGTAATTGGTTAAATACAATCTACAACTATTTTATTGTACGGTATAACGACATAAAAATTGAAAATAGCATCACAATGTCGGTGTGAATGCATAAGATGCAACGCTGGATACACTTGTGTCAATTATCCCGACAGAGGCGAATGCGTGCCGCAACAAATTACCCCAGGTAAAGTTGCTAATTAAACATTTCAAATAATTCAATCTTATATAAATCGACATAAAAATAGCACCACCAAGATGTCGGTGTGAGTGTATGAAATGCAGAGCTGGTTACTCTTGTGTTAATTTTCCATCTCATGGTGAATGTGTCCCAAACCATGAATAAACAATAGCTAAACTATAATTAAGTAAACTAGAATACTGTAAATGACCAAAATGATAGTACAAATAATAAAATTATACTTAAAATATTTTTTGTCAAAATGTAATGTTAACTTAGCTGTTTCGCGATTCTCCAGCAAAAACGTCAAAAATTATTGATCTAACGTGAAAAATTCAATAAAACGTGAACTGTAATAATATTTGACTTATCTTTACGTCAACATTTCATCTAATCATTTATTAAACTATTCGTAGAAATGAATTTTCTAGTAAATATCATCATACTTTTCTTTATATGAAGAGTCTCAGCACGATATAAAAGTCACTAAATTTGATGTATCGGTATTAAGTCAGAAATCAATTAATAAAGTAGCAGAAAAATCAGGCATTTTGATTTAATAATAAATAATGATGTAATCAAATAGAATACAAGTGGGTAAACTTTTAAGATTTTTCCAATCTTTTTTTTTGTTTACTTTATGACTAAATAACTCACTAGCCTATTAAAAAAACTCTACTTTATAAATTGTACACCCTTTTCTCTATTAATTAAAATATACATAAAGCGCATTACATGTCAAATTGAGAAGATTTATCTAACTAAAGTAGCCAAATATTACATGGAATTTTTGAACACAGTAGCTTGCTGGCTTACAGAAGTTATACAACTGTATTAATAAAATGTAAAAAGTCGGTAAATGTCAACATTTCAAATCAGAGCAATGGAAAAAAGCAAAATGATTTTAAACTAAAAGTATTACCTAGAGACTCAACCAAAAACCAATTCGCTGTCAACCTTTAAAATACGTTTTTTTTGTCAATTTAAATCAATTTCAAATACCTCGTATTTTAGCCAGATTTTCTGAATTATTACTACATTGATGGACATAATTTCTAATACAAATATTCATTATTTGCCCAAAAAAATATTCTAGCGTTAAAACACTTGCTTAATTGCATTATTGTAAAACTGCCTTGTTATCGATAATACATCCCCACAATTTTTTCAAATGTAAACTTACAATAATTTAATAAAAATTTTTTTACTTGATATAAACATTTCTTTAAAACAATGTTTACTTTAACAGCAACAAAAAAGCGTGTTATTTTATGAAAATGTTAATAACTTTAGTGTTGGATGTATCTATCGGATTAAGTAAAGAATCTAAAAGAAAAAACCTAAGTTGGAAGTGCTAAATAGCCTGTAGTATAAAAGAGTATGTAGTAAGTTAGTTGTATGTATAAGCGTAAATAAGCTTTGGAAATTGTGTGGTGTCGATGTAATGAAATAATCGATTAAGCGGAGAACGAGTTAAAGGATGAAAGAGGAAGAAAATTCGATTAAGAAAATCGTGAAGTGCCTACGAAAAATATCAAAGAAGATTAAAATAAAGAGAATTCCAATAACATGTAAGAAAGCAAGCAAGAAAGGCAGCCTGTCTGTCTTATATGTATAATATTCCCTCGCATTTCAAATCGGCTCTCACTTTTCTTCTATAACAAAAATTTTTTTTTCATTGTTTATGAAAATCGCCTTATTTCATCAATGATCAAATATTAGCCGGCTGTTTTAATAATTCACATAGGAATATGATATGCAAAGTGAAATGAAGAGTGAAGAATGATGAAAGAGAGAGTGAATGGCTATTATTCATCAAGAGAGTGCGCTTAAATATGAACGGAATGCACTTGATACCAGTCTCAAATGAACGTTGTTTTAAAATGTCTTCCGGTTTCTGATGATGTTTAAGAAGAAGGCAAAGAAAGAACCTTGCGATTTGCATATCAATTCAATTCCATCTCTACACCTTATAAGCCCATCCATCCCAATTGCCTTTAATTATTCAAATGAAATCTATAAATTCTGACAACGCTTCTTTACGCCATTTTTAAACGCTTTTTGCTATTTAAAATCTTAACTTTCCTCATGAATAAGCAATTCCAGACATATATCGAAATTATGTTGAATAAAATTAAGCAGGAAATAAATTTTGAAGAAAAATTAACTACAATTTTAATTGCATTAGCAAATGAAAAAGTGGACTACCGTAAAATGTAAAAGTCATGTCGTTTAAAACAATGAAATGTAGTTAATTTTATTTCAATTTACAATATTTGGTTTTAAAAGTACAGTAAACGGTTTAAATTCCCAGAAACAAAATTTTAATTTTCTAAAAACAAAATCCGCGTCATTTTAAACGAAAATTTAATTTCAAGATACTAAATCTTATTTGAAAAGTTGAAAACCAGCAACTCCGACTATTACAAAAATATTTCTCAGAACCTTAAATAAAACTAAAATGTTTGCATCGAAAGTAATCCTATCTTAAATCTAAGCTAAACTTTTTAAATTACTTTTTTTGAAAACTTTTTTCACAGCATTGACTAAAAATGGTCAATATAAAGTTGTTTTTTTCTTTCTTTTGCTTTTATTCTTTCCTTATTTGCTATATATACTTTATTTTGGATATTATCCCAACAGTACAGTAAAGAGCTTTAATACAAAAACGGGTCCTAAAAGTAACTCTTAACCACAATGGGCATCGTTTATTTGATCGGAGTATCAAGCCAAGTGATCGTTTTATTTTTGTTGTCAAGTGGACACATCACACAGGCCAAACACAATTGTTTAGTTTTATAGCAGCAAATAACGCTATTGAAAAAAAAAAAAAAAGAGAAAAAACCCCACCCACATCTTTTGATATCATAAGCCGCCATTACTGATTAGTATAGTTGTATTTGGCGCCATAGCTAATAATGTGTCGACCATGCACCAAACCCCCCTCCTTCTCCCCAACAATGCCTTTAGCTTCAGCCAATCACTCCCTATTCTCACACTTTTCCTTTTGCCACAAGAATTTCCAACAATAGACGGCTAAACTTACGGCTTTCATTGTTTAACTCTCCCATCCATCCATCCATCCACCCACCCCACGTACACACTTACATGGCATGGCATGAGTGGGACAAGTAGAGAAAACAAAATGTTAGATGACTAAAATGGCCACGGTCCACTTGCTCTTATTCAGTCAAGCGTAAAATACATCAAACCCACATCCTTCTCTCTCTCCTCATCCTTTTCTCCAATAGTCTCTTACAACAACGACTGGTTACGCTATCAATCTTCACCCACATACACTATACACCCCCATCCACCAATACAGTACAACAACACACTATACTCTTAAACCCCCCCCTCCCCTCTTTCCATCTCCTTTCTCAATCCGGCCACAAAACCCAAATGTAAACATACGCACATACACACACCTTCAGAAAGTATAGCCGAAAAGTTCAACTTTGCAATAACTCTTTGAATGACCCTCGTATTTCCAGTCAATATACGTAGTTACTCTTACAATATAATCCCATTGAGACAGATCCACAAAAGACTTATCGAAACATACAACTGACACAAAAATACTGAAAAAACCTATAAAACACATTATAAAGTTTCACATAATATTCCATACCAGATCATACCCAAGATAATCACCAAGTGATGCTCATCGATTAACTAAAACAAGTTCTTATAAATTAGCATAAAATTCAACCAGTTTTCAAATTTTAACTAAAAATTTGATAAATTATAAAAAAAAATTAATTTTTAGAAAATCAATTTTCTATGAGCGTTTGGTTCTTAAAGAAGTCCTTAAGCTTTAGTTTTACACGAATTTCCATGCATCTAATAGCTTAATGATGACATAGACCTACTCTTACAAAGACTAAAGAAAAAGCCGATATTCTAAGAAATTCAATGAAATCCATACTACTGTTTCTTGATACATCTAGTCAATTCCCATTTCAGTCACATCAAATTAAATTGTGAGACGTGGACTATTATCTAAATTAAACTAGCCGGAATTAAACTTATTTTTCGTTAATAAATATAAACATTTTCATGTAATTCAATCCTGTTAAAATGCTTCCATCAGAATCCATAGACTCTGATGTGCATGATATTGTGCCACAGAATATTATGTATAAACAGCTACGATAAAAAAACATATAGTAACGCCGTCTTAATCACATGTAATGTGTTTCAATACTTTTAAACCTTTTGATCGCTAACTTAAAAACCAAAATAAAAACTGCATTAAACTTTTAACAATATATAATATGGGATATATGAGATATGAGATATACAATATGGTAGTTGTAAAGTCTTAAATTGGCAACTTATAATCTGAAATAGCAACAGATGGTGTTGTAGTTAAAGAACCGAGTTTATATACGGTTTCCTATTATCAGAAAAGCTTTTATTGCATTTAGCCGGAAAAAATTATTAATTTAAGACGTTTCAAAAGAATTGTGTATTCTTATCAAATAAAACAGTCAAATAACATATAATGTATATCATAGCCGCGCGTCGTCTTATTGAAAAGTTTATTAAAAATTTATTTTTATAAAAGTATATAAACTTCAAAACACAATAAAATGCAATACTTTCGTTCAAAATCCGAACCCAAAGTATTTCTTGAGCGATGTCAGAAAATAAAAAGCTTTTATTTTAGGTCATGTTGGGTCAAACGTTTGCATAAAACATTTCACAAAAATCGAGAAAAAAAAAACCACAACAGCGACCATGTTGATAATGCAATCCAGCATAAAAACGACCATTCAATTTTTAATAATTTATCAAGAATAAAAGGTGAAAGTTTGAAGAATAAGAATGGCTAAAAACAAGGGACGTAAAAAAAGTTTTGAGGGGAAGTGAGTTATCAGTGGTATTTTATTAGCCGTTTCCTTTCCGCTACACAACCAATCATCCCTCACTCCTCCAACCCCAATCCTAACCCCCACCCTATGCATCTCCCTTTGCTTTTGCTTTATTCTAGTCACCCATAAGCATCTATTTGACATCAGCTATAGCCCAGTGCACAACCGATCGAAGTCATCCACCCATTCAATTCGGTCATGAATTATTCATCCAAATATGAAAATAAATAAAATAACCTAAGTCACGGGTGCGATCACCATGTCAAATATGAAATTTGATATCCGGAAGCAACTTTAAAAGCAAACTACTGATATCAAACGACCTAATGATTTTATAATTACACTTATAGCAATACATACAATGATTTTTGGCTTTTTTTATCAAACGTATTGACACTTAAATGCGATCATTGGATGTGTTACCGGAAAGTAAAATACTGTACTCTAGTAAGTTTATAATTCAGAGCATTATTAAATGCATAAAAAATAAAAACACTTGTAATGAATTTTATCAATTAATTTTAAAAGAAGTAATAGAAAAGACTTAAATTCTCCTGTGAAATATCACAAAAGATGCTTGGATTTTAGTCTAATTTATCAAAATATAATTGGACATTATTTTCTTCAAGTGTTTATTTTAAACAAGTGCTCTTACACGTGTTATCTTACGGAATATTCCACTACACTACTGCATAACAAATACTATACCAAATAATACAAATAAAACATATTAAAACTAACTTATATCAAGTATTGAAAAAAGTACTCAACGATTACCAGAAGAATTGAAGACGATTGGTATAGCATGCATATTTTCATAAACCATGGAGTAAAAATATCCGGTATCAAAGGTTACTATAACACGATATGACAGTCAAAATATCGTCAGAATTTGAGTACAGAAAATTTCATACTTTGCCTAAAGCCATCATACTGGTATTTTTTTCAAAATATATCTAACTTTCAAATTATAGTAAATGCCTGTGACAAATACATATTCTTACAACGATATCTCTTCTTTACATCATCTCATCGCCTAATCTTGTTTTGTTTTTGTTTTCTGGTCAATAATACATCAAGTTAAAGTAGAAATCCGTGAAGACTAACTGGAGTTTCGTTCATATACAAAAATTGAAAGCAATACAATGAAATTTTTTTTTGAAATGCAAAAAGGAAAATGTAGCTTAAGGTGTAGAAACAAATCCCCCATCAAAGCGAAAAAGGATAAATGACAAACAAAAACAATTTTCTAGGATATGTTCATATGAGTATAAAAAGTTCAATACGCCTGTAAAGTCCACCGTTACGATTGGCACATTTATCTTTTTATCTTTTCGTTATTTTTTCTTTTACGTTGTATGACCCTACCGTAAAAGACATCTTTTTCCTGTTTATTCTACATAAACATTGCAGTAAAAAAATAATAACAAAAAAGCGCTATGATGACGAGTGGAGTCGAAATGGTGAGAAGAAAGGAGCAAGAAAATGACGACGATGACCGAGATGACTGAAATCTTCAAGAGAAAAATACAAAATAATAAAATGAATTCAGAATAAAGCCAGAAGGCAGTGAAGGACAGCAACAACAAAAACTCCATCGGTTAAATGGCCGAATGATGGAGGGCAGGAAAACGGCAATACAGTAATGAAAATGGCAGAATGATGAAGAGAGAATTGTTGACCAAATGAATTAGAAAAAAAACCATTGCTTTACAGACAGAATGATGGAGACAGAAAAAGTATTTATTTTTATCACATTTTTCCTTATTTCTTCATTCCGAGAAAGCCAAAACGAGATTGTGTCCATATACATGACTCACAACTGACTCGAAATTTAGAGATTTCATAACACAAATGGGCTATCACACATGAAACAAAAAATACACTAAAAGGATATAACGAATACGCAGAAGAAATGTGATTAAAAAGGATTGTAAAAACACCTAATAAACACACTTAGCCATGAATTCATCATAATAGTACACATTGCACCTGTAATATTATTTTTTATGATATACGTTTTATAATGCTGTATTTTACAATAAGTAATCGCATAACATAACCAATATAACCTGTTGAAATGTTGCCGGATAAATGTTTAGTCGGGCAAGTGACTTTATTTCCAGTAAAAAACAAAAACTTCCTAAAATTTCATGTACTCTGTTGTCTAAAAGTTGAATTTAAAAATTTTAAACTATGAAGTAAAATAAAAATGTGCACAAAGTTTTTAAATGAAAATGCTATCAAACAATTATGACTATAAAAAAAACTTTTAAAAAAACCAAAACTCTTACACAACCTTAAAAATTCCCCTGTTAAATCTAGTCCAATGTTTTAGTTGTCGGCGTATCTTTTCTAATGAAAGTTGTATTCAATTCTCAAGTGTGCCAAATCCCTTTAGGCAGCCTCAGCATTCAACACTCCAATTAATAATAAAAATTGGAATTATGTACAAGCAACACATACTGTGTATATACACAGTAGAATATACACATTTAGTGAGGATGAACAAACGTTAATTAAGTTAATCGACAAAAATAAAATTAGACTTTCATTGTACGTACGCTTACATAGAAAAATAAAAAACGCATTGTATCTACTAAATACGCCATTGTCTACAACAACAAGCTCTTATTTCCCATTGGCCAATTAAATTTCAGAAGTGTGATCGCAGCATCTCTCTTTTTTTAATACTCTCTATCTTCAGCCATATAATAATAATAACAATAATAATAATATCAAAGGAATTAAAAGCGAAACCCAACTACAGTACCAGTACGTTTATGCAAATAAAAATGTGTTTCTGTTTTCCAGATAGATTTCATTTTACAACAGCTAATTAAACATTATCATCATCATCTTTAAAAGCAATAATTAAACCGCCCCATCTATTATTTCTCCTCATACAACACTGCACATTTATTTGTACAGTATACAGCGCTGATAACAATGCAAAAACTAAATTCGTTAACTCCTATATAAACATTGTTTAATAATGTTTGCATTTGCTAAAATTAGATATCGGATTAACAGTCACTTGAAAAATTATCAGATTCAGCAAATAATCATCACATTAAATAAACAAAAAAAAAATTGGAATGAAAATAGCATAAAGTTATCAAAAATAAAAATCAAAACAATAATTATTTCTTACAAAACAAACTTTAAATTAGTATAATTACAGTTAGACAATTATCGAAAGCTTATATTCAAAATAATTATTAACTTGATGTATACAACTTAATCAAAACAATATTTTAACAGATAAACAATATCTTAACAATGATAAAGTTGCTTTAAATAGTGCAATAGGCAAAATCAGCTGCCATTCTACGGTATAAATTTCATTAGCTGCCCTTGCACTGCTGCTTTGCTAAGTTATTCAATTACGCTTTGAGAAATTCAAATGTTTATCTAACACAGTTCATTGAGTTGCTACAGCAGAAATCTGTATTACACAATTACAACTTTGAAAAGTATCGTCAATAATCAAAACATGTCAAAATTTGTGATGATTGATTAGACAACAGTAATTTTGTCAAATTTCTATTTTTCGTACAAGAACTACAGGTATTGTTTCCACCAGTCTACGAGAAATGCTCTAGTGGCATCGTCGCTTATTTTAATTTTCATTCAATATATCAAATCTTTGAGTTCAAGCAGCAATGTAAACATTTCAGTGAAAAATTGTCTTTATTTTCACAAAAACATTTTAAAAATTTGCTAGCAATAATAATTTCATTCAATATTTACAATGATGTATTATCGCCATCAAATAGAGAGAGTGAAAATTCAAAAACTTTTATTGCATACGTTTGCTCAATTTAAAAGTAAATCCATAAATCTAATGGTATGTGTAAAAAACTTGAGATAAAAATTTTTCCATCTGTCAAAAAAAAAAAAAAAAAAACCTGGTTTTTCAAATCACCTAATCAAGTATGTATTTGTAAAAAAAAAAAAAACAAAGAAATTTTTTTTTCATCCTTAAATCCTTTGGCGTTCCATAATTAACTTGTATTTCTGCTCAACTGACTTTTCCATATTATTATTATTATTTTTTGCTCACAGTAAATCCCTGAATATCGGAAAGACAGAAAAATGTTAAATTATACATGAGAGGAGAGGGAGGGTGGAATGAAGGTGAATATGTAGTAGAAGTAAATGGAGTATAGAAAAAGAGTTAACGTGATTGTGTGGGTGGGGATATAAAATAAGAAAATGAAGGAGACCCAGAATGCAAATTTATGGTTACAGATAATAAAAACGAGAGTTCAATTTGGCTGACATCCAAACTTCCTCCTTTTTACATATTTCTTGCCTATTCCTACCACTTCCATCATCTTACTACTCAAAAATGCATATGAGAGAGAACGAAAAGAAAAAGCGCAGCGACGAAGAAAAAAAAAAGTTTAAAAAAATTTTACACCTCTTTTTCTACCCCCACTTATCACGTTTTTATTTTCAGCCCCTGCGACAAGAACTACATTAGGCCAATTTCACGAATAAAAAAATAAATCAGTCGACGACTATGTTTCACACCGAAGAAATTGAAGAAAAAAAATATAAAAGAGTGAGAAAGATGAAGGAGAAAAGAATAAATTAAAAAAATATTTTCTTCTTATATTAAATACACACACACACACTTTTTTTCACCACCCAACCGCCTCTCACTTAAACCCTACATAACCTAAAAGTTATAAAAAAAAATGTTAAAAGAAAGATAAAAAAATTGGCAAGATGAAAATCAATTTGTGAATAACCAAAAAAAAAAAAGCGACTTTGGAAAACCAATTAAAAAAATAACCAAAAATATATATTTTTTTAAATTTTCACATAACTATAATAATCCGATAAATTTATGGGTCACGTATTCATTGTTCAATTACAATTACATTCCAAACTTATAAATTTCAAACCCATTACGGTAACTTAGTTGTTGCAACTTCAAGAAATAGACTTGGCGTTAAAATGCGCTGAAAGTGTTTGATCTTAATATTGCCATTTACTTTAGTTATTTTCAACAAGAAGTCTAGAATAAATTACTTTTCAAGACAAAAACTTTACATACGTTTTATGAAGTTGTAGGAATATAAATATTTATTTTTGAGTTTCATTTTCCAAGAGGCGTGTCCCCTTCACTGCAATTACAATTCGCATGACGAGTTTATGGCGCATAACTCGTCGGCAATTATGTAATCTGCTCCCACATTTCCCCAGCTGCACCTATTATTAAGTTATTATAATAAATTGTGATTTATTTTCTTGTATCTTTAGTAACTATCTCTATCTCTCAAACGTCATATGTTTTTATGTTTTTTTTTCTGTTGTAGTAACGACGAATAATAAACTTACAATGTGTATGTTATTAAAACTAAAACCACTTGTTGAAATTTGTTTTCATATTAAACTTTCTTTTCTTCATTGTACCGCCACTTCTTTTAATATACAGTATTTTGAATTTATTTTCCTGCCTCGTCTCAAGTAGATTTTATAAAAAGGAGCGGATATAAAAATAGAGAGAAGTATATCTCACCCTTAAGATGAAATTTTATATTTAATTTTTCAACCACCCAAATTCACTTACTTTAAACTGAAATGCAATCTTAAAACGCGCAAAAAAATTGCAGGCGAAAGAGTTGGGAGGGGAGAACCAGGTTTAACTTTATTGAAGAAGACTTTCATAAAAGCTCATCTTTAAATAAAAACGTTTTTATACCTTACTAGAGACAAGATTAACTTTACCATCAAAAGCATGGGTGGAAAAATAAAATTCGATGTAAAAACAGGTAAAAACCCCATTTAAAACAACACATTGTCACACTATAGCAGTTAACCCACAAAGCACATAAAAACAAGATGTCTCCATTCTTTCATGACAATGCAAAACAGTGCAAACTCAGACCATGAATTAACATTGGTAATGTGTGTGTGTCTGTAAAAGAGCCTTTTCATTGTTTATATTGTTATATATACCTTCCCATAAAAGCACTATCATTGAAATTACACTGACTATTGGACTTGATTTTATTTAATCATCTGCATAAAATGTTACAAAATATCAGACAATTCTACCTATTGGCAGTTCTTTTTATTTAATCATTTTAATGTATCAGATTTTAGTGTATGTCATGACTTTAGTCAAGTTCTGTCAAATTCAATACAAAATTTTAAACCAAAAATTGCAAAGAGCAAATGCAATTGTAAACTCAGTTTTGTTAAATTATTACCATACTTAATTATTTCCCACTTTTTTAAAAAAACGTCAAATTAAGTATGACAATTAAAGAAGAGTCAATCTCAATTTACATTACCAATTAATATCAAATTGCAACTCATAAACAGAAAAGACATTACATACATAATTAACAAAACAAGTAACTATTATTAGTTACATTTATAATTCATACTAAGCTACAAGACATTTCAATAGCAATGTTATGCTAAAAAATGCATTGCATTAATTACTCATGGCGTCAAATTTCACGTAAATTATTTGCAAATTAATAGCATTTTTACTTTAAAATGTCGTTAACTATAAGCCACTGTTCACCTATCCCATTATAAACCTCCCAAAAAAAAATTCTACCCTATAACTTATCTTCTTTCGATATCAAAAGATTCCATTTCGTTTTCTTTCTTCCACACTCTCAAAGTCCAAAAATTGCTTTAAAAAAAGTTAAGAAAACCTAAACTCTTTTTTTTCTCTTGCTGATTCATATATCTTTCCTTTAACCCATCACACAACATACACTTTCATATATCAAATGGGTACATATACTATATACAGTACAAGAAACATACAGTAACACTGTCTTATTTCCTCTTTCCTTTATGTTATTCCTTAGTAGATATATACTACATGCACCAAAAGAAAAGAGATAGTTGTTAGCTCGACAAATGCAGAAAAATGTTTTGTACCAAAAGTAAAAGAAAGCAAGGTGGGCAGCAGTCGTTGCTTCCATTTATCCAGTCATCTATCTGACTATTCACAAGAAAACACAAGAGGAAAAGAGAAAAAAAATGGCACATGATGTCAAAGTATGATCTTAAAAGGATCGCTATATTTTACCCCCTACAGTCACTTCCTTTACATCCACTCTTCCACCCACTTTTTTTTTATTTAGACACAGAAAACATCAAATCAGCCCCAGAGCAACAATAGGGCCATTTCACCAATTCCCAAAGATCAATAGACAAATCCATCAGTATTAGCTCTTTGCCTTACTTTCTCCAACTCCCACTTTTAAACATGACCTTTCACTTCACTGTCCATGAGTATAAACATTAGTAAAAAAAAGTGCTTTGTATTGTAGTCTGTCAACTTGTATATTCAATATGGACATCAACTTTACTTATATATTTTTTTGACATTACTTTAAAAAATCCACCCGCCATCTTTTTAATATACAAAGTTTATTTACCGTAAACTCTTACAAGGATTTTCATATCGTCTGCACTCCGCAGTGTATTAGTTTTTCCCATGAAACGTGAAAGTAGTAGTATATTGTGTGTGTGTGCTATTAATGGTATCGTAAACAATTCTCAATTTCATTTTATAAATTAATGAGACTAAACAATTTTTGTCTTTATCTTTTTTACAACCTCTTCAATATTCAATCATCTTAACAACATGAAAAAATAACATTTTCTTTATTCAAATTTGAAAAATATCTTTTCGCTGTCAGGGATGTACTGTTTAAAAATACAAAAACCGCACTTCGCAATTATTAAAACACAACATTTAGGTTTCAAATTTGACTTTTAATAACTAAACTGGGTTTTTAGGAATTTAGCGTCGTTTTAGGTAATCAACAAAAAATCTATTTGCTTATTATCGATGATTCCTTAAACGTCACTGTACAATGAAAATATCTAATATGATATTGGAATCATTGTGAGTTATCAATAAACTCGCAAACGGCTATGCTATCGAATTCTTCACCAATAAACTTGACTTTTGTGAATGAAACCTGAATTTAATTTACTGCATCAAAAATATAAAAAGCACATACCGGTATAATCAGATTTACATAAATAAAAAAATCAGAAATACAAGTAAATAGATAAAAATGAAAATCGTAAAGTGGGAATGTAGCATATAGTGTTTGACAAAGCAAACTTTTGCGATGAAACCAATAACATTGCGTGAATGATGTGGTAGATTTCTTATTTAAGTGCTACAGTACATATAGGACTAATGTCATTTTTGAATATTTACCATTTTGCTTTTAAAGTGCGTGTGACCTTAATATTTTGAAAATCTTGTCTATAACTGTATTATATTGTATGTGCTCTGCTATTTTTTTCTCTATCTTATTTTACGTTGTGTGAGATGAAAATCCCTCGACGCAATGTTTGTCGATATACACATTTTATCTGCCTATTTTTACGTTGTTTCTTTTCTTTTTATTTATTTATTGTCCATTGGGGTTTAACGGAGGTGATTTTTTTATTATTATTATTTCGATATCTACTTCGGGAGTTTTTTTTTTTCTTCTTCTTCTATACACAGTATTATAGACATTTTCTCCTTTCTTCACCGCCTTTTACAATTTTTATTTATATTTTTGCTGTTGTCGTGGAAATAGTTTCAGTGTCTGCAAGGCCACTATATGTCTGCCATTACGCAAATACGTTATTTATGGTCAGATTGTTGTGTAAGAGAGCTCCCAGTTGAGATATGAAACGAATATTTTGCACACATACTATAAACACATTGGCCTCTAAAACTCCCAACAACAAAAAAAGTATTTTCAAATGTCAATTGTAACAGTGAGCAGTGACACCATGAAATGCTTTTAAAAAAATGTCCTTGGCATCTGACTAAAAATTGAATGCTCAAAAGGGCACAATCTGAGAGGCAGAAGACGTTTGTCGATTGTTTCTGGAAAGATTCTCTTAGAGATTCTCCAAAATTAAAAGAAATTTGTCTTACTCAGAAGTAAGCTTGTTTTTACATTAGCTTTACAATAGTTACTTTAAAATGCCATTGTAAAGAGAAAAAAACAGCCTAAACTACTCAAAAAAATCGAAACGTCTTATTGTTTATTTTTAAGTTAACAAAAGCTTTATTCAGTTCCATTGTTAAGAAGTTCAATTTATCACCACTTTCTTGTTCAAAAGTTCCTAAACGATACAATTATGATTTGATTGTTACTGTCTTTTAAAAATTTTCTTAAATCTTTTAAAACTAAATCGATTAAAGACCAAGTCATCGGTTTCTAATTATTGTATTTGCTACCCAAAGTAAGAGTTGACAAGCAATTTGTTAGCATTACGTTCAATCTACAGTAACTTTCTTTTATGTAGTGTATCTAAATATAAAACGTCGCCGCCGAAGTCATCACGTCACACGCCGCACTGTTAACAATCGTTTGATTGACATTCGAGCATTAATTAAATGCGAGCAAATAGAAATTTTTTTCAGTTAGGCGGAAAAACAACACAAAGCATGATGGGATTTCAATCAAAAAAGACAACACTGACATTGTGATACGAAAATGAAATTACATTTCCTACCAAAAATTGTAAAAGATTTTAATTACGAGATGTGATCAATGTTTCACCTTAGCAAGTCACTCCAATAAACATTTCACTTTGACAGAGAGGTGAAGGGGTGAAGGGAAAGTGGAAGTGGAAGAAAAGCTAGAGAATAAATAACGGCGCGTTTTAAAAGAAAAATTCTAATTACACACTTGTGATTGACTTTTACTTCAGTTTTCATTTCAAATTCCCTTTACAACATAGACTTTTAGCCAGAAAAACATTTTCATTTCATGGCTACAACCCTTACACATACATTTCAAAATAATAAAACAAATGCCTTGAAAGACAATACGTTTAACACATGTCGAATCAATATTGCGTTTATTGAAAATGCCTACATCAATACTGAATTCAATTAATTTTGTTGTATTAAATTTCCTTAAAATCAAAATAGACATTTATGTCTTGTGTAAAAGTACAAACAAAACAGTTGCCTAATACTTTCATAAACCATGAAATCATAGTCGTTAGAAAATTGTTTCCCCCTCAAACAAACAAAAAATAATTGCACAAACTTTAAAACTTAACAGAATTAATCCTAAACCAAATTTTTTATTAATATATAATTTCCAAAAAATAACGTATTGATATTCTAAAAAATTACAAATCACTCCCACTCTAATTAAACAAAATCAAATATTCTTGTTTAAATTGACTTAATAAGCCATTAAAAACGCAAAATTACCATAATGTACTCTAATAAATCGTAAATTTAAATTCAGCAATACGCATTTATTTTGTTATTAAAATTTGAATATCCAATCTGATTCGACAAATAAACTTGAAGCAACAAGTTATACTGGAACAACAATTATAATATAATTAAAGTATTAAAGTTGACAATATACAATGATTTGTTCCCACTTTCACATTCAGTACATGATGATATGGATTGGGGCTGTCAATTTCATCCCAATTCCCAACGCCACTAACAATTAATGTCAATTTATCACTTCACTGAAGATTTACAGTGCATAAAACTTTCACTTTCAATAAAAACAAAAAACTTCAATTTTAATGAACTAACATGCCGTTTGAAATGATTGCTAGGTAATTGATGTCCACATTTAAACACAATGTTTTTAATATTTTTTTCTTTAATACAAACGAGATGCTCGACAATTCCCCTCATTTATCTTTAACAAATAGCTCAACTGTATTTCCCCAGTTCAATATTTTACATACTGCACATACTTCACTAAAAAAATCTTTATTCATAATAATATTATTAATCATAATAACTGCACACATTTTCTCCCAGATATACTTGAAAAAAGTTTTGAATTATTATGGTTAATGTGGCGGATATAATACGTAGATATTTGTTTAACAATACTTCAACTCCTCCCCCTTCATTTTATCCCTTTCTTCCTCCCCCCCCCCCCGTTTAATATCTACAGAAACTCCCACTCTATTTTCTATGTCTATTATATCCCCCCACACAGTCATCATTTTTATAATAACTCATTTTTTTTCTACTTTTTTCTCTCCTGTTAACTCCAACTATCTATCTCTTTCACTGTCTTATACTTCATATTTAAATAGAGAAAATACATTATTTCCGGAAGGCGGATAGGTGACATTTTTATCCCTAAATTTACCACTCTACGATTCATTGTCTATCCCCCTTCAACATCATCATTTTCTCCTACAACTTTATATGCTATTTTCAAATTTAACCAATTACATTAGCAAAAAAGTGAAAGATATGTTTTTCTGCCGATTTATTTCAATAAAAGCATTAATTTATATAAATTTCTTTCATATTTATTTGCATTAGGCAATACAGCGTGACTTTATAACTTAGAAAACAAAAGTAACGTTCAATGAGCCTATTGATTGCAAAAAATTCTATTAACTTGAATGTCAGTACAGTAACTCAAATATCAATTTTTAACTGGATATGCAGCAGAAAACAAATAAACTTTTTCTACCATTATAATCAATGTTTAAATCGTCTATTCATTAACCAAATGGCATAAAACAACATCCTCACACAGCGACAAAGAAGAAATAATTTGATAAATTACCTTTAATTATTCAAAATCGAGTAAAGTAAACATCGCCGACATTGATTATTGTAATAGAATTAAAAGCAGTCAAACTAAGCGAGCATCTCTTCCAAGCATCAAAAATTTAAAATTGTCTAATAACTTGCATGTACTGTACATAAATAAATACATTAAGCGCACAGCTCAAAGACAAAAACCAGTAAAGACTGTGATTTATCCAAGGCTTGACGATTACTTTAAACAGCAGCTTCCATTAAATTTCAACGATACCTTGATCTGCGTTAACGCAACGTTAACTTCACTTACAGTGACATATTACATTGCGGCTTTGTTATTCTAGCAGAAACCACGCCCCTATTAAAAAACATAGTTATGTAACGGTCAAAACTTAAAAAAAAATAAAAAAATTAAAGTAATCGTTCACAAATGAAATCATTTAAAATCCCAGGAAATGACAATGGAATTGATGAGCTCTGATGACGTTTTGTGCGTTGAAAAATGAGCAATGGAAAGAAATAGGAGGATAAGGGGCATCACTCACTCGCACAGTGCTCACTCTCTGCCATTATACCAATCGTATTTGACTGTTGAATAATATATGAGCTCTCAATTCACCCACTCACCCACCCATTTGAGTCGGCCATGCGTAGAAAGGCTTAAAAAGCTTAAGCTAGTTTTTCTTTCAGAAAAGAAGCAAGACGAAAAGGGAAAAAAAATAAACGCCAGCCCGAAGAACAAATCGACACAGATAATAGAAGAGTAATGGCGGAAAACTTTATTTTGGCGGGAAGGGTTTGGTAGGGTAGGGGAGAATAGGATAGGGGAGAAACCCTGACTTTTTCTCCCTCTACTCAAATATAAAAAAAACTCGATTTAAAACATAGAAAAATCGCCTCATCTTCCTTTAACTGACTTCCGGAAAGCGGAAATAAAAAATCGAAGTGGTCCTTTTTGGCGTGTATGTATATGTGTGTGTGTGTGTGGTTCATTCTTTTAAACTACTAACAAAAAAAAAATTCAGTAAACGCCATCTTTGACAGATGACGTATACTAAAACTCTCATTTCCATTTTTTATGTAGCAAACGATAGATAAATCTTTTCCTGTGCATACTATATGAAAAATACGTGCATATAAAGTATACATCAGGGCACAGCATAGCATAGCACTGTACACCGATACGGTATATTTTAAACTTGTTCAACGACTCTTTCCCCAAGCGCTTTTCAACCGGAAGTTTCGCATCATACAAGTAAAACCTTATTTCCTCACATGGTTTCTCACAGGGTAGAGCACCAGAAGTAATCAGCTAAATGTTTCCTATATAATTTACCGATTAAAGTGACCTTTTAAGGTCCAGAGGGATGCAAAGCAATGGACAACTAAACTATTTTACGCCCAAAGTCAGGGTATACCGTTTAAAGATACTGAAATATTTCATTACGGCATCAAACATACATATTAAACTGCCTGCCGTCATACATATACAGTAGGTCTTAAAGAACTTGTGTACCATGTCCTTTTCAACACTAAATTTGACGCTTAAAATAACAAAGTCTACTCATCGAAATTAAATTTATCGACCTTAAGAAACTAAACCAAAAATAAAATCATCGGGTTTTAGTTTTTAAAAGAACTAATTAAATATTTAACCATTGCTAAATTTGCTAAAAAAGAAAAAAAGCGAGAGAAGTAGACATTGAAAGAGCAGACAGATAGGTGAAAGGTCATCGAAATTCACGACCCAATATACGGCACTAAATAGGATAGCAAAATCACAAAGATCGATAATCGATCTAGTATTACATGTATTCTATCTAATAACAAAAAAATGTATAAAAACGTTAAACGTAAAAATACAAGCAAATACATCCAAGTATGTACTGTAGGTAAACGACGATGGCGATAAAAATATTTATGTAGCCAACTGAGCCAGTCATCCTCAGGGTAATCAAAATGGAAACTGTTCTCACCTTCCCCTATATTCCACCACCCCCATTTTCTCATATATTCCCAACAACTGTCATGTCTACTCTGCTCTCGTATTTAGTAATCACGAATTTCATAAAATGACTACGAAGACCATCAAAAAAGGAAACGGAAGTAAAAGTGGGTGTAGTACGTGTATCGTTAGGGTGATTTGGGATTGTAATTATTTCTAAGTGCTTCACCACCCACAACCATTTCTCATATTTAAATTTTTTTCCCTCTTCATCTGCTTCAAAAGTTTCATCGAAAAAAAATTTAACTTTTAAGAGAAGATGAGAAAAAAGATGATGATGAGATTGTTCAGACACTGATTGGTCAATATCTTATAAAGATGGGAGAAAAAATCCCTTATCTCTAAATTAAGTCATCGATTACCACGCCTACCGCCATATAATTCCCTATTACATTTTAACAAATTCTTCTAATCGAGCTCAAAATATCAACGGCAAGCCTACAACTAGATCGTAAATTAAAACTATCCCAAAAAAAATCATGAAGAATATGCTTTCAAAATATTAAGTACAACATAATATTCTTTCAATCTTAAATTTTCCATTAGCATCATTCTGACTAAACATACAAAAAAAAAAAAAAAGCAATTCAGAGTTTACTTGCGAGCAATACCACAATTCCTACAAAACAAAATTCATTTTCATTTCACTTTTAAATTAATTTCCGATTTAAATATTGACATTTTAAAATCAATACTAAACTCAATTATCCAAATTTGCTTTCATATAAAAATCTTTATCAACAAGACAAGAAAACTTTTTTAATATAAAAAACATTAACTTTTTTTTCGTCAAATTTATACATCTTTCTCCTTGTATATTATTTTTTTTTTTATGTTTTTGCTAAAATGATGTCGATAATTCACCTATCGAATTTCTATGATGATGATGATGATGATGGCGGTGGCGTCGATCGATCACCGCGAGATGGCGCTAATTAAGTGAATGGCTGGCACATTGAAACACGCACGGTTGAGCAGAAAAGTAGAACGTTTTTTAATTGCTTCCCTTGCCATCATTAAAAATCCCCCACACCCATCGCTGCTTCTCCACCCGCGTACACCTAGCAAATGATACCTCCTATCTAACCCACACACAGCAAGCAAAACAGACAGGCATCGTCAAGTAAGCAAAGCAAAAACATTACAAAACAAGACAAAAAAAAAAGATGCTGCCAGAGGGCGTCACAATCAACAAATTCTTAGACAGAAAGTTTTATTTCTCATTAGAAAAACCAGAGCAAACTGCACAAGCGGAAAAATTGCTAAAAAAAAAAATAAAGTTGCAGACAGTGGTTGTCACTCTTTTATTCTCTGAACCACCATAAATTCCAAACGACACACAAAAAAGTTTCCTGTTAATAAAATATCACCAATACGAGTACAAAATTTCGAGAGTTCAATTTGATGACTTTTTAGATTATTTTAAATACTGTGGTACACTTGACATACAGTACTACCTCAATAATATTAAAACCTAATCGGCTAACAATGTTAATTGAGTGGAGCAGACCTACTTGAAGCATAACAAGGCGCGTAGTCAATTAAGCTGACATACAAAAGCTGTCTCTGTTAATGGTCATCTGGTATTATTGTTAAGGCTGTTAGTTTGGCCACAAGTCTTGTACAGCCAGCCAATTAATTATTGAGCATTGTATTACAGTCAACCAATTAATTATTGAGAAGTCACTGACTAAAATTAGGCGAATAAAAAAAGTTGTGTTGATTTCTTAGAAGCATTTTTGATCTCTCCAGGGAAATTACACATGCGATGAATCATTTTTTAATCATTTCATATTGCAACACGCACAAAAAACCACACCAATATTGAGAAACTCTATAAACTCAAATGTGAACATCACTAAAAACTTGGCATTGGTATCAGTAATACCCAAGCTTTTCCAATTTCCGAATTTAATGAACCTTTTAAATGTAAATAATTTAAAGTTTCTAAATTAATCTACTGTCATAGTGCAACATTTTGTCCATTTAACCCAAAATACTTTTGGTCTTTGCTATTATTATCATAGCAATTACTTCGTAACATACGTTTCTTTTCTTTTTCCCATGCTAACTACAGTATTATTTTTCACTACTTTACAAATTAATCCAACAGGAACAGCATTAGTAGCTAATTCAAACATAACGCTCTTTAAAATGAAAAACAAAAACGATTTTACTATATAAAGTTTTACCAAATCATGCCATTCAAGTACTAATTACCACCTAAAAATTGACTTTGTCAGAGATGTCAACCAATTGAGAATGATTTCGACTAAACAAATTTAAATATACAGTATGTAACGTTACATTGAAAATTACACGAATAATATTTCTTCCTCTGACTTAAAGTTTGCAATTTTCTATGTTGAATTACTGTGCATCTAAGATTCTTGTTACCAATTGGCGCATTGTTTTATGTCTCGAAAATAGAGGTTTTTTCAAAAGTCGTATGATGGAATGTGTTGTGGCTTCTTCCATTTACCCATAACCAACTTCTGCGGTTGGGTTGCTATTTCACATCAACCCTAAACCCCCACCCCCACCAACACCACCACCACCACCACTACCACACCATTCGCCACCCATTTCAAAAGCTCATTCCAAAGTAGCACCAGCAGCAATCCATTTTCATAGGATAGACAGATGACGAGCGATAACGTTAGGGAAAGATGGCGGCTTCTTTTGCAAATCAAATTTCGCACATCAGCAGCTGACAAATCGATTGGGCCAAAGCGTCTCATGGGATTGAAACTCGATCTTCCTCCCGCCCACAACTACCACCCTCTTTCCCATAATTTTACTTTACATGCGAATAAAAAAAATTGATAAAAATGAACAACGAGCGATATTAATTTTGTTTCTCAACCGGAAGCCGAGATTAAATTTATGCCGCTAATGTCCTCGGTTTCCTCTCTACTGATGGTGGCAGATGTCCAAAGCAAAAGTCGCGTCGCGTCGTCTGCAAGTGACGTCATATCATTTTGTATGTCGAAGAAACAAAAACATTTGATGAGTTTGAAAACTGAGAAAGAGAGAGAGAGAGAGAATGAGGTGTAATATCAGCTACAGGAAATTACAAGATATTGGCCGGATGACGTCACCGATTGAGCGATCGATAGTCCATCATATTTCCCGCCATCAAGCGATGGACACAAACACACTATTTCCCCTTTTTTTTTCAAATTGATGTAAGAGACGGCTATCGAATGACAAACATGACTAGTCTCACATGAAAAGGGCATTTGGAGAATGCAATGGGAATAGGAGGAGGAGGAGGGGAAATTACTAGGACCACAAAGAAGCTAAAAGCCAATAGAAAACTTGATGGGTGAGATGAAATCCTGATATATATACTGTAGCTAGAATTTAGAAAACTGTCAGAGTTGGTAGAATGGGAGGACAGCTAGCATGTCAGCTGTCGCCAATATCAATACAGCATAATAGAAGACTTTAAAAAGTTTAAAGTGATAGCTACAGAGAATTTAATCGAACATCAAAAAACTACACATCAAATCCCAGCATAAAACTACTCTTTTAAAAATTCCATCAATACTCAATCCGTATGTCCATTAAATTCATAGTAGAAAACTATTTGTACAAGAATAATTATATCAATTTTCCATCTAATAATTACTGCGTAGAGTATTCAAAGGCAAATAAAGTTACATAAAGTGTACGTTTATATTGCAATAGAAGTAGCATCTTTAATTGTGTATGCAATCATAAATCCGCTTTCCTGTTCAAATGTAACTGACGGGATTTTTCTCAAGCTCAGCGTTTGGGGATTTAATAATTCCACTTAACATTCTCGAAAGATTTCAAAAAACAAATTAAATCAAAGTCAACAAAATTTGAAAATATGACATGCCTTAGAGAAAGCCAACTGCAAACATAATACAGTAATTATTATTACTTTGCAGATTTTTAGTACCAGTGCATCTTTTATTTTCATTTTTACAAAATTGTTGTACAGTAACTAAAACAACTAACATGTATCAAATTTAAATTCAATTGAGAATACTAAGTTAGTACATCTTTCCTATTCTTATTTCAGTATGCAAATCAAGTTGTAGAAATGTAAACTTTAAAAATAAATAAGAAAAAGTATTAGCATGTCGTCTGCATACAGTATAGCGGTAGTGTAGTGCAAGATCAGTGTTTGTTGAACTGATGGAATGACAAAGTTGAGTAAACAACACAAACACAGGGGCGTGGTATCAAGCGAGCGATGGGTAGGAGGAAATAAGCCATTAGGGCATAATATTGTGAAGTTTGAAAAGAAAATAGAAAGACTAGATAAAGAAGAGAGGGAATGGGGGGGGGGGTTAATCTTACATGATAGTTGGAAGCCAATAAATATAAACTGCAGAAGCAAAGACAGCGATCTCATAAAAGAATACTTTTATTTGCACAGTTTCAAACGCAAAACCACTACTACTCTTTCTGTTGTTTTGTTGTTCTCATCATATTCTCTTTCCCCTATCAATTCTTTTGCCAGTTACACTATGTATCGAGGTATATGCCCTCCTCTGCCAACGCATTTACCCTCACTTTAACTCTCGTTATCCCCTCCCCCGTCATCAAACATAATCCCCCTGAGAGTAACAAATGGAACTATAATCCAATTTTACCTATGACACTTTTTTATTTACTCTTACACAGGCAAATTTCGTTAATTTCAGCCGATTTAGGTTTATATCCTATCGAATATTTCACCCAAAAAAATCTCTATATTTTCTTTGAAATGTCACTCTCAGTTTCTTTAGCTTTGAATTTATAATTCATAGTCATGGACGCTCCATTGACGAGAATTAATATTAAATAAATATTCGGATTAGCAAATGTACCTATGACAACAGCACTACAATAATGTGGTTGCAAAGGAAAACTAAGAGATCATAATCCGCTTTTATGTCCTATACCAAACTCACAACAAATATGAAAGCATAAAATCGCAAATAAATAATTAATAGATATGTAAATGCAAAAGTCAAATGCATAACTCTTTCTACGTATTGAGAAAACTACTAAGAAATGCAAGCAAATAACTTGTATGGAAAAATAGGAAAGTGAATTGATAGAAATGTGTGCTCCTGACAACGAAGAATACAAGACGGTTACACCTTTCAGTTATTGGATAATCCACCACTGCCGACTTAGTTAGCAAACGTACACAGCAAACTGCATAGAATGGATGATAAAGCTTTGCATTCAATTCCTCCAGGCTTCTAAATAAAAGCCCAAAAGGATTCCCAACAGACGCCCACGATTGCAAAATGCTACAACGTTTATTATTTAAACCTCATTTTAAATTCAACTTATTCATCTACATTGTGGCGTCAGAATACTTTGTGAGAAATCTTTCACATTTAGGTTGGAAGAAAAAAAAAATAACGACAATAAATAAATAAAAAGATAATAGATGTTTGCATACTCTGTACATCGCAAAGCATTCTGGGATCAAATGTAAAGCTTAATATACTGTAGGCGCGAGTGTGACCGTGTAATTAAGCATGTAAACGGCGGCACCAAATAAATAAAAGATAAATGTGATTAAAGTAAAAGCTAGTTGGTCAACACAAAACCGTTGATAACAATCGAAAGGACCGAAAAAAAAACCCCATTGATAGCCGACAACGTAAACACAAAGCACTACAACAATAGTCACATATTGGAAATTTACACAATAGTCTAAGATAAAAATGCACTCAACATACGAAGCTTTATTAAAAAAAAACGATATAAAATGCTTTAATACACAGTAGTGAAAAATCTAAATTAATATAAGAATACTCTTTATATTGTAAAGTAAACTAGATGATTTTTTTTAAATTGAAACACTTATTTTCCTCATAACAAGGGAAAACTTGAAACATTGAATACGATCAAAAACAGTCTCGTAAATCTAAATTTACAGTAATTTGTTATTGTAGAAAGAATGTTAATAAAATTCAAATCAATTAAATTAAATTTACTGTATGTATAAAGCACTCGTACACCGTTTATGAATAAATATTGACATCATAATTAACTAATACTTTAAAAATTGAATTTGTAAAAACAAAGAAAAAGTGTAACGCGGATATAAAGTTCTAACCAATCGAAATCAAATTTCCAGCTAAATAAAAAAAAACCGACAACAAAATCGAACTTAAACCGATGATTAACGATTATTGGCGACAGTTTACGGCGCCACAAATGAGATGGAAGAGAAAGATTTGTCACTATATAGTGTATGCAAGTCGACTACCCCCTCCTACAGAATATCCATCCTCCCCTTTCATCTTCCTTTCCTCCTCCCCCTCACACACATTTACACACAGTATACCGTATAATACAGTATACAACCCCCTTTTTCTAAACAACCGGAAAATCGGTTGTAACCGTTTAACGGCCTAGGATATAGCGGAAAAACCAATTAGTAAGAAAATAAATCGTTTTCATTCAGAAGGAAACAAGTGAGGGAGTTTCTATGGGAGGGAAAGAAATTTAATGGGCAATGCTTAAGTATTAAGTTCACCCTTTTCCCCAAAAACACCCACATAGATCAGATTTGATAGCACATATACATAGAATTGAGAGAAAAACGTAAATCCACCTTAAGCTCGCCAATTAAAATCGTTTAAGTCAAATAAACGTGACAAAAATGGCGTCCCATCTAATTAGCATATAAAGAGAAAGAGAAATAAGAATAGTGGTTGGGTAAGTATGGGAGGGGAGGGGAGGGGGGGGGGGAAATAGAAAAGAAGGGTAAAGAAGACAGATAATGAGGTGGTATAAGGGATTTTAGCATTTCCCATTGCTGTCTCTTCATTTCGATTCATCAACATCATCAACTGCACAAAAGACAATTTAAAGTTAAAGAGAGGTGGTGGAGAGGGAGGAAGATGGGAAGAAATAAGAAAATCAGTGGAAAAAAAAAGATTGTTTATACCGTTTATTATTTCTACTTATTTAAAAAAAAAAAAAAAACACCAACCCACGACTAGCAAACACCCCATTTACCATTTTACGTCATCCACCTAGACTGTACTGTATTTCTGTCTATAATCCCCCATCTCAAACAAGAATTAATAAACCGGAAACGATTTGTATGACAACGCCTCATTTACACACAAGAAAAAATTAAATGCAAACAAAAAATAAATTCCCATTCCTATTCCTTAACACACAAAAAATAAATAATAAAGTAAATATTAAAAATGTAAAGAACTGGAAAGACTAGAGCTGAAGTGGGAGAGGTGGATGGGAGGATTAAAAAAGTTTAATATTCCCATAAGTTACAAGCGAAAGTGGAATAAGACTTAACGATCCACTCTTCCGTAACGATACGTCTGCATTTGACGTCGATTACTTGACTTATTCCGATTGGTGGCAAAGGTTTTGTTTACAATTGCGTAAAGTAGCAATAAAAAAGTAAAATACACATAAATTAAAAAAATAAAATCACTTAAGTAAAATTTTACGAGGCACAAACGCGTAAACTGCGACGGCAGAAAAAACAGATTAAATTTAACGGTTAACAGTTAAGTAGTGTTTCTCAAACTTTTGTCACTTTGGAAGTTTACATAAGTGACATGTCAAATAAATGTGCACATTCACAGTGCATTTTTGCCAGATTTCACAACCAGATACTTTCACAAACTTTTTAAATATTTAAAAATTTTCTTACTTTTTTTTAAAGTCAAATTTTAATACACTTTATCAAGACAAATTTAATGACTTATTTCTTGTCTGTCAAGAAAATGATTATCACATCATTAACCTCTTAAACACCACACGCGTACCAACATCTGAGCATCACCAACGATATTCCATAAAAAAGTGCTAAAGATGATAAACTCTAATCCATCGCCTTAAATATATCGACTTCCGCCACCGTTTCCGTTGGATTTTGAAAAACGTGTGCAGTAGAATTAAGTGAAGCGGAGTCTAATTAGCACAACTCTAATTTCCCGCCAAAATCGATTAGCCTTGTTTTTGGTTAGAAGAAATGAAGCGCGAACAGAATCCTAACGTTCATCTCATCCCACACAACGCCGCACCCACATCTCCCGCACGCATACAAACCAACCACGATATAAACACTGGCAAAATGAAGAGACAAACTCGCTCCCTTACTAATAGACAAGACGATTTTCTAAACTGGTTAATTATTTATTTACGATTGTACTTTTTTTTTTTATTTTTCTATTCTAGGTCCAGCCTTCTGGGGCCTCATCAACCCTGATTGGAGTCTATGTAGTAAAGGAAGAAGACAGTCTCCCATCAACATTGACCCTACCAAACTTCTCTATGATCCATCACTCAGATTTGTTCATATCGATAAACACAGGGTAGGAAAAATTACAACATCTTTAGCTTATTTATATAATTATTATGTTAATATATGTAAGAATATGTAACCTAAACTTAAATAGTTTTAGAAGTTTGCCGATACAAAGAGTCCATTTTGCAGTTTGGTTTCATAGATTTTCGACAAAACTCTTTAAAAATAAAATTTAGAAAATAATCATTAACTACAATAAAATCAAACACCCTATAAATATACCGTAAAGGTTTTATTCGTTTAATAGTCATTATATCGACATTTCCACTGTTTTTAACACAGTCTACAATTCTGGTTAATAACATTTGACTTATTAACGACCAGCTATAACATTAGAAACAAAACGTAACAGCCGTTAATATAGCCATTAAAACGCAGTTGCAATATATGTTAAAAGTCACGTTTTTACTATCCTATTCTTACTCAATAATCTTATAGGTCCATTACCACCGCCCATTAAGAGAGAGAATGAAAACGATATCCAAGTAGTTTACCCATTAGCTCTATTAGTCAGGCCATTAAAATACAAAAGTGTTGACAATGACGATACTACATTTACGACTGCGATAGTTAAAACTCACGAGTTAGTTAAAACACACAAAGTTTTCATTTTCACATTTCTTAATGGTGCATAAAAGCACATACTGTATCTGATTTATAAGGCTATTTTCAACATTAAAGAGTCGCCCAAAGCAAATAAAGGTTACAATGTAAACGGATAACTTAAGATGATTCAGTAGAATTTCATAAACAAGTTTTAGCAACAAGTATGGCAAAAATTATAGTAGAATTTCTGAAAACATAGTTTAGCATTTTTAAAGGCAATGTAATCTCCAAAGATGTTTGGTCTATGATATGGAGAGCTTGACGTTGAGCACCAGTAGAGTAAATAGCATTGCGTGCAAAAGTAGTCAAACATTGAGATCAACTACCCCAAAAATAAACATTCCCGTTAAATTGTAGTTAATCGACTAATTTTGACATTCAAATGCATATTAAATGTTAAAATACGTGTTAATCCCCCTTTAACGTTTTCCCAACTAAACGACAACGTATTCATGCTTAACAAAATCGCTGTGCAGTCGGTAGCGCGATTCGATTACGACGTTGTTTGGCAACTGAACTACACATGGCATTTTATAGGTCTTTCCTACATCGTCCATTTTGTTGTTTCTCTTTTATTCGCCATCATGTCACACTCAGTCACGCGTTACGTAATGACTATGATCTCGCGTCACTTCCTCCTCCTTCCCAACATCTCCCTCACTCCTTTCCATCACCTTCTGCTGCATAGAAAATAAAGACTTTGAAAATGTGCCAAACAAAAATTGAATTTTAACCCAACGCTAACGCATACTGTAGATAAACATTAAATAATCACACGAATGAATATGTGCGAGTGTTTTTCTCTTTGTAAATGACTTTTGTCGTGTTGTTTCATTGATTAGGAATTTAATAGCGAGTGAGAAAGAGATGGCACTGGGATGGAGATGGAGATGAGGTGGTTGATCATGTGAGAGAGACGCAGAAAGAGAAAATGGGTGGAGAGGTGAACCGATTGGAAAAACCGCTATTGGTAGAAAAGGGAATAAACATTTCCGGTGTAGCGGAAAAATCAAGTCACTGGAAATCCGTCTCGTTATTAATGAAAAGCTCTATCTCTCCACCTAAATCTCTCTCACTTTTTTTTCTACCAGCCATTTAATAACCTTCTCTGTTTACATCATTCTGTCTAACATTTTTTTCTCTCTCTTTCTCTCTCCACTTCCCCAGCCTTTGCTTCTTTATTTCTACTAAAATATATTTTCATTTCCAACTTTCGATCAACGCCACGGCACAAATCCAATCACAGTCCTAAATATACTGTATATCATATAAATGAACACACGCATATGTAGAAATAAAAACAAAAAAATATATTTCATAAATAATCTCCATCACAAATACAAACTAAGCATATATAAAATTTGCTCCCTCAATCGCAAATTCACATGCATTTTTAAAAACAGGAGAGAGATGAAAAAAATATTTTTGTTGATTAGATGGCAACATAAAAGCAAACACGAAAAATGCAAAGTTCCACCCAAACGCAATTAATAATTTTTTTTTGAGCATACCGTACCTAGATACTGATTAAACGATTAATAATTTATCAAAAACACGATCGCAAGAGCTGTAATATAAGCACAGAAAGAATTCATAAAAGTAACCTCATATATAATTCAACAATAGCATCTTAAAATTAATTCATTCTTTAGCAACAGCTTAGAATTGAAAAAAAAAAGATGGCACTTTAATACTAGAAAAGATGTGAGAAAATATATGCTAAACAATAAAATTGTTAAATTCTATAATGATGCATTTAAATTTCAATTGTATAAGGCTACCGTTGACACTTTTTATATGCAGTGTGTCAAAAAGTTTGTTACAAAAGTCAGTTTCTCAAAACACACACACAATTTAATACTACTTATTAAAATTTTAGGATGAAAAGTCTACAAGTTATCAATTCCACTAAAATTACTTGATTTGAAATTAATCGATCAAAAGTAAATCGCTATCAATGCAAAACAGTACCACTTTAAAAATAAATTTGCTCTGTCGACATTTTCGTGATGGTGAAAAATTATTATTTTTAGTAGTACATTTCGTGCATTCCCAGTTGTAACAAAGCTACATCATTATGCGACCGAGACCCAGACAATCATTTAAGCAAACACAACTGTGTCAAACATTACGCCATTCGCTTTTCCATCTCTCTCTCTCTCTCTTTCTCTTTTCCCTCCTCCATCTCTCTTGTCTCAATCTCCATCCCCCACTGCTCTTCATTATCAATCCATTTACCACCTCATCCCTAACAGTCTTTCCACTCCCCACTAAACCTCGTTTACATTTTTCACTTTCTCCTCATATTCCACTCCCTCCTACTCACTCGCTCAACAACACTTGTATTTAACAACAGTGTTAATCTTCTTTAAACACCCACCCCCCCCATCACTTCACTCCACTCCACTCTACTCCCATTTCGCTTTTGTCTTCATTCCCCTTCAAACGATGGCGCGGCACATCTACCAAAAATAAACAGATTTAATTTCCAGACTATGGTCAATCTAAAGATTTCAACACACAAACTCAATTTGACGTTTTAAAGGAGAGAAGGGGGTGAGGTAGAAATGTTTCACTTAATGATAATAACACGTATCCACTAACTTATTAATGAAATGCGTGTTGCCCCGGCGCCAAATCAAACACAACTGTGTAAGCACTAAAGTGACGCAGGAAAGTACACATCAATTTCAAGAAACAAAATTTACATTTTTTTTTTTTTGCTTTTGATATAACATACGACATCGATTAAAAATTACCACATTAATTTTGTTTTTTAAATCTAAACGCTCTTAATAGCGTTAATAAATTATTCAAACAATCATAACTTGCATTTAATGCAAACTAGATAGCGGGTATAACTTTACATAATCACACCTGGCTAATTTATTATCAAGCTTAGTTAACGATAAGAACCATTAAAATAAGACAGAAACCTGGTGTATAATTACTATGTCATCATTTAATAGACAATACCGCCTACGTTACATTACATTAGCAAAGTATTGTAAAAGAATCCTATTAGTTACATTTTGATAAATACCAAAATTTTAGGATTCTTTTGACCAAACTATTGGTCAAATAAGTATAAAATAATAGTATGGAACTAAATTTATAAGAGTATATAAAGCCCCATACTTTATTTTCAAGAATATTGTGTAAGAGTCATAACCAAAAAACCATCTTTAACCATCATTTTTGATTTGGTCCATTGTAAAAATGTATGCATCATGATTAATTATGCTTGGTCATACTGTTTTATATTTCTTTTACTGATGCACATAGCAAATTAACACTTTCTTAAGTGCTTATTTGTTTAA
The DNA here is from genome assembly GCA_013389785.1 of Helicorthomorpha holstii. Taxonomy (NCBI): domain Eukaryota; kingdom Metazoa; phylum Arthropoda; class Diplopoda; order Polydesmida; family Paradoxosomatidae; genus Helicorthomorpha; species Helicorthomorpha holstii. Next base: position 792,498 of record JAAFCF010002710.1, on the reverse strand, counting down.
AGCTAAACCAGACAAGTTTAATATTTATTATTCTTTATGGCATAATAAGTAACTTAGAAACATAAGCTGCTAATTAAATATGCTAATCATATGAAATTGTAAAAATCATACCACCACTGTCACCATGAAACTCATTATAGTGGACTGCTTTAATGTATAATAAACTTAATTACTGTACAGGCCTTTTGCTATTCACCAAGTCGGCTTTATCCATCATAATTCCATGTCTAATTATAGTCCCTTTTACCAAAACTATTGTTAAGAATTAAAAACATAAGAAAGATTGGTCTTTCATTGAATTTCATAAATAAAATATATAAAAAAACAACATACTGCAGACAAACGTTAAATTTGAAAAATAAATGTTTCATAAAGCATATGTACTGCATGTTAAGGTCAAATTTTCATTATTTTAATTTCAAAAATAAATTAACTTATCTAAAAAAACAAATAAAGTTAGCAAATACTCTTACTTTAAGCTAATCAAAACATTAAGCAACTCTATAAATCATTTCTCATTTTTCTCCATTAAGGGTTATTGAATGCATCGACGCATGCGCAACCGTATGCATTTCCTAAAAAGTAATCAAGTTTAATCAGCCAATGTAAACGCTTATTAAAAAAAATTTAATCAAAAAATACTAATAATTACGCAACTAATATAAAAATGTTAACGTCTATAGCGATTAAAATTAATCAACATAAAAATCCCATAATTACTGTACTAGTTCTTCTATAATAGCAAAAATACGAAAGACTGTCATATTGATAATTAAAACTTTTACCCTTATATTGAGGTCGATAACAAGAGAAAGATGCGAAGGCAGAATGATGCGCAAGAAAAGAAAAACAGCTGGATGTTTACATTTGTTGTTTAATAAAATTGTTGAAAAGTCTGTAAGCAAATGTCAGCAGCCAAAGCTAGCTCTTCAATGATGCTTTATATTTCCATTATTGAACAACAAAATGAATAAACATAATCGCATCCTTTAAAAGCTTCAGCTGTATCATTCGACTGTAATTCTTTATCTTTCTTTTTTTTAAAAAAAAAACCTAAGAAAACGAAGAAGGACCGAAAACTTCCTTTTAGCTAGACGCGGAACAGCTTGCAGCCTGTGTGCATTTTATTTATTATTTAAAACTTCAGCTACTGTACCTCTCGTAAATAAATAAACAAATTCTGTTTTGACAAAGAAAGTGGGAAGATTTCGGCAAATACAATTTGATGTAATAAAGAGATCTGATCAAATGTATAAACAACTTATAACGTTTCTCTTTCTACGCCATCTTTTACATTCAGGAAAGCGTATTTCTTCATATTTTTTTCTTCAATTTAATGTATGCTTTTTCTAACTCGCTCACTCATCCTTAACATTTCAACTACAGCAAAAAAAATCCAAGCTTAAACGGTTTCTTATTACGATTACACGTTAACTCGACTAGACCTTTTCAATCTAAAAAAAAACAATCTTTTAAATTTCATACAAAAACAGCAATTTTAAAGCAAGCAGTAATATTCAAGTGCAAAAAAACCCCGGTTAGCTAATTAATAATAGATTCTCGTCTAAGGAATAAATAAAACATCATTTGGGTTAAGTTACTATAGCTCCACATACTCCACTAACGTAACCATTTAAAACACCGCATAGTAAACTTTAATCAAAATATTTATCCATTAAAATGCTAAAAACATGTTCATCAAATATAGATTTAACGATAAAATAACTTTACAATAAACTCTATTCAAACGTCAATTACTAAAAGCAAATTTCTGCGATCAAAAAACCATTTTGCTTGAAACGACAAAATATCTAAACATCTCAAAGTCCCATTCAATCTTAACCGTATATTTCAATGTATTAAAATTTCAATTTTATTATCATCCCCGCAACACATTATGCAATGTTTGTACCACAAGAAAAAAAAAGCGCCTACATTAGCACATTCTGGTAAACACAACCCAGCTTCGTGTTAAATGCAATTCTTTCTATTAAAATAATATGCTTAAACATTTTGTGAATATGAAACCTCCAAAGCTACTTTTACAACACTACCAACCTGCTACACAAAAATACATTTCCATGCGCTTTTTGACGCATCAGAAACACAAACCAGATCACTTTCTCATTTTAAAAAGTGCCAAAAAATACACACACGGTATAATAGTGCATTAAAGTACTGCACATAGACAAACATTATGCGTATATGAAGTTTTGAGAGATGATGATACGTTGTAATTATCCACCCACCAAAACTAAACATCCACACACCGAGAACAGAACTAACTTACAGTAGGTACCACACACATAAACAAGAATCACCACCGTGGCAACCTAATTTGTATAAAAAGTGATGCAGATGTTGATAATGGATATTTTGCAAAGACAATGATGCATCTTGACGTTTCATCCATCGCCCACCCCTCTTATTTTTAAATCTTACAAAACCCATTTCTCATCAAAGCACTCAAACTTCCACACAAACAGCAGCAGTGTTCACACTTAAACGTATGCAAATGACCAACATACTGTAGTCCTAAATTAGTTATTTACAAAAAACCTCTGCAAATATTAATTTGACAAGAAATACCTTGAATTTAGTAAATACCTTAGCAGTAAACGACGAAGCAGTTTCACATTTCCTTTAGCAAATGCAAAGTAGTTTTACATGGTAGAAACACAACGCTTAATATAATTACACCCTTGTCTGTACTGCACTTTTATTACTGACGAACGTTATCATATTGAAAATGACAACTGGTTTACCTATAGTGGTAATAATAACCCACTTGACTCGTTTACTAGTCTATGCACAGGCAAACTCTAGAGTGTGTATTGATTAACAAAGCAACCGCTTCTCAATGTAACTCTATTTATACATAAACGTGTAACTAATATCCCCTTTGAACGTTACAATTTACATGTTTACAACCTTTTTTTTTATCTTCAAATCAATACTGAACTATCACATTAATGAAAAGTAACATCAATAACTTACAATGAACAATAGATACCAAAATAATTTCGATAATAAAACTTAGATAGAAAAAGAACTAAATTTACACCCTTTTAAACGAAATAGCTGCAAACTTCTTTATGATTTTAAACTAGTAAAGCACGAAAGAGTGCTAAAATCAGTTTCCATTAACTATATCTGAAACTAATTAAAATTTACAATTTTCTTAAACAAACGTCAGCGGTTTTTATCCACAGTTTTACCACAGTTTTAAATTATTCTATGAAATTAATGGTTAACTAGAAATTTTAAACCAAGCTATAAATGCGTGCAATGCTGTATGATAACCCCTGCGGGATTTTAAAACACGAATTGCCGACTGCAAATATAAGATGAAGAATCTTTCAAATATTAAACGAGTCACTTGACAATTGTTGCACGGCAAAATGATTCGTATACATTGGGGCAGCTATCTGAATAGTTTGGAAGTTGATTGCCTCTTAGTGGCACTGCTACAAAACACTTAACTGAAGAAAAGTTTAGTTTTGCTAGGTTGAGAAAGCCCTTTGGCAAACTGCGGTCCCACTGAGAGACTGGCAATGCAATAAAAGCCCAAATATAATCGTAGTAATAACAATAATAAGAAAATGGGTTTATATATTTATCTAGGTGAGTGGCAATATAACCAATACAGGACACAGTGTTGTTTTCCAAGTGGAACCACATCCACGTCAATCCGTTAATGTCACCGGAGGCCCTCTATCTTACAAATATCAATTCGAAGAACTACATATTCATTACGGGATGACAAATGACGTTGGCTCCGAGCATACACTCAACGGATATTCGTTTCCAGCAGAGGTGCAACAACTAATAACTTTTTTAAAAACATTCACAGATTGCTTCGATAGTTTCAGACTTTTAACTTAGTAGTGGACATATTTTGTAAGCACTAAGCTTAACAAGGTCCAAACAGTAAATAAATAAACTGGTTTGAAACTATCGAGTCTGAAATTATATTACTGTAATTATTATTTTACAATCTTAAGGTTCAACTATTTGGCTTCAACTCTGACCTGTACAAGAACCTGAGCGATGGCAGTAGGAATAACCAAGGCTTAGTTGCCGTTGCGCTCATGCTACAAGTAATTTTAATTAAAAGTTACTCAAATTCATAAATTTTTATTTAAATTATTGCTTTTTTAATTATTTAGTTAGGAGACACTCCAAATCCAGAATTTAGATTAGTTTCAAGTGCCCTGAGTAAAATCCAATATAAAGGTAATACAGAAACAGTTGACGTACAAAAACAATTAATTAAAAATCAAATTTAATTACAGGGCAACAGGCTCCAGTAAAACAAATATCAATTCGTGGCCTTTTACCAGATACTGATTACTACATGACATACGAAGGATCAACTACCATGCCAGGATGTTACGAATCAGTTACGTGGATTATTATGAATAAACCTATTTACGTCAATAAACATCAGGTAACGTGAAAAGAAAACTAAAATATCGTAAATACCCCACACGCGCTTCAAAATTCTCCCCGTATTTCGAATGTCAAAAGCGGCCTCTTTTTTTAACCATTTTACCGAGAACTCCCCGTCACAATTTAATCGTACCAGTCAAAGATAAACTAAATTTGTCTGAAGAATCTATACGTTAGCTTCACAATATTACTTTACTGACTGTAAATCTACACATGAAAATTGCTAATAGTTTGAAATAACTGTTTGTATTGTATTTTCACAGTTGTACGCCTTACGCAGGCTTATGCAAGGTGAAAAGCAGTTACAAAGGGCACCGCTAGCCAACAACGTGCGACCGAGTATGCCTTTACATCATCGGCCGGTGCTAACCAATATTGATTTTAAAAATAAAGTATTCAATTTTAAAACTTACCATTTACATTTAATTAATCCCTCTTCTTTTTGTTTTGTAGGATTCTAAATGTCCAACTATGTATAAAAATATGTATTATAAAGGTAAGAAACTTGTGGAAGTTTCTGGAAGTTGAACAGTCAACACCTAATGTTGTTGTTTTTTTTTACAGCGAATATGTGGAAAGTGACATGACCGGCATGGCGGCCAATGTGAATCTCTTCCGGCGCTAAAACGACGACGACGAAGGTGATGATCATCATTCAAGTTCAGGCGAAAACCGGACACTTTTATAATTGTTATAAATTCGCGACTATGTTGTAATTATTCGCCAATAATGACATATTAAGAACCAGACTGTGAAATATTTTAAATTCCTTAATTCATGACTAATTAAAAAGACTTATTAAAATATCCAGTCTAATGCTAACATTGATCCTTAAGCAACGCGGTATGGTATTGAATTGTAAATAAATAATTAAGTGTAAATACTGTATATTGTTCACTTTCTTACCCGATTACAAGTTTATCTACACATTCGCGATACAGATGACAGTAATTTAGTTTGCAAATATTATGAAATGATAAGTAAACGTCGAGTAATCTTCAAAAAGTTTATGCAACAATAGAACACCAACCGCGATTGCGATGCATCGATACAAGTTCAAATCGATATGGTGGCATAGTCAATTAAAATTGTGCAAATTTAAAAATTGTGTAGCTAAAATCACTAATAAGTCCAAGATGTGTAGTAAATTAAAAATAAATATAATAAAGTAAAAATTACTAACCATAAAAATTCTAGTAATCTTGAACAAATTTATGCAACACCAACCGCGATTGTTTAGCACCGATACAGGTTGAAATCGATATGATTGCAAGGTCAATCAAACTGCAATTTAAACTGTGTAGCTAAAATCAACAATAAGTCACAAGATGCACAGTAAATTAAAAATAAATACAGTATAATAAAATAAAAATGATTAACAATGATTGTATACTTACTGTTGATAGATATAAAGTACAGTAATTTTGAAAACACCACTGTTTTAATGAAAATCTCCTTAGTTTTCTTTGCAACTACTGTATCTTGCTTTAGTGATCTGTGTTAATGTTTCTTGTACAAACTGTTACCTTAGTGAACACCTAAAAAAATGACTTTGTTTCTCAAAGTTGATCAACGCTGTTGATGTTTCACGTTGTAATTCACTGTAAATAAATATTAAGACACGAAATATAATATACATCATCTAAAGTTCCAACAGAAAACATTTACTTTTTCCCTTTTTTGACTTTTTTTTTTTAAAAGCTTCCAGCGACTAGCAAACGGAATGGAAACATAAAACCTTTGTAATTTTCTTTTCGTAATGAGGGCAAAACTTTAAGAGAAGAAATCTTCCCAATGTACGCATGCACATGATGATGTAAAACTACATTATGGTAATTAACTGAGACGAACAACAGATCATCAATTTCCAAAATTAGGCTCTAATGATCAAAATATACGGAAAAGCAAAGACGTTAATTATTAAGTACTTTTTACACATTAATTAACGAATTGCACTAAAAATCATATCGAATAATATCATGTGTGTAAGGTATATTATTATAATTGTCATAGTTACATAATAATATGTAGTACAAAATCATCATCTATAAAAACCAACTCTTTTAAATAATTTTTTTTTAGTTTTTTTTTCTTTCTTCCAGATAAAATTGTTAGCCTCTCTCATTTTAAAACTTCTTTTTATGTGTGTTTATGTGGATTTAATATTTTATCTGGCTTAAATTTCCCAATTTTATGGTCCACGCACATATATTTAATTAAAAATTATTTACCAAAAAAAAAAAAAAAAAAAAGTAGATGATGTATAACAGCTAAATGCTATACATAAGTTAAATTAGTCTCTAACAAAGAATAAACAAAGTTAATATAAACAAAATAAGCAAATAAAAGCACTTTCCCCTAGAAAAAAACACGCACTTTGCATGTTAACAATAATTATCTTCCATCTAAAATTTGTTTTTGTGAACTTAGTTTTAACTAAATACACAGCGAGTTTCACGTATCATCACAAATAAAGCAGAAAAATTAAAGCACTATATTATCTGAAATCTCAGGACTTTGCTCCAGTTTTCATCGTCTGTCTGCTCTGGCCAGCCGAAGCAGTTTAGTCAATTGGGGAAAATTTAAGTTCCTTCTTCTTTTGTTGAAAAAAATTACGTCTAATTTTATAATTTTACACGTCAATGTTTTCGATGTTCCCAGCAGCACATAGGCAAACAACAATAACAACAAACGAATTTATAATTAATGTCGAGAATGATGTCTCTAAAAAGAGAAATAAAACCGAAAAAATTCCACCAATTGGTTCACACATAGCACTAAAAGTTCATAGATTTTTTAATAGTTGTCCACTTTTCTGTTTATTTAATTATTTTCTTACTTAGGAGATCTCAACTGGTTTAGTTCAGATCTCGACTATGTCTTTAAGTAATTTCTTCATTACGTAAAGTCTAACGATGAAGGAGTAATTTGATCACATTTTCTTTGTTTTAAACTGGAGAGAAAAAAAATCGATTACCTTTCTCATAGCAAAAAACCTGAGTGGCATGATTTTCTTTATATTACATTTTTTCTCTGGATTTCACGACGGCGCGTTTTCACATTGAAGAAACGAAAAAAGTTACTTTACATTTTCACTTAGCGATTGTCACTGATGTTGAAGCACCACCACGACGACGCCTTCGATTACCTCGTCGAATAAACTCCAAATTTAGTAGATTGTCTACAAATTACCAAACACTTATTAATATGAAATAAAAACGAGCAGTCTTCAATGGCGTATGCAAGAAATTAACGTTAATAACTTGTATAAGCACTAAAAGTGTTCCCAGCAGTTTATACTAAATGTTCAATAAAAAACAACACATTTCGTCACATGTTAAAAAGTGATTAAACTAGCCCAACCACATTTTAGTAATCCAAAGTTTGCTTTGAAAGTTACTACACAAAGCCATAATTTATATACGCCATTGAATACGACTTGAAAACATCCAAAATAATATGTTGCTTACCAGTTACTAATTCCATCGGTGCACTATCAACCGCTCGATCAGTGATGATTGAGCGTTTCCTGGCTTGCTTTAATAATCTGTGTCTTTCCTGTTCCACTGTTGTTCCATACCTTATATTGATTGAAGCGCTGTGCCCGTGAATTTTTAAATCTTTACCATGTTCTGAGTCATGCATTGATACGTTAAATATGCCGCTCAGCCTTTGCAGTTGGTTATGATCATCAATGACCTTGCTTGATGGCCCTTCTTTAACAAAGTGAAACATATCCTGGCCATGTGAAATAAAGTGAATGTCCAGGAAGTGAGAGTTATTTAGCACGGCCATCACTACATCCTGAACTACCTGACTCGCACCCTCGACTACATTAACCACTGCTCGACCATTTAACCGAGATACCAACACACCGTCACCAAACATTGATTTTTTCTGCGAAATGCGAGGCCGTCTAGAGCGGAAATGAGGCTCAACTTTAACTCGAGTAGCTGGAGCAAAGCTTAATCTGTGATACTCGCGTCTGATAACGTTAGCAGCACAACCAAGTCCCGAAATAACCGGAAGCTTGCTACTACTGGGCATCTTCAAATTCAGTTGATAAGCACTTGCCGCTTCTTTAGGATGCAGACCACTTATCTCGTCCATGTTATAACCAAATAGTGGCATCCAATCACTAAGCTCTGCAAAAATGATTAAGTTTAAATCAAATATAAAAATAAACAAAACATTACAAGAGGTCTCCAGAATAAACTTAGTACTACGTTTACATACAATTAACTTTTTAAACGTTTAGGGACAAACTTAACAGTGTTCTTTTTAAAACCTCTTGTACTTTTCAACATTAAAATTAAAGATCAATTACCTGTGTAATAACTGAATGCAGTAATCTCGTTAACCGGATCGTTGTTTTTAAAGCGGTATAAATACATGGTTTGGGGATCATGTACGTAGTCCAATATATTTTCCCAATCAGGTGTCATCCACTGAATCTGAACAGGATCATAAACCCGGTCTCCAAAGTGAATCATACCTGTTATTGGATCACGTAATCCTCCTTGAAAATCAACTGGCAAATATAGATGAGGATTTGAGTCTGAAATTAGAGCTCCAAACGGAGATCTTCGCATCTCTTTCACTACACTTCCTTGAAGGTCATAAACAACCACCGGAGTTCCCAAATGATCAGTCGCTATAAAATATTTTGTATTCGAGTTTCTATGTTCTAAGTATATTAGATGGCCACGGTCGTCATAAGTCAGCTGATAAGTCTGTCCAAGTTTAGGGTCATGAATATGAGTTAAAAGTTTAGGCTGACGAATATTAGTGTAAAAGTACTGCGTAATATTCCCGTGAGTGTCTTTTCTAGCAACCAATCTATCCTCAGAATCATAGTGATAGTGAACTTCATATAAATTTCGATGAGCAGCTGAAATTAACTGCGCTCGAGCGTTATACAAGTACTTTTCTTCACCTTTTTGTGTCACAAATCCTCGATTATCGATCATGTTCATGTCGTAGTCTCCATAATTAACCACTAAATCACCTTCATTATAACGCAGTTTGACTTCCTTCTTTCCTTGAGTTATACTGACAACATTGCCGTTTTCATCATAACGATATTTCCACGTTTCAGTTTCAGCCACTTCTTCTAACAAACCGTCTAAAGTGTACGTGTAATTATAATAGCTAACACCACGACCAGTTCGCACCATTATTCGTCTTATTCGACTTCTTTGATTATATGTTAACTCTAATCTATGTATTTCCCTGTTATTTAAATGGGTTAGCAATTCGATTGTTCTTCCATAGCCGTCCAATCTTCTCGTTTTAGAAAACGGTTCAGTTTTACTTTCAGTAATCGTTTCGTTAAGACGAATACGTTTGACAGCAAATTGCATGACATTCTCTAAAACTCCTGTAACCCCGTTATAATTATATGTCAACGGATATACTTCTTTAGTTCCGATTTCCAGTTCACAACGTTGAAAGTGAGCGTTGCCATCGTACTGATATTTTATTCGGACGTTGTTTAGACCAAGTTTACTACCAAATCGCGTTTTTTCTTCTTTTAACAAATCACCATGATACTTATAATCTGTTCGGCAGTCAAAGTCTGAGGCGTCAATCGACACAGATTTAACCAAACCAGTTTCACCGTAATAATTATACTCAATTTTTGAATCTCCAAAAATGATCGCTTGCAATTTTCCATCACTGTCGTACAAATATGATACTCTTCCTTTTGGCCCAGGATAAATTTTTGCCAAGATTTCACCTCTGTCGTTGTACTGGATTACAAAAGGTTGACGCATACTCGGAGCTGTGTATTGCAGTTTGTAAAATCCAAGTGAGGTTTGAATTACAAACTCATGCTTCAATCCACGAGGAGTTATCACTGAATGAAGTCCACCAGTCTCATCGTAATGCATCGAATAACGTCGACCACTTGGCAACATTATTTCTGTGGGCTATTTTAATTTTAAAAAAATACATTACCAAAAAATAAAATGATTAAAATAATAAAAAACTTCTAGAATGTTCAATTTGTAGTTTTGTACGATGCTTTTAAGAGCAAACAGCAATAAAAAATTCTATAATGATTTAAATATTCATGAAAAGTGCTTTATACATGTATGAAAGCTTGCAGTACAGCAGTTTGTAAAGTATTAAAAATTTATATTTAGAAGATAAAAAAAAAATACATCTGATTTCGTTTGGGCTTAAGAAGAAACCTTGCCAAACAGTTTGCATACAAAACTACTAAAAGTCCTGATTAATTCAAAAGTAGCTTACTTAATGCAATGATAAATAAACAAAAAAGTTAAAAATAAAGTAAAATGCACTTAAATGTATTTACCATTCCACTAGATAAATCGTCGAATTTATAATGATAAATAGCTCCATCTGAATGTCTGACTTCACCCAAACGACCTTCTCTGTCAAATCCGTATTGTTCACTCATATCTCCTCGACGCCAGTGAGCCAGTCGACCAAATCGATCATAATTTAGTTCAACCGATGTTAAGTTGTAGGTTGATTCAAGTTTTTGTGGTCTACCAACACCATCATATGTGATTATTAACAAAGCTAATTGATTATGATCAAACAACGATTCGATGTTATTGTCTCTGTCATACTCTACTGCCAAAAGACTGTCTCCATTCACCTAACAAATAAACAGCGTTATTATTGTTCACTAAAACCTTAAAATTGTAAATGAAATAATATATTCACTCTTAATTTTCGTATGACTTGTGAGACGTGCTTATCACGTCCTTTTCCGTCTTTGCGAATATAATAACGCCATTCAAGTCGATGAACTAAATCGTCATGTAGTAAAACTTTCTGACGACTTGGAACGGGAAAGCTCTCACCTTCACATAAGATAAAACAATTTTAATTACACGTAGTTGAAACATGTTAATAGTTCATGAAACCAGTTTCAAAATAATAGTTCACATTCAACGAGAAGACTCGTACTGTACCTAAAACTGGATTGATATCCGTAAGAACTGGATATGACGTTGCCTCAATTATAACACTTCTCTCCCATGGGGATTTTAATGTCATCGTTCCATCACTCTGTATAACGACTTGCTTTTCAGAAGCTCCTAAAAGTGTAAACGCATCTTAACAAGCGGTTTATATATACTGACGAATATGTATAAAGTTCTATTAAGAATAACTTCTTACCCTGTTTAGTTGTAACCGAAGATCCTTTGATTTGCATTGATGTGATACTTTCTCTGTCTCTTGTGATTCTAACTTCCGCTCCTTTAATACTAAGATCAAAATTCAACTGTACAAGTTCTCCACTGGGTGTAACTGCCTCGGTCACTCTTCCATTTTCATCGTACTGATAGATAAACGATTGGCCAAGGCTGTCGCGTTTGCTTTTCAAAAGACCAGTACTGCCATGATAATCAAAAGTGACATTATTTGTAGCAGAAGTGATAAAATCTTGCATCATTTTCATTCTTGTGTTTGTCAACTGAACTTTCTGGCCATGAAAATTTTCAATGGTATTTACGCTGTTGCTGTAGTCTCTTAACATAAATACTTTGTTGCCTGCAGCGTCAGTAATAGTGCTCAGTTTCCCAAAGCTGGTGTTGAGATTGTAGGTGAAATAGTAGATGACTTTTCCAGTTAAAATATTTCGCGTGTTGACGTGTAAGCCGTACCGATTAAACACGTAAACTTCTTGAGTTTCGGGAGAGTAGATTTCGTATTCCCTTTGATGCGAAACCGGTTCTGGCAGAGTGGCCATTACGGATCTAATCCGTAGATTTCCCTGGTCTGCTATATGAACGACGCCATCTGGAGTGACAGCGATAGAGGAAATTGTGCTCAATTTTGACAATGAAGCTAAATAATGATCTTCATCAAAACATTTACAATCTCGCTCCAAACAATTACATTTGGACTCAACTCCAGCGAAATTGGCGATTTTACCGTCGGTACCAATGACTCTGATCCGATTGATCCTTTGGGAGTCACTTTCGGCAATATACAATTCCCCAGTTGGTGAGAAAGCGATACTTTCAGGGAAAATGAGAGTAGTGTGAGAAGCCAATTCCAAATTGTCTTTGTTCACACCGTGTGGTGGACAATGCAGTGGTTGTCCAGCCACAACTTTTACTCTTCCGTCAGGCGTTATACGAAGTATCAAATGATCATCAATTATATGCAAAGAACCGTCTAAAGGATTCATAGAAAGCTCGGTTGGCCAACGAAGATGAATCTAGAACAATCAATAGCAATTAATGAATTATATGTCAAGTTTGGCATCAGTAAATAATTAATCTTTAAGTAATATTAACACAAATATTGCATTAAACTGCACTACAAAAGTATTACAGAACAAGGGTATAATAAATTGTACTCCTCAGGCAACTAAAAAATTCATAAACAATCAATAAAATAATAAATAATTTGGGTTAACATGACAATATATTTAGTTTTTATGCCTTTGTAAACAGGGTATTAAGTTGCCTGAGGAGTTTATGGACACCCTGCACATTAATATTAATAAAAAGGTTTTAAGAATTCTCTTTATTATCAATAAAATTAATCTCAATCATCTCAACTAATTGATTAACCGTTTAAAACAATTAACAAACGCGATAATTTATTAAATTAAAACAAAATATAAATGTGAAAGTTTAAGGTTACCTCGTCTACGTTGAGGGTCCCATGACAAGGAATAGGCTTCCAATGCCCTTTATGCCTATGATCTCCAATAAGCGTGTGAATAATTCCGTTCTTATCAACCATCCTCACATTAGTTCCATCAGCAAAGTACGCAATACCGTCAGAAGAAAATACTAAGCCTTTGGGATACATCAATTTAGCATCCTTGGCTGATCCTCCATCTCCGCAGTTATTCTTATCACCAGGGAGACATCGATCCCCGCTACCTATAACCACTTCATAGTTATTCTCCAGATCTGCTATCTCGTCAATCGATTTTATGCGAAGAATTTGATGGCGTTCAGGGTCAGATAAGTGCACTGAACCATCAGCTGGATTCACCGCCAAATGATAACGATAAGAAACCAAAGCTGGGCTGCAATTTACAACAAGACCGTATTTAGTTTATCAGCCAATATACACATAAATCGTATTTTCAAGCCTTACTTTAATTTCAACACAGTTTGCACAGTCCTGTCTGGTAAAATTCGACGAACAAGATTAAAGTCTCCAACAAACAAAGATCCATCCGGAGCAGCTGCTAAGGCAACCGGAGCTACTAATCTCTGCTCAGAGGCAACTCCATTGCAGTTAACACAATCTAACGGTCTCTGTTGCCCATTACCCATTGTAGTTAAGATAACTCTCGGTTTAAATCGTAAATATATATTGGTTCCATCTCCTTTTTGAAGAATTCCTAAACACAAATTTGATCAGACATAAGGAAATTGATACCACTATAAATATACGATCAATAAAAACCTTCGTGAAAGTTGTATCGATGATGAATGTCTAAATTCCAGCCTCCAATATCAGAAATGCTCATGTCATGACCACTCAATTTAGTTGTTTGCACATCCCAGATAATAGTTCTACATGTATTGTATTCATATCCAACGGAAACTGAATTTAATGTCAATAATTTTGTTAATTTTTAAAATCAAAATTACAAAATAAATTTTTATAAAAATGAGCTCCTTTAGACGGTTACCTGTGGCCGTTGTTACACCGTAAACCCGCTGGCGATAAACATTACGTCGGTTCCAAGCGTATGTAAACTTAAGTCCTGGATCAGCTTCGAAGGTTTGTTCGAATAAAATTCCTTCTATAGAAATTCGAAGATGAATTCTCCTCAATGTTTTAGGAATTTGATCAGGAGTCAGTTGTAGCTGAATTGTCGATAAATAACCACTGGCTCGACTGCTGTGGTACACGAGATGAAGAGCAGTTCCTGGAATCGTTAAACTTTCTTGGAGAACCTACAATTTGACACAATATTAATAACGGTAAAGAATAAACACACATTATCCATCTACATGTAATAGTTACCTGAGATTCAGCTAAAATAGTACTCTTTTCAGGACATCCACCCAAAAATTCATGCTTCCAAGAAGCCAAAACTACAGGTTTAATCATATCATAGTCATGATTTACACATGGATCCAACAACGGCCCATTATCCGCTTCATCCTTCATTGACATCACAACATTTTCAATTATAATGACTTCGTTCCAAGGCACCATTACAGATCGTTTAACAGGTTTAAACGGATCTCTTTGGAACTGAAGAATAACGGATCCACCTCCATTCACCATCAGATCAAACCTTTTAAAAACATTTACGATTCGATTACGTATAACATAAATTATGATCTCAAGTAAGCTTGAAAATAATAATTTTACCATCCAGTTTGGCGTGTAAGAGTAAATCCTTCTTGAGAATTACTAGTGCTTACTCGAATTCCAACAATTCCACTTCCAGCTGAGCTAACAACTCGTCCACGTACAACTGAAGCTCGACTACATAAAACCATCATTAAATTAGATCCCTTCATTCATCAAAAATTTTAAAATTATTAAATACTAAGAGCTCCAATTTTGTTTAATATTTAAGATCTCAATCTAAATTGAAATATTAAAACTCCAAATTTTAAACTTATGTAAAATATAAATTACGTTAATAAATTATAGTTTTATTATTTACAAGTTTTAATGCAGTTAATTTCATGTGCAATTAATGTTATTAATATTTATATTAAAACATAAACACAAATTTGATTATCAATTAATGTTAGTAGTTGGTTTAAGGTTTACGTACCTATGATTGAAGAAATTCCAAAAAACGCTGTTCGCAGCAACAATAAAGAAATGAAGGAAAAATTTAAGTTAGAAACACATACGAATCATCATCAAACATAACTATAATCATAGTAATATAATTATATCATTCAGTATAAATGCCAGCTTATAAAAATCAACCAGTTTCAATATTAATTACCATACTATATTAAGCAAGCCCGAATTAATTTGAAGTCATTACCTTAAAGAATAACATAAAACAGGTACTTATTTACTGGTAATTTTGGATAAACAACCAAATTCAGTCCATGCATTTTGTAACGCAATTAATCAAGCCAGCATGCAAAGTAACAGCTTAATATCACAAAACTCTAAACCGAGATTAAGAAGAATTAATTGTTAATACATGTGCAAACATTTAGTTTATAAAGAGAAATTACGTGAAGCCACTACAGTTACAATACTTCGTTTTGGAAACATTAAAATACCTTTCGTTAAATGCGTTTTTGCGCACATAATTCTGAACGCTGTCCTCTTCAATTAAAAATCGCATACGTTGAAAAAATGAAGCTGTGATAGCTGGTGGTTGTTTCTTCAACAAAATCTCAAGTGGATCCGCAGTTGAAACGCACATTAGATGGTCAGAGCAACTTTTACTCGTACAACACTCGCTGTCTTCACAATCAGTTAAGCCATCTAATAATGATTAAATGTTAGCATCAATTTTATTTTTTATTGCCGTTTGACCTGCCGCTTATAACCAAATAATGACTCGCCAGTAACTTGGCAAAAACAAAGTTTTGTATTACATGGCACAGTTTAATTATAAGTTACCGTTATCATTATCTTTGCCATCGTTGCAATTTCTTTCAAGTGCAACAGCACATGATAAGCCTTCCCAATCACCGTTGCAATGACAAGCCCATTCCTTGTCACGAGTTTGAACGCATTCACCATGACTGTGACAGTTGTTAGGACAACCATCTAAAAATATTCCCATTCAAATGTAAGTACTGCATACTGAAATAGCAACAATTTTACATACCCAAAGTGCAATGTTGACCGTTCCATCCTTGTATGCAAATACATGTTCCATTTTTACATTGACCATGCTCGCTGCAACGTGGATCACATGTTTTGATATCGCACTTATTTCCAGTCCATCCATCATCGCAATGACATCTACCAGATTCACAACGTCCAAACGGACCACAATCGATATCACACAATTCTACAAAAAAATATTTAAAAATCGATTAACTCGATCGTGTAAATGTAAAAATTAAAATGATGGAATATTTCTAACAAACCTTTAGAGCAATCAGGCCCAGTCCATTTCGGGTCACAAACGCATTTGACTTTTTCCAAATCAAATCTTCCATGACCGGAGCAATCAGGTAGGCACTTGCGAACTTCACTATCAATTTCGTCGCAGGAATCTCCTTTCCAACCACGATGACAAATGCAACTTCCTTCTACACATACACCATGGGAGGAACAATCGGGAACCAAACAATCGACTGAAAGAATTTAAAACAACATTTTAAAAACGGTCAATTATTAATAAATCAACAAACCAACCTAATTCACAGAATTCTCCCTTGTATCCTTTGGCACATCGACATTTTCCGTCCATGCAATGACCATGGCCATTACATCCTGGTACTTCACATTCATCATACCTTAAATTACATTCTTTTCCTTTCCAACCAGGTTTACATAAACAATGACCATTTAAGTATTCGCCATTACCACTGCATAATACCGGACAAACACCTAAATATAACCAATTTTAAGTTTTAAATAATTACTATTGTTAACACATCATGTAAAAATATTTGAAAACGCACTTCTTGAACAGTCATACGACGTGTACCCTGGATAACATTGACATACTCCACGTACACATGTACCATGATCGTGGCAATCATATGGACACCCAACACTTAAGTCGTCTAAAAACAAATTTCATAAAGTATGGATACATTATAAACTTGTATCAAATTTATATAAGAAGCATACAATACCGGCTATGGATGTTATAAAGGAGACGTCTCGGTGTTTATCATCGTCATTGTACATGGACAAAAACCATTGGCCAGCGTCCAGATACTGGACAAACACGATATTTATAGTCTCCTATAGAAATAATATAATTTAGTACATGATTCTCATTATATTTCTTTGTCAACAGGGATGGATTTAGAAATCAGACGTTAGACAGACATTTTAGCACACTTTTACGATAAATCCATTTTTGTTTAAATTCGGTCGTTTCTGCCAATGGCTGATTTTCACGAACCTTTAAATTTCTCTTTTTTCTTTTTTCCTCGTCGCTGAGTATTTCGACAAAGTCGTACTGCGTGTGGGTTGGTATGGCATTTCTTCTACCATAAACACCCAGACTAGCATCTCTGGGTATAGTATAATTAAAACGAACAAAAGCCGTTCTTGGCTGATGAAATTGAGTATTCCAATGACTATAATGTAGAATGTTATTGGTCACTCTTCGTCCCAAAGCAATTTCCATAAAACTGCTGCCATCAGGTGGCAATGTTTTGGCAGGAGGTGTAGTTGGCCCTAAATATTAACTTGATAGTTAGCAAAACAATCGTATAAAAAATCTTAATTTACAACGATTTTCTTAACTATTCAAAGATATATTATGTACTGTAAAATATTAACCAATATTAAGAAATAATCGGATATCACCTTGGCTACTCAAAAAGTCTTCGACAGGCTTCCAATCTTCAGTTATATCTACGTTATCTTCTAATTGTACAACGATGGTCATATTATCGTATAATATCGGTTGAGAAAGATCAGTTTCATCGTCAACAACATCGTTGGTATTATTAGAAAGTGTTGGTGTGATTGTGTTTTGATGGTGTAAAATAGGAGAGGGAGGTGGAGCAGGAGGCATTGGAGGTGGTGGTGTCGATAAAGGATTTGCAAAGCGATTTTTATTGAATGGAAAAGGTAAAACAGCCACGTAAATTGTTCGGTTATCGGTTTGTTCAGCCATTGTCAAGTCGGCGACGCTTAACGAGTGGTTAGTGCTGTTAGTGTTATAGGTAACGACTGGCTCTATAGCTTTTTCTAACTCAACTAACTGTTCGACTGACCGAGCTGATTTACAAGGACATGAACAAAGGCACATTCGTGACCCGGAATCAGTTCGGTTTATGCTCTCTTTTACATCAGTTTCATTGCTTTTGACTTGGGTTTTATTGGATTTAGAGTTAAGAGAATGATTGGAAGCAGTATAGACTGGTAAAAAACCTTCATCATAAGGCCCAATGGGTCTATCAATTTCACTATCTTCATTTGTCGAAGCCACAATGGCGTTTGGACTCGCATCACTGCCATTCAGAATTTGACCACTATTTTCTTTACTATTTGTAATCGGATTAATTGAATTTTCATCAGACGCTACCGTTTGGTCATCATTCATAATTCGATCGTCCCCACTGCCTAAATCCTCAATCAACTCGCTTCCAATCATTTTCCGCTCAACCGATGGATCACTAGATCGTTTGTGACGCAATCCCTTAGCGTAATTATACCTACTATTTAACTCAGTTGAAATGGCGGTGGTGTCAGAATCTTCCACCGTGACAGAGCAATCTTGCTGCCACGGCAACACACTCATGGCTAAAAATTAAACAGTTTTTATTAAGTAAGTTAATTATTGCATAGTATTCAGTGGTGTATCTATAGGGTAAATGACGCTCATATACTGCACCCACGTCATTCATACATTCTAAAAAACAAATTTAGTTTCAGTAAACAATCTTAAGCCCTAAATTTAGTCGTTCGAAATCCCGTGCTGTACGTCACAAATAAACGATTTTAAGCACCAAACTTTACTTATTGAAAAACAAAATTTCGTGTCACTAAAACTAGTTTTGCACAGCAAACATTATACCTTAGATACGCCACTGCTTTAAATAATGAAGAATAAAAATGCTTTAATTAATTGTGTTTACCTGCGAAATATGCGACGGCGGCAGCTAAGAAGCCGGATAGAATAATAAAAAAGAATGCAGTACATTTCCAGCTACAGTGGCTAGAAATTCGTTTTCGAAGTTGGAATCGCGAATGAGACGAGAAATGATTGGATGTAGGACGCCTTAAATTATTACGGACGGGAACATTTGGGACTAGCACTGACGAACTATAGGGTGAGGAAAACCTATAAACAAAACAAAACAGAAAAGAAAATTAATTATACAAATGTTCGTATAAATCATTACAAGAATCCTTCAAAGTTCATTAAAATTTTATAAAGAAAGCTCAAAGTCAGCAGAGCTGTTTGTGTCAGAACAAAATAACATTAAAGCAAGCACATATTGTATTAATCAAATGAAATTATTCTCCAAGCGATTTCTTTCCTTAAATTACATTAGCAAAAAAGAAAATAAGCAATGGTACATCATAAGCTAATTACTGTACTTGCTAAACAAATTTATCCAACTATTGCATAATGACAAACAATGTCGGATTACAAGAAAAGCATCAAAAAGAAGAAAGAAAAAAAAGGTTTGAATTAAATTCGGGTATCCGGAAAATCAACCAGTTTATGTAGCACTAAATGTGCAGAATTGTGTACTTTTGTTTTCGTTTAGATTTAAATAAAATAAAAAAAAATATAAGAAAACGCAAAGTTATTTCGCACAAGTTGATGGATGGTGCAGTGGATCTATAGTGGCAGGTAAAGACATGAAAAGAATGTTGAAAAGTGATGGCCTCCTCCCCTTCCTATATGTACTCTTTCTCTCACAACCATTTTGCAACTCAACATAACCAACTTAGGACCCTGCCTGCCTGCCTGCCTTACTACATACTACATCACTTTCTAAACACTCATAAAAATTCAAGTGGTTCCCTGGGATTCTCTTTCTTTCAGCCTACGCCATCTTTTCTATCTCAATTTTTCTTACATGTTGGCTGCTTTTTCGTTATACATACTTCAATTGAAGCACGTTTGGGAAATAACAAGCATCGTCATCTAACACGCAAAGCTAACCACCACAAAAGATGATTTTCAAAAGTGATGAAGACGCGACTTCAAAGAAAGAAAGAAAGAAAACACCAAACACTATAAAAACACTATGTAGAAAATCTTTATGGTTAAGTCATTTTAACATCATTTAAAAATTCAACTACTTTTTTTTGCATTTTTAAAAACATATGTCAAACGAAAAAAAAAAAGTTCTTTATTATAATGAATATTTTAGCATGAATATAATCTATTAACAATTACGGTATATAATTATTTTGACCATAGCAATACGACGGTAATTAACTTGTATCTAACTTATACAGTTATCTGTGTTACGCAGTATTACGTTAAAACCATGTACACTAGACCATACAATTTAATTCAAAGTAATTAGAAGCTATTTTTATTTTTAATAAGCATAAAATGCAGAAATATTGCTTGCTAAGGTAAACATCAGCTAAATGAGCACGAAGTCGAAGTTTAAAAATAGTAAAACAACATTATCGTATGATGAAAATTACCAAACAACACATAATATCAAAATAACTGTAAATTACTGCTTATTTTAGTAATATGATAATAAATGCATGAATTATTGCAATTAACTTGTGATTACAGTATAAATATAAAGTTTAATATTAATTTAATACCATAGAAATTAAAAATTGTTTACTCGCAAAAAACAATTGTTGTTACTTCATTTTAAAAAGTTACTTTAGTTAACTAGTACCATAACATAAGTTAATAGCAAGAGTGGATATCCTACTGTACATGATTATTTACTCATGGTAATTGGTTATTGAAAATATTTGGTTATAAAGTTAAATTGTTCCGACCTTTGTTCATAGGCCTTGTAGAAAATGTACTGTACGTAGAAAATTAATGAAGCGATATTATAAATTCAATCACTATAAACATCGAAACTGCGCATCTATTAAAAATCTCCATAGCTGCTTTTAGTATTACAGTATAGTAATCAATTGTTAAACTATTGTAAACAACCAACCCAACAAAAAATAAACTAAAGTAACTTTGCTTTTAAAGAATTTAGTAAAAAAAAATAAGCTTATTGGTTAATAGTGAAACCTTTTATTAAGTTAATACTAAAAAATAAATTTATAGTAGACAGAAAACTGCTTAACATTTCTTTTTACAGTATTTCACTTTTCTATTAATGTCTCGACATTTTCAGACATTATTCATTTATTATAGTGAAAAAAAAATACAATTTAATTAAATTAATAAATATTTTACAAAAACTTTCTTTCATTATTAATGAAAGCACAGTATTGCTTATTATAAAGACTTTCATAATTTTAACTAACAAAACGTCCATGTCGATTACTGAATGTTCTTTATTTATCAAAAAGTCCGGATTCATTATGAAAAATAAATAATCCGGATGTCTACGGTCTTAAACTATTCATATATTAACTACAGTGCATTTTCACTGTTTAGCTTACGGCTGAAGCTGTCTGGAATATTTTTAATAAAATCTGAACCGACAATCGCATAAAATATTGCTCTAATATTTATTATTTTACTTTAAATTTTTAACATTTTTTTCATTTTCGCTAAAATTCAATTAAATTCTAGAAAAAAGCATCTACTAATAAACCGTATTGTACTGTACAAGTATTCTTCACAAACATTAATTAAAATTTCATGTCAGATTTAACTCTTAACATGCTTGTAAAAGTATAGAAAATCTTTTTTAGTCATTTTTTTCTCTTCATATATTTAATGTCGTCATTACATATTTAGATCACGCACATATACTGTAGTACTAAGAAATATTAACTTGTTTGAGAAATGTTGAATAGTGTAAAGCTTACTTTAAAATTGCCCTTGCCAGTTGAGAAAATGTATTGCAATATAGGGATTTAAATATAAATAAGAGAAGCTATAGGAGGAGCATAATCAAGATTATATTCGTAAAGGTACTCTGGGGAATATAAAGGGAGGACGGAACAACAAAAACACAATTTATATAATAATTACCATCATAACAAAATAACAACAATACTAAAAATTTTGATGACACTTTTTTTTCAGTTTCATCTCATTTTATAACGCTCGTAACTTTATGTTTTTCCTCTTTATTTTTTATTTAAAAAGCAACTAAAACGACACTGTATAATATAACTTAATTGCTTTAAAAAGAAACATAAGTTGAAAAATTGGATTTTTATCGCCTTGTAATGCTTTATCAGATGAAACAACAAGTATGATTATAAAGCAACATTTCTAAAAACATTTTAGGTTGCGAATTGGTACTAAATTTAATTTATGGATCTCAGTTCGTTCCATTCCGGATGAAGGATGGAATTATAAAGATTTTTTTAAAAGCTAAATCGATTAAAATAATTTTTCTGTAACGTAATTTTCACTTGTACAATATTGAATACGTTGATTAAAATAAACAAAAAAAAATTTAAACTTAACATATTTTTTATGCAAATAATCCAACTTGTTTTTTTTTTATTATTAAAAATGCCCACCTCATAATTTAATACAAGTTTTCTTGTAAATAGCATTTTAGTTTTAGAAATATGAAATGCTTGTAAATGCTTGGAAAAGACTTACAAACATTTTTTAACGCTTTATATTCTTCTTTTTTTAATACATTGTCACTTGAGAAAAGAAAGAATTTGCTATTGTTGTGAATGAAACAACATATGCGAATGTTAAGTACAAAAGGGTTAATTAGCTTTTCCTTAATTCGCGTGTGTCAGGTGCAGGCAATGACGTCACTTGTCGTTGCAATTAACGACGACTGCGCATGTTCACGCTAATTGCTTGTCAAATTTACAGCTTTACGTCGCCGCTAAGATAATTTGAAAGATTTTTATTCAGAGAAGCATTATTATATTGTGTGCGGATGCACGAGCGTTGCATTTCAAAGAAATGACAAGATATGACGTCATCAGATATATAATAATAACACGTCGAAAAGATTTGCTGTTGATGTCTCTTTTGAAAAAAAAAAAAAAAGAAATAAGAAAATGCAGTGTGGTGTTGTCAAAAGAAATAAACATATCTGGTTGCCAGCGAGATATTATGCTTAAAGTACAAGTGGTTAGACTGAACAAAGTAAATCGAGAGAAAATCGGATGTGAAGTTTACAAAATAAGATATTTTAAATAAAATCACGATTCATTGTAAACAGCTCTAGAGAAAAAAAAATACACTTGATAAAATGGCTTAGAAAACGTGGAAAAACTCAACGTAACTTTAAGTTCGCAAAATAGCCAAATTAGATTATACAAAGATTACTACGTGCTTTAACTTAAGCCACTATTTATTACAGTAATTTAACTTATTTAAGTAAGTTAGCTGTACTTAATGAAAAGAAATATTAACTTAAGATAATTTCATAAATGGTATTTGCTTTCTATTTTTTATAATTTAAAAAAAAAAACCCCATCACAGTACAGAGATCAAAATGCTAACACTATGTAATGACATCAAAGAGAATGTAACACATTTTTTTCTTAAAAACGGTAATGGATGAAGATAACTTGTAATCTTTAAAGAAAAACATAACTAAGGTTTTAGTGATATTTACTAGTATTTTAGACAAATTAAAATAGAAGACAAAGAAAGCTTCCCAATCCTGCTTCACTAAAATCCATACCTAAATATCAATAATATCAAAAGACAATATCTATTTGTTACGTTATCTATTTCTGTCATAGAAACGGTATGTATGATAAAATTAGTAGTGATGATGTTTGTAAAGATCGTTTTCGTAAAGATCCTTAACTAGAAGCAGACCAATAATTACAGTACTCAAAAAAGCTCATTTTCAAAAAACCAAATACTGTATCTACCGTACCTATAATAACCACAAAAAAATGAATAGAAAACATTGCGTGTGTTCATTCCACTTTTAATTTTAGTACACAAAAGAATAATATTTTGTATTTATTTTTTGCTCATCTTATCAAACATCAACTCAATTTCCATAATACAGCTTTAACATTAGCCTTCCTAATGCAAAGCACCAGCAATAATTCAATTACATAATAACATGTAGAATAGTATCACTATACAAGTATCCACAGCTTTACTGTACAGTAGCTACCATAATTAAATTAATCTCCATCCAATTTTATACTCGTATACATTTGAGTATTTCTACATTTGACATACCGCGTAGTCCATTGTTTCGTAACTAGTCCAGATTAAACTCAATAATTAGGAGTGTTACATGCCAATATAATTTGTTACTGACACAATCTTCATCACTTTATTCCTAATAGAAATATCTACTCATAATTCGATTTCTGGTACTTATTATTATCGAGAAACATCCATTAACAACACCCAGTAAATGCATCATGAAATGCTAATTCAATTATCATCGTACACAATGTTTGACTAAATATTTGTACTGTGCTATCATACTAATTTTTTTCTGCATCTGACCTTAAACCAATGACTCGCATAGGGTCGGATAATCTAAACTCTACGGTATCATCTACATGATTAACAACAGTAATTTGAGATGCAAATAGCAAAAACATCGATATTTAATATTTACATTATAATAATGTGCAAATTCGAATTTGCAATAGCTCCTTCCAGACCATCAAAAAAAAAAACTATACATTAGTTAATGTAATGAGCATAACATGTTGTCTTATACGTGATGCAGGTTATTTAAAGTAACAATTTAACCAACTAAAAGCAAAAAACAAAAAAAATACAAGTGTTAAGATATAGCATAAACTTTAGATAAAAATTTTTGCATTAGATCTCAAAATAATAAGTATCAATTAATTTTTAAATGTTAACTTTATCATAAAAACTTATTTAAAGATTTATTTGAAAGTTAATGTTTTTTTCAAGCTGCCACTGAATTTGTAACCATATATTTGTATTTAGTTCTGACCACTATCTAATGATAATACAAGTTAAGCTCATTGTTGATGCCAACTTTCAATTCTATTTATGATGCTAATTTCTAAGTTATAGAGAAGTTTTTGTTTACCTGTCTGGATTCGTCGTTTTTAAGGAATCGCCTTTCTTCGGGCTGTTCCCAGGCGAAGAACTTGGCGGTGGTGGTGGTGGTTGTTGCTGCTGTTGCTGGCTGGTAATTTTAGGCATTTCTGTTTAGAAATTCAAAAATAGAAACAAAGCTTGTTAGTTAAGAAACTCAATATATAAACAATTAAGCATCTGATTATTTTAAATAAAAGTGTTGTAAAAATAATTAAAAAAAAAAAAAAAACAGAAAGAAAAAAAAAAAGAATAGAAAACCTGAAGGTGATGATGGAATGTAAATGGAGCCTGACGGTGTTTTGGCTAAACAGGACGATTCAAAATGATCATCGTCCATACTATCATCATCATGACTGTCAGGACTAGAATATACTCGAGGATTACAAGAGTTTTTTGTAAGACTGTTAACTTTAACAGAGTTTAGATTTCGAGGCGTAACGTTGGACGGTATACTCTCCAATGCAATATCAACAAAATCAGCTAAGAAAATAAAATTAAATAAAAAATAAATATACAAATAAAAAAAAATTGCATACAGTAAATAAAATTAAATCAACAAAACAAAATAAAAGTATAACAAATGAATCATCAAATATATAAGTTTCGTTTAAAATCAAATTATTAAAAATTGAGCATTTTTTACAAGTTTAAAAATGATATCAATCGATTGGGCCAAAGTTGCCCTTTCAAGTAGATTTTGATCTTTTTGGAAGACCGGTAGGTGATGCTGGGCTTTGGCTCAATAATTTTAGTAATTTCCATTAGTCACCATTTTCAGAAAACACAAGTGTCAAATTGTGTGATAAATTAGCTAACTGTACATGTGTAATAAGAGTATTTATTGAATTGTAAAAAAATGAGGCTCATCAAAAAACCATAATTTTTTTTTCCAAATAAAAAAAAAGTTAATTTTAGACTACGTGTGAGCGTGTGCCTATTCCAATGACCTGCTTCCTGCGTACACACATAATGTCGACTAACCATGAAACCCAAACCCAAGTCGGCAGATTTTTCCTATTCATTTTGGCAAGCGTTTCTTCATTTTAAAGAAAGGAGTGATAGGATAAAATTTAAAGAAAAAAAATCTAAAGATTCAAACTACCACCCACTACCCATTGCTTTCTCTTTCTCACAAAATATATATAAACTCAGACACAGACTTTCACCCCACCCCACCTATCTCGTCTTTTTCTCAAAGCCTACACTGATTTCTCTTAAAAGCAATTTTTCAAGATGGAAACAAATCTTGTTGCTCTTCTCCACTTGTAAAAAGCTTCGTTCATTCATCGTGACATACAAAATACTACAATACACACAGGAAATAGTCCATTTACACTACACGACACATTTATACTTGTATATATCTCAACAAAAAAATAAAACACGAGTATTTTTTACTTATATATTTTTTTTGATCTCCTCTCGGTAAAGTAAAAGCAGTTATTTTTAAATTTTTAAAAACAGTTCAATTTACTGCCAACAAATATGTAATCGCTTCTGACAACCTCAATGCCACAAATGACAACTTCCGTTAACCAGGTTAACTGTTCAAGTTGCATCATTTATCATTTTAACTTAATCGTACATTCAATAATAAACATAAATAACTAGATCCAAATTGAAAAAAATTAAACAAATATTTAACTTGAATTGAATAGGAGCCAGCACTGGTTATATGCAAACAAACCTCAAATTTATTAACCTGCATGTAAATAAGATACTCCTTTTCAAATAAATAAATAAAAACAACCATCACTTTTCAAAAGTTGTAAATGTCAAAAATAAATCCATTTTGTTACTGTTTATTTTTTGTCAAATATTTAACGCAAAACGGCGTTACATCGCTGTAAGTTAATTTAAAGCTCAAGTTAACACCACTTATATATTTGCATCCTAAATTTATATTTCTAAAATATACAATATATACTGTACTTTATGTTAAATATTTGTTGGTGCCATAAATCCTTGCTTAAACAATTTATTTAGACATTTGTCCATTTTGAGTACCTGTTTGTAATTATTTAGTAGTTTTATGTACAATATCTTCTGGTTTGACATTAGCTACAATTTGCATTAAGTAATTCATAAGCATACTTTATTCCCTTGTAATTTTTGATACTACAAATTAGCATTGTTTTTGATGAAATTAGAAAAAATTTAAGCCATTACTTAAATATTAGCCTCAATTAGTACAATTAATATGTCAAACTATAGTAGAATTTAAAACTGTCGTGTACCTAAGTTTGAGAATCAGAAAACTCTGTCAATATAATTTAAGAAAAAAAAAACTCCTTACAAAAATAAATATTTTTGTGTCACACACTTTTCTTCTACTGAGAAAAACTGTTTAAATGTTGACCTTTTTTGACTTTTCCTTTCCCATATAAAATGACTGAATTTTCCATGTTGCCATTAGTTAAATGTAATTTACGACCGAAAATTTCAAATCCATTAACTACGTAACTTTTCTATTTAAAATTTTAAAAAAAAATTTCCAGACTATACTGTATATTAAATTTTGAAAATGTCATCAAAGCTATTCTGAAACTTAGTTTATTTATACTGTAATTCGTTTGTATAAATTGCGATGCATGGTTTAAAATGGCTGGAATAAAATAAATAAATTGCTTCCAAGAAAATGACCTTGGCTTTGAATGCCCGACCATTCATTCCGTATAAATCCAATTTGGAACCAAATGCTGTATATAAGATGTAGTAGAGAAAGAGACGATGTAATCTTTCTGGGTGGGATAAGATTTGGAAATTGACGATGTTAACCATATGGCCCCTCCACCAAATCTATTCATTTCAAAAGCCAATTAATCATTTTCAAATCGCCTTCATAAAAAATCCAATTTAGTATACCCAAACTATTACAAAAAATGCATTATTTAAATTCGGTTAACTCTGTGAAAAATCATCGAATTGACAATATTATTGCATAATTCTTACAAATATTAATTTTCCTAAAACTGATTTTCAACAATTTTTACATGAAAAAAATCTTCTTCATAAAGCATTAAACAGCAAAAAAAATAACTATAAACTAATTAAGATAATTAGCCGTTAAAAAACTTACATTAAGCAATTGAACCTGATAATTCAGGTGTAATTACTTCGACGTACAGTACGTGTAGTGTCAAAATTTTCCCATAATAAAATGTGACATGTAATAGACGAACAGCTAACCTACATTTTAACCACAAATAGTTAAGTACAAATGTTGCATAACAAAGCTAATCAATAACGCACTGGTCAAGGGTCAATAAGTTACATTTTCATACTTCATCAATTTACTGATGAGTAGTGACCTTATTACATTGTAAAGTACAACTACCAAGTCTTCATTTATAAGAGCCCAAGTTTTAATAAAGCATCAACATTAACAGACTTTATCGTTTTCCAAGAAATGTAACTGAAACCAAAAATGACTTTAACCGCACTGCTCTAATAAATATTGTATAGCACACTGGTAGTTAAAAAAAACTATACTAGATTAAATAAATCACACAAATAATATCGTAAACACACATCCAATTCGGTTGAAATAGCCTAAAACATGCAACAAATTACCAAAGTACTTATTTTTTGGGCAACAATTTTATTACTGCAGAATTCTCGATTTGACACTACCAAGAAATTAAAGCACTTTCAATATCGATATCATTTTACACGCTCATAGTTATTGGAATTACATTACTTAGCTTAGATAAAGTTACTTAACATAATAAATTACTCACCAATTTTGCTTAATGTTTTGAATTGGCGTCAGTTATTACTTTTCCACACATTATTTTCTCGTCTCATTTCGCGTTTCAATCATTTTTTCGTCGTAAAATCGCAGCCACGAATTCACCGTTACAACCGATTATAATTATACTTGGCTAAATATTACCTAAATACGCTAAATTAGACTATTTAAAATAATAAGACACTTCAATGACAAACTGATTGACAAAATCTGCACATTGCACCACCACTAAAAACATACAAAAAAGATTTTTTTTTAGGATTTAAAGAGGGGATTTTGAAATAGGGATTCTTGGAGAAATGCACGAGTTAGTTAAATTAATTATAAATGTTAACACTTCTGAGTAACAAATGGACTTTGGTATAAGATGAAAAAAAAAGTCATTTTTTAAGTAAATTTGTTTGAAAATTTCGTTAAAATATAATTTGAAAAGCTGTTGTTGACTGTTGAAAAGCAAAACTAAAAGTAAGAGGGGGAAACAAAAAACCCAGACTAACTTAAACTGAGGCCACAACACTAAATAAGCGCGCCTCTTTCTATTTTTGTTTACAGCATCTTTTTTTTTTTTTCTCCACTAAAAAGAGGAACCAAGACAGCGCCATCTATTTCGCGATACTCAATACAACAAATTGTTTAGATTCAATATTTTATCTTCAAAATTTTAAGTTTGGTTGATGACTAATTACATTGACTACACAAGAACTACACGGAAGTCATACATATTGTGAAATAGCATGACATAATGTCAAAAAAAAAGTTTTAAAATAGCCCCAATTGTCAAAAATTAAAATCAAGTTATTGTTCAGTGAATTTGTAACATATGTGAGCGCCATCTATAACATTTTCAAAACATAGTAATTTTCTTCCATCCAATATTCTCTTGGAAAAACCCCTCCCATTTTTCAATTAGGGGATTTGGAGTTTTTGGACTGCCAAACGTCAGCCATTATCTGTTTCAAACAGGGAGTTGTTTATTTTTATTTCATTAACTTTTTTTATTTTTATTAAAAATAAAACGTGAGTTAACATAGAGAGAGAGAGAGAGTGAGAGGGAAGGAGGGGGTAAGAGATGTTGAATCGATGTCAAGGGAAGTTTGAAACGAATGAGAAACACATGGAAATTTTTTGAATGGTCTTTATAAGTTGGTTGATGGATCCAAATGGAACAGGAAGAGGCTCAATAATCGTTGGTTGAAGGCTAATGAAAGACAAGACTTTGTACTGACACGTGCAAC
The DNA here is from genome assembly GCA_013389785.1 of Helicorthomorpha holstii. Classification (NCBI taxonomy): domain Eukaryota; kingdom Metazoa; phylum Arthropoda; class Diplopoda; order Polydesmida; family Paradoxosomatidae; genus Helicorthomorpha; species Helicorthomorpha holstii. The sequence continues at coordinate 762,314 of JAAFCF010002710.1, read as the reverse complement.
ACGCACAAAAGATTTTCAACCACGCATTTAATTACACCCTTAACAACCTCAACAGCAGTTTTACCCATAATTCATTTTAACTCAACTTTTTACTACTCAACCGTTTGGGGAATTTCTATCATTAAAAGGCATTTATCCCATTACACTAACTACAACAATAACCAAAAACTTAACTGCAAACTCTTACTAACCGTCGCTTATGAAAAAGTACATAAAGTAGCAAAGAAAAAAACAATCAGACAATGGTTTAAGATAACAAGTTCGTTAAGTGCTCAAGTTTATTAAACATGAGAGTTAAAAAAAGCCATTACAACTCTGTGTAATGTATGTACTGTATATAAAATGTTAATACTTTTACTCGTATAGTTATGTGTAGTTAGTTCACCTTAAAATAAGGCCAACAAAGTTTTTAAGGAGTGTATCTCAAACGTTGAAAACTCTTCCACATGTTGCTAATAAACTAAATGGTCTGAATTACACCATTCAAGTAAAACAAGACTGAAATTTTATACAAGCCATTTAAGATTTTTAAAAAGTTGAATTCACTGAAATACAGTATCTGGTACCCTACAGTCTTTCTTTGATGCATTCTTCAATTTCATAAGTGTCAGTCTTCCTCTAATTAACACTCCTCATATTTCATTTTTCAAACGCAAAGTTATATGTATCTTACATGCCAAACTTATTAATTAATTAATTTATATCATTTACAGTACGTTTTACTTAGAAGCCAAATGTCTTGTTTTAGCCAATTGATTTTGATTGTGAATTTAATTACTTTAAAAAAATATGAACTTGTTGTTATTGTGTATTGTCATTTTTTATTTATTAAAATTTCAATGCAAAACTTAATTTTCTATGCAATTTTGTCATGTTATGGATTTTCCTTGGACAACTTTGCACACAGTACCACTGGTATACTGCAAGTACAGTATGAAGTACAGTACTGTATTATAATTTAGTTAAGTTGTGTACGAGTTGAGTTAAACTTGATTATGGAAAAGTTTATGTAGAACTGTCTAGCTTGTTTTGACACTAACAGGTTGTTTGACATCACCAAAAATAACACTGGCTGCGTTTTACTCCAGCGTAAAATGTCATAGTATCGAGAAACACCTGCAAATAACTTTTAACAAGTTAAAACATTCTTTATAATCGCATTTAATATGGTTACTCAAAATCAATATACCGTATTAACTGACACTCAGACGTTTTCTGTTGTCTCAAGCTTATGCATAAATACTAACCATATTTTAAGTAACAGAGTTGCGGTTCCCTATGTAGTAATCTATAACCATTCATTTTCAAAGTACAGCATCGGAAGCCGCGGTTAACAAAGTATTGTACTCGTTTTTAATGTAGTAAATAATAAATCAACTTGCTATTTTACAAAGTTAATTTCTGTAGATAGAATTGTGTAAGTAGGTTTACCAATCCTCTGGAGTATAACTGCAAAGATACTTTTAAAAATAGAGAAGAGCATCAGCATTTTACAAGTCGCTAGCAAATGCTGTTGTAAGTCGGCGTGAAGAAAAGTTAAATTTGTACTTGATGGATGGCAACAAGGCCCGTACGTGATTTACAACACCGGAAAATTGTGGAAATGAAAAGCAGACTATGCTATGGAAAGGAGAGAGAGAAAAAGAGGGGGTTTCAACTAAGTTAAAAGTAGGAGATGATAAAAGAAAAATCTCCCCCAACATTTTTTTTTATTTCTAATGTATTACTAAGTCTTCTCATCTTCGCTTTCATCTACACAAACATATCTAAATTTATACCAAAATTCTCATTTATCTGCTCTACTCGTTTTTTTACACTACTGCAGTTCGTTTCTACTCTTTTTTTTTACCCTTACTATCATATCTTTTTATTCTAGCCACAGAAACGCATATATTTCAACCAATGAAATGATAAATCAAACAACTGTTTCAATACGCTCACTGGCTCAAAACAAATGACAACACACACGTTATCCATCATCACAAAATGTTATCTTAAACGCTGACAACTTATTACAGTATATGAAAATTTAAAAGAATCTGCACTGTCGTTTTACAGTTAACACCGTTGCTTTGGGGGTTAAAAAAAACCTTCCCAAAATGCCTTGTCCCCTAAATTCACGCCCACTTTTTGATGACAATTTTAAACGACAAATTTAGCTGTCTAAAACTTAATTTAAGAATTATACAGCCGCCAGATTTAATCACTAGAATGCATATCACAAGTCACCTAAACCGAATCTAATGGTTTACATTGTGATGTAGTTTTTCAAACCATCATTAAGTTATTAGAGTCATCTGAAAGTAAGAATATTTGTATTCACTACAATATACAGTACTACCTGTGATAACTAAGATGTCCAACATACAGTACTAAACTTAGCATCCTAAACAAAAAATCATATTGTATTAAATTTCGTCATTGGTGTACTTTGTAAATTTAATAAGAACCAAATAAAATTCAGATTTAGATAAAAAAAAACACGATTTTTGATGTTTTCCAGACGTTGAATGTCGCAATTTATGCTTCATAAAAAAACAAATTTAGCATCTAAAAATCCAATTTAGTATTTTAACTCAATGTCCAGTCTGCTGTAATAATCTAGATACCCAATTGGTTATAACCACCGTTTTACCCGTCAACTGACTGCATTTTCTTTCAGTTTATAAATCAGTGGCATTTAATTCGCGCCATACTGTAAGCGTTGGGTGGTGAATCAAAATGAGGTGATGGGAAGCAGCCATCTCTAACCAATTAAAATGAACCGCGTTATTTCAGCGCCACCTTCAACTTCAATCTTAATTATAACGAATGATGCTGGGTTGTAAATGAAAGATTCACATTTTTCTTTAAAAGAATAGTGAGAGAGCGATTTCCATGGAAACCAACCCGTTTTGACATGCGCAGATCGATTGTCTCATTATCATAAATCGTCCAGCTAGCAAACTTTCTACTTTTATTTTTCTCCCTGCTAACCTCCACTCACTCTCACTTCCGTTTCACAATAAGCGTTCAAAGTAAACAAGTCCAATGAGTAGAGGTTAATCTTTGGTGCCTATCTTTTGTGATTACTTCCCTTCTTAAATTCCCTCTCTAACATAAACGCCATCACCCACTAGAGAAACTACCTACCCGCATATCCTACCCCCTCACTTCGGCTCTCAACACCCAATATTTTTCACTTTCCATATAGACCAGCAACAACATCACTTCCGGTTCCATGAAGCGAGAACAAATCTTTTAACCACTTCATACTTTTAGAAAAGTGGAGAGAGATAAAAAAAAATGGAAAAGAGAGGGGGAGAAAGGAAACAGGATTTTTAATAAAGTCCAATGGGTTTTTGTAAGCAGCAGCTTAAACTTCAAAGTCTTCTTAGTAAATTTTGATTGAAACCTGACAAGTGTTTCACTCAAGAAAAATATTGCTAGAATATAATAAAAGATTCTATACAGAACCATAGTGCACCGACTTAACAGTAATTTTTTCTCTTCTAAAAAAAAAAACTTCCCTTCTAAAACTCTGGTATCAATTAAATTTCTCAATTTTGAAACCATTTTTCCTATTTGAAGCTCAACAACTTATATACTTCTGATTTATCGGACTGCATATAATACCAGAAAATTCCTTTTAACAACAACCGTTCTGCAGAGATTTTAAGCAGATGAAATTGTCATTCAAATTCACAAAATTGGAAATTGATATCAAACAAAATTTCTAAATACTGTAATAACGAAGAATTTCCATTTAAAATAAAATAAACAATAATAGTGCCACATAATGCAATCGATATCAAGTCCTACATTGCTGTTAAACAAACATAATTATGATGTTATTAATGCAACCCAGCATGATCTGATTACATAACATCATTTAATAATTATTATTTTTCTCTTTCCACAGCTTCAATGCTCACTAAAATAACAATAAGGTTTTGCAAATTTCCTGAAAATTAATAGAGCCACAGTACTAGCAAATTGATACCTTGAAGAGTACCAACAGGTCACACAAGACTTGCCAATCAGCCTTTGTATTGCATTACAAGGTTTCAATCAAAGATAGTTTTATATTTTGCACTTAAGAAACTTATCGTATATTGACGAAATAAAAACCGATCAATTCTATTTTCCATCAATAAAATCATGTTTCTTTTTAACCGACTGTATCTCGTTAAGTCGAGGCTCCCTTTGTGTCCTTTTAAATTAATTTTTTTTAAAAAAAGAATTGGTCCCATTATGTTGAAAGTTAAATTAAGCCAATTGTACGATTATTTGAGCAAATTAGAAATTTAAACAGCCTTCAGTCACAATTAGTTGAGAAATTTTACACGCTCTACCGTACTAAAATTGCCGAATTAAGTTTTAATAATGTCCAACATATTGTGTCACAATTAAAATTGGTATTAACATTCAGTCAAGCAGTTTCGAAATTGCCAGCTGAGATTGTGTGATTTAATAGTACAAGTAAAAAGCTAATAAAAATTGTAGCTTAGTGTTGGTGCACGGTCGATAGAGAAACGTTAGATGGCGCTGTTCAATAATCATCAAAGATGGCGGGTACATGTAGGAGACGGCGCGTGAAGATTTTTAATAAATACAAAGTAAATTTAGACGTGTAAAGTGAGGAGGGGGAGGGTGAAGCGATTTTCACATCAGTTGCGCGGCTTTATTAAGTAAATCGCCTTCTCTTTCACGTTGATATATTCAAAATCGTCGTCTGCTACAACACAGCGCCATCTACAGTTCTCTGCTTCCCACTTCCCCTCTGCTTTTGCTAAATTTCGTGCTCAAAAGAGCGTGTCATCAGCAACGAAAATGAAAATCGACGAACGATTTTCTTGTTTTTTTTTTAATCTCCCATCACACCCACCACCAACACTGCATAAAGCGACACCTACATTTAAACTAAGAATCATCCGTAATCGCGTTTGTGATAACTAAATACATGTTTCAAAAAAACAATTAAACTGTAAATCCTAACGATAGGATTTCTAATAAAAATTATGCTAATTGTATATAAACTGTGATAAATGATCTTAATTATCGTTTAATTAGCATAATAACTTGCTTTTAGCGCTTACGTTTGGTAACTATAAAAATATAATATTTCTCATAAGTTAGCATCTTTATCTCATTATCATTTTAATGTAGATATTCCCAAACTTACAAAAGTAAACAATTATACAATTTAAAAGTTTTAACTATAATATTTCCAGTGGTGAATTAGACCATTAGTAAGTGAAATTAGATCATAACTAGTCCCAAATTATTACACATATACAGTACTTTAGTTAACAGAAGCAAACTATTTTGAATGTATTGTTTCTCATATACCCTGATTTTCACATACTGTTTATCCAAAGTATTATTTGGCCAAATTTCGAAAAAATTGTTAGGGAAAATATGTTTGACATGACCCTAAACATGACCATATCAAAATTATATTGTAATGGCTTACCAGACGTTTATTTAATGTAGTTTTAATGAGTGAAAATGAAAGAAAAGTTGATAAATACAATCTGATTTAAAACTAAAATGAATTGCCAACTTTTTATCTCACTCTTAATCTACTGTAGATTATACAATTATTTAGTTTAATGGTTAATTCAGCAATAATGCTCTATTGTGCACACTGTGACAGAATATTACGTACATTTGCAATAAAGGAGGCTCAAAGCGTATTTTTGAAAGACCATAAAGGCACCAGAAAAACTCCATAAGATAAAATGACGTTGAAAATTGTCCGTTGGACGGCATCTTGTTAAAGTTAATCTTTCTCCTCTGGTCCATCTGTCTTAATGGACATTGTCTTAACTGTTGTTCTTAATCTGGTTAAATGCGGGAGCCAATCGCAACACACAACGATAATTGTTAAGCACCAATCGATGATGACAGAAAATCTTTTTTGGTCGTTTGTAACTTCTAGCGCTTAGGCATGAAGCTATGAACGTCTGAGATTAAATGCAAACCAAAATAACCGGAAGTAATCAGGTGAAGAAAAAACGCAACGTCATCATTTGGTAAACATGGCTCAAATTTCCAATGAGTGGACACAAAATTTCGGCTTTGCAATCAGTCAGTGAAGTGTCATCGTTTTTAAATGTTACAAAGTCATCATCATCATCATGATCATTTGCTCGAGTGAAAAAAACGGAGAAAGTGGGCGGAGTTTAACAAGAAATGAAAAACATCATGTCTTTCACAACTCTTAATCTTAATAGAAGATGCTTTGTAAAACTTTTTTTTAAGAAAAAAAAAAAAGAGTTAATAGCATACTCTTTTAAGTGTCGTTCACACTCGACTCTTAATCAAACAGCGCCCTCTACACTTCAACTTTAATAGAGCAGCGCCCTCTATCATATCTTAATTCAAGTTGAGGAAAGCCAATTAACGTTTCAATGAGTTTGGTCAACAAAATTACACTTAATTGCGCTGAGAAAAATACTGTAAATGCAGCAACTCATTATTTAAACGTTAGCATAAATTAATTAGTTATTCAATATGTAACTGCTATTATCAAATTAAAACTAACTTAAAAAAAAAGTGCGATATTTTCCACTAGGCTATATCTAAAAGTCCAAAAAGATAAAGACCCACAACTTTCACAGTCACTGCATTAAGGCACAGAAAATCCATACATTTTCTCTTAAAAACTTAAAAATTTTATATATTGGAAAATTAAAAGACAAAATTTGTTCACCAAAAACAAAAATGAAGATTCACTACATTGCAAATTCGTTGCAGTTGCTATACAAAAAGGTTTATTTTACAACCTTAGTACTATTACAAAATTCAATTTCTTATGTAACCCATTGTGTGGCTTTTGGGAAATAAGAAAATTCCCAAATCGGATGTCTTAAAAATCAAACTTAATGGTTAAATGACAATAATGTATCTATATGAACAATACAAGCTACAAACATTATATAGACAGTCTCTGGTGTTACAATTCACAGAAATCTAAGATTCATGTACCGGTACGGTATTAAAAACAAATTTAATCTTATAAGCTAGCGGTTCATCTTAAGACCATATTTTGCTATATAATGGGTAAATCCAAAACTGAAAATCCTTTCTTATAAAAAAAACTACGAAAAAGATCATCTTGTAACATTAAAGTTTCGAAAACAAAGATAAAAAAATAGCAATTGCGTGACAGGGATGTGAACCGGCCATGATGAACGAGTAGACGTGCAATCGAGCAAACAAACATGGCTGTTGATGCGATTACACAGTGATGAATCACGATTAAACGAAATTAAACGAAGCTCCATAGACTAGATTTATCAACCTATAAACAACTCCCACACTTCTTCCCCCCCCCCCCCCCCTCACTGCCACCCAAATCACTATTATTTTTTATACTTCCCCCACTCACACAAATCAGCTCAGTGTTAGTGTCCCTAGCGCAAGTTCATTAAACCAATATAAAAAGGCTGTGAAAACGTGATGTTTTTGAACGACCCTCGCCATTCCATAACATAAGGCAAGTTCACATGTTGCAACAAAGTCGTAAAAACGTTGTAATATCGACGTTTAGAGAACTAAATTAACATGTCAACTTCAATCATTGTCACCTACTGTTATCATCAGTCCTATGAAGTCACAGTCAATCACAATCCAACAATTGATAAATTAGTCATTGGTAAAAAAAAAAAAAGCGCTTAGACGAGGGCGGAGCGAAAAGTGGATGGCAAATAGAATTAAGAAACGCTTTTAGCTTATCTCTAGAAATATTTGGGAAGCTTAAATGTGTTTTCGAAATATATTAACGAGTCTAAAAGTGGAAACTTAGCTCTTAATGGAGGTATAGTCTACGTAGTAAAGCCCCCGCTGGCCAATGTAACTGTTCTTCCCTCTTATTTTCATCGAAATGCCCAATTTACTGTTTTATATACGACATTGGAAACGACAGCCATTTCACGACATCATAAATCTCATGGTGTGTTCTATAAGGGTTGGTTGATGGTGCCATACTAACTATAGAGAAAGAGATGTTGGGGGGAGAGGAGTGAGCGACACAACGGCAAAGACGACAAAAAATGTCAGAAAAAGACTAAGGATAAAACCTACTGCTGTAGCTTTAACAGACGTTGTTTGTCTTAAATGTCATGTTTCACATAATACACTTGTACAATGAAAAGAATTAAACGCCAATGTAACAGATGAAAACATCTGGTTTGCAATGTAAACAAACATAAAAAAGTCGTTGGATATTATTTTCTACTTCAATGTTACACTGCCAGATTAATAATAAGAAATGTCCCTTAACATCTCAATGATGCCATCTTAACATCTTAATTTCAAAATAACAGTTCTTACCAAAATTATCAAAAAATGTACTAACTTTGCACTACAAATTTACTTAGATAAATTAATAATAAAGTGTAATTTATAAAAACTGTAACTTTTGAAAAGAGCCTAAAGCGTACTACTTTTAATGCAGTAAATGGTCCTAAAATAGTACACTTTTACTATTTCAACCAATCAAATTATTTTTGCTTTTTTATGCCCATTTTTCTCTTATTTTAATCCAGCAGGAAAAAGCATTCAAATAAGTCGCAGGTAATTTTTTAAACACCGAAACAAATTGATTTTTTTTTTCTTAGTAATCACTTTTAAGTTCTACATTAATATTTTTAAGTGGAAAATTTCATATTTAAGAGGATTAAAGTGAAATAAGCTACTAAACAATGCCCCCAAATACATTTTGGCTTCGGCGTCTGAAAGACTCCAAAGCATTATAAACTCATCGAAGCAAAAATAATTTCAGATTGCTCGCAATCTAATTTAATCTTAATTTCACAAAAGTAGCAAAAATCTTTTAACGTAAAAAAAAAAGTAAAAGTAAAAGAAGAAAATCTTCTTCTTTAATAATATTAATAGAAGAAATATTTCGCCATTAAAAATCCTTCAAAATTGCACAGTAAATAGCCAGAAACCCGTAATGATATTAATTGGCGAAGTAATTCAGCATCCAAGAGTTGTAAAAATACCATTAATATAAAAAGAAAGAAAAACACGACTTTATTTTTGGGAAGGGGGATAAAAATGTTCATAACAGCGCCATTTTGTTGTTTATGAGAGCGTTTACGTTCCACTTGTTTCTCTTTCATCTCCTTTCTTTTTCCATTGCCATTTCTCCTTTTGTATAACACATACAGTATCAACAAAGACGATAGCGAATGAGAATAAGAAGAAGAAAAAAAGTGTACAGCAAAAAGCCATATAACTTATTTAATATAGAGAAAGCGAGGAGTAGAGCCGAGTTAATTTCATTGAAACGACGGGAGATGGATTTTTGTTTTGTTTTCGTAATGAAGTCGAAGGAGAAGAAATAGCTTAATCAATTTGTCTTCTACTCCTCCTTGTAATTGGTCAATTTCTTCTCTCTCTCTCTCTCTCTCTTGTAGCCAAAAAAGAAAATAAGTCTAAGAAACAAGTTGAGTATTGCAACACACAAATATTATAACTTAGCTAACACTGTGTGTTTACCACCAACCATGAACCCACCATCCCCTTTTAATATTATTATGATTATTATTATTATTACTATTATTACTGCTGCATTTACGTCCTCTCAGCGACTATACAGTTGCTGTTGTCGTTGTTGTTGATGATGATAGGGATAAATGTCTGCTTCCTATTCATAATCCCATCTCTCAACAAAACACTCAAATTTAAAGCATGCAGTGTGCACACAATCATCTCTACAACTTACAAACATACAGTAAACTTGTATGCATACACTTCAAAATTCATCATGTGGAGGAAACAAAATTTGCAGCCTAATTATATGAACTGTGCATCCAAAATTTCTCAATTATTTCATCAAAGAAGGTTGCCAACATTCAATATTTTACTGAGGTTAAAGTTTCCTCGATCACGTTAATAACGTGTTGCTGGAACTTCAAATATAGTATATAATAAGAGGATGTTCAATTCCATAATAGTCAGTGATGGCTTTAGCGGTGTTGTCAAGTAGCTTTTGTCAAACCTCCAAATCACTCCATTCAAGTATCAAGTTACTAAATCAAGATTTTGAGTATGGTCTCAACTTGCAAAGACATCTTACAAATAATTTGCTAGTGATAATAGAACTCGATTAAAAAGCTATGCTGCCAAGGTGATATCAGACATGTAAATTATGAATAAATAATCAATGGTCACAGTCATGCCAGGCACCCAATATCATTTTAACCGACAAACTTATGAATTCTGTAGTGCTTTAAATCATAAAACTTTCCCTCAATTTCCTTCACCACATAGCATTATAACAATGCAAGTACTGTATAGTAAAATACGTTTAACGCAAAAACGCTTAACACAAAGTAATTATGTCAAGTTTTCTTTTAACACGAAACAAAAACCGCTTAGCACAAAAGATTTCGCTTCATAGAATTATCAAAATTTTCACAGTCACAGTTCAATTTCAACATGAAAAAACTTATTAATTAAAATTAATACAATGATTAATACTAAAAAATAAATATAATATATTATTTTATAAAAATATTAACTGTTTAACTTTAAAATAAAAAAAGTGACTGTGATTTATGATTTTTACTGTGTGTTATTATCCTACGCTGAATCTTCATCATGTTAGTCTTTAATAAATGAATCCTATGGCGTCATTTGTAAACACTCAATAATAGTAATTACAGTGTGTTTACGCGTCGTCTGCTACGCTTAATAATGATAACTGACTTTTTATTAAAACGAACAAACTATTCCCGTCGCGTCGTTCAACAACTTGACTAATTTCAAATTTTATAGCGGGCGTGGTTGAATTTCAATGACCACAGATGTCGACGCGTAATCAATGGAGTCAATGGCAACGCGATTCATTCCCCTTATAACATCAAATTTTCCATCATAAACATAAAAACAACCATTACATCAAAATTAATATTGTCTTGCAATAAAGTAAAGCAATTCCATCTGATGTATAAAAAGATCGTAAAATCTAAGTTTAAAAATGTCAAATAAATCAAAAAAATTCTCTTAATTAATCACGAGCATCCCTTCTAACTTCTAACCATGGCGGTGACTTTAATCGATTAATTTTTTTTAAACAACAATTACTTTTAGATTATTTTTTCGTAATAACTTAATTCAAATACCAAAATAGTTCACTACATTTACTTACTGTATTTTAAAGTCAAACTCTATTTCTTAAGTCGAATCACTAGTATTTACTTTATCAATTTTTTTTAACTCGAAACATGTAACGAGATGGAACCACTCAATCATTTATTTATCTTGAATTAAAATCAGTTAAAAACAATGATGTACAGTCCCTATAATTAAATTCCTCAACCGTTCATTTTCAATTTTCGTTAGGAAACCATCAAGCACAAAAAAAAAATAATTAGAAGCATCAATTCTCCAACGATATCAATTAACTTTTGTTGCATCACATGTCCTAATGTCTCCCACTCCCCTTTCCCAAGGGTATTAAAAGACATTCTTACCTGTGTGTCGCCCTCTAGTGTTGGTGTTGGAGTTGAGAGTTCTTTGTTTATCATGGTCGTCAATATACTCATATGGATTGCCCTCTAACTCGCTGTCGGTGGCCGGATATAAATGGCCGGATGAGGCGTGGTCAGCATGTTTGGGCGGAGGTCGAGGCCTAGTGTTGAGGTGAGGTGGACGGACACCTCGTACCCCTCCTCGATCCCCCTTTACATCCATAACACCCACTTTTAATCACTTGATACACATAGATGTCCAAAATCCTACATAACAAAAAAAGAAACAAAAAATTAAAATCTTCAACCAAACGACGAAAACCATCAATAACATTAGCGATCAATAGCAACAGAATTTTATTTATCTTTTCTAATAAAACCATAAAACGCCATCTGGCGACCAAATGTTGACCTCACGTTTAACTTATTGAATGAAATCAGGTTCATTCAGTTAATAAAAGGATTTCAATCCTTGATCCTCAACGACAATTTGTAGCTTTACTTAAAGAATAGACTTTAAATCCAAGCAACAACATCCAAAATGCTAGTTTACGAAATGTCATTAGAAGATAACTGGGTTCAATTGCAGACCTATATGAAACAATCTTTTTGTAAATCTAGTCATAGAAGAAGACGTTTGGCATCTGTTGTTTACTAAATAGCGACCATTGATGGGATTATTTGCACATCCCACCTAAATTCCTCAAACCCCCCTCGCAAGTTTTATTGTCGACAGCTAAATGCAGGGAGTTAAAAAACACAATAGAAACCGGCAAACCGCCAATAAACTTGAACTCCAACTCAATTCAAACTTCCATTTCCAATTCAAAACAACGGTATATAACATGTCTGGCTTCCGTTATTTTCATTTTCACGAATGTCAGTTACATAGTTTTGTATCCAATTTTTGATACAGTACAACAATTCAAACTAACATAAAACTAACCAAAACAACAAATAATTTGTATTTTGTAGAAGATTAAACAAATTAATTACAAATATACATGCCCTTTTATGTCACACGGTGTTGTAGTTACAGATAATAAATAAACCATAAAATTTAATCAACTGTATTTATGGTTAACTTCAAATATAATCTAACTCTGTGGAATCTCAAACAACATCACGTAAAAAGCAAATTTATAATTATTTTTTATATATACTGTAGTTATGTTTTACTGTTAAATTGCTAACAAATAAATGTGGCAAAGTTAAAGTAAATTCACATTTTCAATTTTGCATTATGATGTGCGTATGATTAAATTATATCGACCTGCTGCTACATTTAAAACTTGTGACTAAATTTAACTATTCTGACTACCATATAACAAGCCAAATTACATATAATTTGGATTTTGCAGTAGATAATACAAACTAATTTACAGCTGAAAATTGTTATTATGTTTGCCTGCATAGTGAATATGGCTTCGGACGTTGCGCAGTACATTAAGCAAGCTGTCGAACTGTGTTGCCCTCAGGGCCAATAGATATGGACGAATGAAAAGCCTGTCATTTGTGAAAGAAAATACCCCCGGCAAAGTAGAAAGAGACCCCATTTTTCAATTATTTTCCATCTCAAATTGTAGGATGGGAAGATGAATTGAGAAGCAAATTGTGTTATGTTGTTGCAAAATAGGGATGAGATGAGAAAATGCTATTTCACCTCCACCCACCACCGTCTTTTACTTCCTTCTAAAAGTATAACCAACCCCCATCCTCCACTTCCCCCCGCCATTTCACCATCCACCCGACTCCCTAATAACTAATCCTAAATGAAATTCAAGTGGAGGATTAGAAATTTTCTAAAAGTCTCGTTGATGGAATAAGAATTCGATTGAGATGCATCGTCTCTCAAAAAATATATAAAATTTCTTTTCTGATACATAATATGATCACAGATGAAATAAAATATCGGCGCCGAAAAGTCAGCGTCTTCTACATTTCGCTTACATTAATTTATCGTTAATAGAAATTTTGTTTGCCTTTAACTTTATTGCACAACCAACAACTCCTTACACTTGATTTCATAAATTTGCTCCTTTTTAATTTATTAATATTTTTTTCAACAACCATGCAACAAAAAAAATTCAATGTTGTAAACATCATATGCTATTTTTTTTGAGCTTCAAAAGGTTTTTAACTTTGATTCATAATATAAAACTCATTAGTACGACTTGTACCAGGGTCATTCGGTAATAAACATGCCAAAATAGACAACAGCTTTCTGACTATTATCCCTAACCAATATTATTCAAATTTCGGATTATGGGCGACTTCACCAAAACAAGTGTCCTGCTCAAACTCAAAATACTATACTAGCATGATCATAAAGTCAGTGATTACCCTTAGATACCGACAGAATGTATAATAAGTAAACAATGACATTACCATCATCCAAGTATCAATATTCAGCTAGTAAATATGGTATTTGGGTAAGCCAATTTAAAAAAGACTGGCTAGTAAGCTCTACTGCTCCGATTCCAAAAATAAAGCACTTGAATCAAATCAAAAGCCACAAATTACAACTAAATTTATTGATTAACATTGAATACAACTGAAAAACAGAAAAATTACAAACCAAGTTATTACGATTTAAAGATAAATATGTACGAAGTTTCCTTTTCCACATTTTAACATATAATTTTTTTTTAAAAAAACCCTCTCTATATTATTATGCCATCTGCCGTTCAATTCCAATTTATATATCGTTGTATATGTGCTGTGTAGTTCAAAAACAATAATAAGTTGTGTACAATTTAGCAAAATTTACATGTGAATCGATGCCTATTAGCAACAAAGCAGCGCTAAGCACACAAATAACTAATTCACATCGATTACCATATTTAAACGAGAAAATATCCGAAATAGTCTCCCGGCGCATCAAATATTATGTACAGTACTGTAGTTAATGCAAGTAATAAATCTATACATTTTCAACCTTGTTACATCAACTATATAATCAGTATAAATACTTTTTTAACTACTACGGCTCAAATAACATTATGCAAACTACTGTAGAGTTTAAATGACAGTAACCCAGTCAGTGTATCAATAAAACGTTAAATTAGCGTGTTTATATAGTATATCGTCAACAACAATAAATAATTTTCAAAATAATAAAATGCTACGTAATTACACTATTTTGCCCATCATAATAAAAAAATGCATTCTTTAAAGACATTTGCCATTATCTCATTCATTTTGGCTGTGTACAATTACTTCAATGGTAAATACATGTATAATATCGGTAGTAAAGGTATTGTTGTTGACCATATTACTTATGCATGAAAACAATTTCTATGCGGCTGATAATAGAAAAAATGCTGCCACAAACTTATTGAATAAAACGATCACAGCAGCAATTGTCCCAACGACACAATTCCCCATGCCACTGTATTGCAATTTAAAAAAATCAATAAAATAAAATCCAACTATTAATATTTGACTAAAACAAATTAGTGTTGAAACTGGGTATTATTTATGCGTTTATAACACAATATCAACAAATAAATTCTGTTATGGCTTTTTCGTCACAATTTTCAATTGGTTAAATCGATGTTCAGAACTCTAATGTTATTTTTAAGTGAAAAAGAAAAGTTAAGTTTAAAGTCAACAAAATAATATCATGATTTATGACAGAGAGATATTTAACTACTTAAGTTATTTTAAGTCGTCAATGTATTGTACATGTCAAATCACTATAGATTAAAGGCATTTTTCATTTTGCTAATTTTATTTCCATTTCACCATTTGACGTTTAGGATTAATTCTTTATATTTTCTAGTAGATTTTTTGAGAGTTGCTTAAGGCGAAATTAAAACCTGAAACGTCTTAATGATAAATGCAAATTTATTTGTCACTTTGTGAAAATGTCGAATGTCAATATCAAATGTCGAAGGTGATTTTAAAAATCTGCTTGAAAATCCCTCTCCAAGTAGCTGAAAATCCAGTGTGGAATGTTGATAACACCCCAACAACGATTATCAATAGCGACCACATTTTCACCCGCTAGGGAATGCTGTTTCCTTTTCCTATACTTATTTTTTTCTTTTTAATTTGAGCCTCATTTAAAATGCTAACTTGAGTGAAAGCCACCAGAGGGAGTAAGTATTAAAAAAAAACGTCACCATATCTACAGTGCAGTGCACCTCAACAGTAGAAAAGTAGCAAGCGTGTAAAAATCGATATATCGAATCTTATTATTATCATTTTTTTGTGTGAATTGAGCAAAAATATAAATATAAAAAAATATTTTTAGAAAAGAGATTATCTACGACAGTCATTTTAGTCTTGCATGTCACAAGTTCCCTCTGGTGGCGACAGTAAGGGTGAGATGTGTTATCACTAGGGCGACACATTGGCGCCCTTTTCCTATTCAGCGTGATTGGTCTACCGGAAAAGCCCATCTTCTCTTTCTATCAGGATTTTTCACCCCCCTCAAAAATACCTACCCCCTTACAGTCTCACAGTGTAGTTGAAACCGTTTCCATTCGACCAGGTTTCACGTCTCGTCTTTCCAAACAAACAACAAACCCCCTTGCCTCCTCATGACATCCCACCCCACCCATTCCCTGGCCACCCACACCCACTCAGCAGTCAATCTCTTCCCAATTTCCATTTGAACGGTGCTCAAGTGGAAACGAAGTTCTTAACTATACTACACCATGTTAATCCCCTACAACTCCTTCCATATACATCACATGTTTACCCCTCCCTTCCTCATTCTAAACCCAATGTCCCCTTTCTGTATTTTTTAAATCCATCACTTTTCAAACATCAATGCAATTCTCAATAGATATAAAAACATCAAATAAGCAGCTTCCATCAAACAACAAGCAAAGGAAAAAATGACGGATTAACACTCAACTAACACTCATTCTACATCATATACACACTCGATGACGCCATCTTTAATCACGCCATACCAACATTCAAGTATTTGTCCACTGACAGATTTCAAATAGCAAACACTCGATAGAAAGTTAAGCAACTCTTAACCGTTTTGCCTAAAGTAAAAACTTTTATCATTCTAGACGGGTCTGTGGTAAGTTTCTAAGTAACGAAACTGAGGCATGGATCATGGTCTTACAAAGAAAGTGCCCAATTTGTAATTTACAACTACTAAATTAAAATAATAAATTTTATCGATCTTGCGTAAAAAAAATTATGTTCTTAATAACACTCTGTTTAAATTTTATTACCACTGTATTTTGTTCTCAAAAACGATTTGATTTGAGCTTTGAAAAACTAAATTGGCCATTTCATTGGATGAGCATCAAATTTGAGCGTTATTTGCCTTAAATTTGCGCTACAGTAAGTTTCACGTAACTGTACAATCCAACCCAACCATTACTGCAATAAAACAATTACACCTTCAATATAACACCATAAAGTTAACAAAAATTTTACATAGTTAGGATGGCAGTTGATGTTATTTCTTATTGATCGATGATTCCCAAATTGCTCCTTTGAGCCATAGTACAGCTGAAATCCAATAAGCAACCATTAAACGTGTTTAGCAACACACTGGGCATTCTTAGGGTGCAATCAAGGCGTTAAAACGCCCTCTAGCGGTCGTAATTATTTTGATTATATACGACGAATGTCCATCCAATCAGTATGCTTGTTTATGTGAGGCACGTGCAACGCCACTAATAATATACTAAGTCATATAAAACGTTTAATGGCTTCCCTGTGTGATCAGATTTCAAATACATCAATGCACGCATGCGCTTTTACCAACACAAAGAAACTGTACCGTTTTTAAAAGATAATAACATAATCAAGTGGAACAGCTAGATGAATTTGTTACAGCATAAAAAAACAAGATTATACAGTATGCCACTTTGTATTAACATAAGGTTAATATCTAAAAATAAAAATTTTAACGCAAAAAATATCGATAGTTAAAAGTGATGGAACTTGAAAAAGACGATTTTTAAGGATAGTTGAACATCATTACAAAATGGCAAAGTGTTTTTAAAATAATGATAAGTTGTCGAAATTGTTCAGTTGATTGTGTTATTACATTTTAATAATCGTCATATTCCATTTCTACAATGTAAAGTAAACGGTAAAAGATTTCTACTTTTTATAAGAACACGGAAACTTCTCACATAGAAAAAATGTCTGATTTTGGCAAATATGCATATTTGGCACGTTTGTAAAGTTATGAAACGCTTGAAGCAAAAAAAAATCGATAAAATATATGAAAACGGTGCTCGAAGGATTAATACTACATTTTCAACCTATACTGAAAAAAGTTTACTTTTAAAAATCGGAATTGCCGGCATATAAAATACAAAAAATCCAACAATTCCTTTTCTTATTATTCTCAGTACAACGACGCATTTCCCGAAATAACGTTACCAAGAATCGTTTAAAAATAAATATTCATTTTTACTTTTTCTTTAAGAAATTTTTTTGTCCACATATTAATCATTAAAGTAATGAAAACCCAAAAAAAAATTGAAATGAAAAACGTAGTACGGGTAGGTGGAGTAAAGAATCATTTAATTAATTTTACAAACGACGTCAAATGCAATTCATGCACATTTTGATCAATAATTAAGAGTTTGGCGCCGAATTAATTTCTCTCCTTCTCCTCCCATACAATCGAAGCTGAACATCTGTTGGGTTATTTTTATTCAATACTTTTTGTATTAAAAATCAAATTAACAGTCCCATTAAAATATCAATACCCACAGTAGCAGCAGAACTTAATAATAATCTGACTTTTTGCTAAAAATTAATCTTAAACGCTCATTGCCGTCAATAACATTTTTTTAATCTACTGCAACTACAGTAATTTTTAACAATCCAAAAATATCAGCACACTTTAATTATCACTTTCCAATTAAAAACTCGAATGAGCTTAATTGGGATTTATCTAAATTAGCTAATTAACGGGTAATTAAATACTAATGGCAAAGTCAAAACAAGCTTCTTGATGTATAAAAATAAACAAAAATTCTGTTACGATAATAACCATTAGATCATAATTATCAAAATTATGTTGAAAAATATTGTGCATGAAGTCTTACTGATTCTTCAATTGCAGTGCATCAAAAATTGATAAAACAAATTATGTCAAAATGTTGTATAAAATTAGAAAGCTTCACCAAATTACCGTATAATATCAATTTCTTATATTATAAGCCGATTTTAATGACATTAATATTTTTTTAACAAAAAGATAAAACCGAAAATAACATACATAAAAATCTTATACAAAAATCCGGTATCTACTTCAAAATAATAAAAAAAGTAATAAATATCGTTTCAAGCTACAAAATTTAAATGCTTTTCTCGCATATTCAATTCGACTACAAAAAAACTTGTAATTTATCCGACTTTTTTTTTTTCAATAATTCAAACTTCCAAATATTTCAACTATGAGATTCCCCCTCGCAGGAAAGGAATTTTATCGCAAAATATTTTAATCTCGCCAGATGTTTGCCGACTGGTCAACTCAGACATTTTTATATCCCTCTTCAATATCAAAAATATCTAAGGACTGCATGTAGCCGAAAAATCGTCAGCTATTTGCAATCAAACCATGTTGAATATTTTTTAAAAGCATGTTTTCAAAATATTAACCGCTTCCTACCAACCATGCAACTCTGCCGACAGTAGAAATGTCTATTTTTAATCCAATTTTTCCATTGCAAAGTAACGAAATTTATATACCGGTATAAAAAAAAGTATAGTATACCATTTATATTGTATAAAAGAAAATATCAAACTAAATTATAATGGAAAATATTGTAATGATGCTATTAAAACATTTCTCCATATTGTTATTATTATTATTAGAAAAAGGGAGAAGGAGAACAAATTCAGCAGTAAAGTTAATTAAACGTAATTGGATCGATGATAGGAAAAGGGAGGCGGCCATTTTGAAATGACTGACGTCACAAAAACGCATATATTTTTCAGGTCAAAAGTTTAAACAGAAATATGCGTCAATATTTCTAATTAAGTTCCAGCAAACAAATATACATCCAAACAAACAATGTAAACGTAAATAATTCTGACCGGCGGAAATATGTTTAAAAGATGACAGAAGAGTCACGTGGTATCGCAGAGATGAAAGATGCGTGGTAGATGGTAGAGAGAAGTGGTTGCCGGGTAAAAAGGTCAAAAGCAGCAAAGGTCATCAACAAACTCATTCATCATTTCAGAAATCGTTTTGACCAAATTTGATGACCAATGGTCATTTCAAAACAGTTTCCACACATACACTCGTTTACGTATACTTTTTTTTATTCTTCATTCTCAGAGCTACAGTAAATTCGGTCCAGTAAAATGGTAATGATGACCGATGGGTTAGAAATTTAATCCAATTAGGTACGCATTGCTTACCAGCTCGTTTAACCTTTTTAATGACCTCAATTCCTCAATTTATATACTAAACGAACCATTCATTAGCCTCGAGCAAAAATAAGCAAACACACACATTAACTATGACGTACAGCAAACTAAAAATTACAAATTTGTATTTGATATCTAAAAAAAAGAAACCTTGAGCAAAGCATGGAGATTTAATTGCAATTGAAAATCAATTGAGCAGTTTGCACGCATGCGTTATGATTTATCGACATTGCAATTCCAAGTAAATAGTTTTTGTCTCGAAATACTAGAAAAATGACTATTTTCGTCATAAATATCAGCGGGTGGCAAAACCGTCTTTATTATTTCTTAAAAATTCGCAAGAGAACAATAAAATTGTCTGCGGCTGATATAAAAAAAGTATATATCAGCAGGTGGTACCATAGTGATAGGTGGGTAAATCAATTCTCTAATACGTCTATACCAAATAACTTATAAAACTGTCGGATATAAATACAATTATTATAAAATTGGTGTACAAGACAACTCATTCCATATAACCAAACATTTTATCAACAACATGATTTTCCTTAAATGCCATTTTGTTTTCCTATTGCAACAACAACCCGGGTTTCTTTATTGCGTTTCACTATTACACTTACAGTATATTAATCAAATAATGTCTGAAGATAAAATAAAAAAAATGGCAATATCGCATTACAGTATAAAAAAAATCTTTCAGAAGAAGTAGATAAATTCGCAGGAATGTGTTAGTTAATTATTACTAAGAAAATCATACAGTGTAAATATTTGCCTACTTTTTATTTTCAAGTATTAGGCAACTAACAAAAACACTATATAACACGTTATTACTACTATACTGTACTGGACACCTGGTAAATAACTAATTTCAAATTGCAGCATTAATTTGTCAAAATAACAGCATAATTTATCATTTTACTCTCTATAACAGTCAACCCTATAATTTACATTACTGGTTAGTGTTATGATTAAAACTGAATACATTTATCAAATCATAACTAAGTTATGTAATGGTCAATGCAATACAGAAGAATCCGTAAAGCCAAATTAGTTTACGGCAGCAGAATCCTTCATATAAATTACTCATAACTCTGTATCCATTAATCATTTTTGTGAAGTGCTAATGAGAAATTAGAGGTGGAGAATAATCTCCCGACAAAAGCAATGATTAATCAAGACCATGGGATACAATGATAAACATACAGGCTATTAAGATATTATTTTATCCAACTGCTAACTATGCTGTCTGTTGCTAAGTGAGAACTTGCACTGTGCAATTCGCACTGAAATTTAGAATAGTAAATTCATAGTTTCACCATTTAGTGTTAAATATATGGGCAACATGGTTAAAATAAAATAATGATGGTTTTCTCTGAGTTGTATTTGTAATTTTATGCTAGGTAACATGTTATAAGTTATCTTGTCATTGCTATGTTTTAATAGCAGAATAACTTTTATTATTGTCATTTATCAAGTAGTCCTAGTAATTCATCAAACAGAAGTAAATCTTCATCATAAGATAAAAAAAATTAGATCCAAGTTTAAATGAAGCAAGATAGTCTCAAGGATGATAAAAGATGGTTCACTACCGCTCATTCATTAAGCTGAACCGATGAATGGAATTTGTAAACAACTCCAACACTTCGTCACTTTCAAGTGGTGAAACTGTTAAATTCCTTTTTTAACTTAAAAAAAAAATGTATACTGTGAGAAAAAAAAGATGAGAAGGAATATTGCTAAGTTCAAATAAAAACAGCATCAATTTATAATGCAGCGAATTTCCGTTAGCGTCGTTTCTATTTGAACACGTTTTTCTTGTTATTTTTTTTATTTTCCATTGTGCGCATTTTCTATTCAATAAGTATTGTAAAATTATATCAATGCAAATTTGACAATTATTTGACTTCAAAGTAGACTATTTGCTACAATTGAATTTGTTTGATATTAAAATTGCCGATGCGCATGCGCCAAAAGATGATTACAAATTATTAAATTATGAACAAAGAAAAACACAGAATTATTCATTTACGGTGACAGAAGTTGATTGTAGTGCACAAATTAAAGTCAAATTCAATTCAAACTTCAAAGTGAAAAAAAGTAGAGTAAAATAAAAAATACAATGTAATATAAAAAAGCGAGAAAATAAATAAAAAAGGAAACAAGAAGAGAGGGCAATCAAAAACAGGAAAAAATTGATGTCAAAATGATACATAGAAACACTTTTTTATTACATATTTTGTTTTTATCTCAATTTATTCATCCTTTATATTTTGCCGTGTATTTCAGCCGATTTATTCGTCTTCAAAAAAAAAAAATATATATATATACATATTTTCTCTTCTTTTCTCTCGCTATTTTCTGCCAAAAATTTTATATTTTTCTTCTTCCTGTTCTGCCAATTTCTCTTTAAACACAAAATGCATATACAAAACAACCATCAATTGAATGGCATTCTCTTCGCTATACTGTTCAAATAAATTGGATATAAATCGCCCTCGTATTTTATGGATATGCTTAGATGAAGGAGTGGCTTGTTGTTACGAAGAAAACGGAAGAAGAGAGGGTTCAAATATAGGGGATGAAGAAACAACAACGCTTTGGATTGGTTTTGCTAAAATATGCTATGGATATACCATAGGTAACACTAATTTTAAGTAAAAACAACACAAAGCCGAATTGGATTTCGATAGAAAACGATGCAGTTTTCATCTGAGCGATAAAAAAACATGACTACTAAATGTGCACGTATCGTAAACATAAAGGCTGTTCAAATACAAACCAGAATTGTAGTTTGAGAAATACAATAGCTCTTACACACTACAATTTGGGAAAAATAGTTTACTAATGTGTTTATATCCTTTTAACTTAAACTATAAGCACTTAAGCATCTTTAAGAATTCTCAAATCTGAAATATTAAGTACAAAATTAAGTTTATTTAACTATCAAAGTCAAATAAAACTGAAATTATTGAAATTGTAAATTATTATTTATTGTCAACATATTGACAAACAGTTTTTTAGTCTAATTATTGTTATCTGTACCAATATGTTCTTGCTGTAACTATTTTTTGTTATTTGAGTAAAATCTAAAATACTTTTGAGACCATTTTTGTAAGTAGAGACTCAGGTGTATGCCTTTGCTATTTTAAAAGTAATACAATCGCTTATTTTGCCAATTTTGCTCATTTAAAGATAAATTTAGCTTATTTTTGAAAATTTCTACCAATTTTTTAAAATAGAATTTAAGCTACTTGCCCATCGATAAACATCAATTGCAGTCAGAAGCACATCAAATCTTGTCTGAACTTGAACGCCCCTATAATGTTGAAGAGATGGAGGAAAGGTGGTTTAAAGTTTAAAGAAAAGGATAAACATGGTAAAGAAGTGGAAAAAATTCTCCAACCTACAACGCCGAAATAAAAAATGGAATCGAATTTCGGTTTGGTGGACAAACGACCAGAAATTCAGCATAAAAAATAGGAAAAAGGAAATCGAAGTACGTTACCCGAGGATAATGTAGGAAAACCAAAATAAAAAAAAAAAAAAAGATTTCAATCCAAAATACGTTGCGTGTAAAAAAGGTACTAAAAGACAATTTTGTTTTTTTTTCTCTCTCTAACTTAGCTTTTTCTCTCTCCCAACAAAATCCAATCACAACACGACTCCATTTTTATTTCGCTTTCCGGAGGCTTATTTAAATAAGATGCTAAACACTCGCTTTCAGCTAAATAGTATTCCCAAAGCCCTTTAGATTCGTTCACAAACTTCCATTCGACGAATAATATTTGCTCGATTTTTAATAGACAAAGTAGACAGTGAAGTAAAAGATGGAAGAAGTAAGAAAAAAAAAGGTAATAATCAACTGGCTGCGTGTATGTATGTTGTCAAGTAGTGAATGCTTTCAAACAGCCACCCCTTTAACATAGGCAATCAATGCAAACTACAAAGCCATGTTAAAAAAAACAACATCAATATATCAAAGGGGCAGCACAATTTCGCTTTCAACCTTCCCAAACAATAAAAAAAACAAGTTTTATCAAATAATGAAAAGCTCTTTACCACTCATTCCAAATCTAATCTGACAATCTCAACCTATATTATAAACAATCTTACATTAACTATTACACAATATAAAGCACTTAGAAAATCTTTACAGACATTGAAGGGAAAATAAAAACATAAATAATTTAAAAATAGTCATAAGTTTATAACAATTCTGCTAAATGTTTATAAAAAAAAGTAGTTTAAAACAATTTTATCGTAAATTTACTTACACTATGTTTGATGTGTTTATTCATGTTAGACTTTTAATAAGTTTGGTTCAATTTTGTCAATTTCAAGAGATGCTTACATGTTAGTATTTTGACTACGTTTATGATATTTTTTTAAAAAAACTTTTAATATTAATTTTGCTATTTTTTAGTAAATTTTGAACTGACACTTAATTTCTGAATACCAAATGTCATTATCTTTCCAATATGACACCACAAATTTCACCAACGATTTTTTAATATCGAATTGAATTTCCTTCAAAAGAAATAAGATCTCGAAATGCTAATTAACATTCACTAATTATCAGATGTTTACTTTCAGATATTGACATTATTTCGTAACTTTTTTAAGTTTTTAAATTTCATCATGTTTACATTTTATTAAATTAGTACAGTGATGTATAGAAACAGTAAATATTTGTTAAACATCAAATTCAAGACGTCGTCTTACAAACTTTTAATTGAAATTTCAGATCTTTTTCATCCGTGTAATTTAAATTTTTTTTAATAAAACATAAAATAATTTCAACTTAGTAAGCATAGTCTTATTATTACCAAATTTGGCTAGTAAGATTGCCATCTTTGTTGAGGCAATCGTTAATCTTTGGTTAAGTGCAAAATGTTAACGCTTCCCTAGCGACTAAATGGTCAATCATTGCACCCCTAGGTAGCTATGTTTATACAGTATAGATAGAATAAAAGAGAGAAATTGGCTTTTATTTTCTTTGTATCTGGACCACGATAGACGGACCATTAGGCCTGAGTGAGAGAGCCTGAGGCGAATCACATCGACCAACTGAAAAGGTAAATGGGTAGAGATAATTCTAACTCTCGTCGCTCTCACCTCGATGTAATTGGATACTGAACCACCCACTAAATTACAGAATGATGAAGGAGAAAGACAGCAATCACTCCTCACCCCTAACAAATACCCTTCTCCCACCGCCATTCCCTACCCTGCACAGTATCAACTACACATCTGCAGCTCCTCTTTTACTTCTCTAATGAAAATTCCTTGGCAATTGAAGCGAGTGCATCAAAGCATTAAATCAACCAAAGGATTAGAAATGCAATGCACGAATACAACAGTTTATGCTTTAAAAAATATACTTTCAAAACCGCCACGCCCACTAACACAAGTGTTGCCAACATTAACAATTCATCCATAATAAAAAAAACTTTTTTTTTAGAAAGAAAATATAAATTTAAAAATAATGAAAAGCGTTAAAAAAAACTGTTTTGTTAAAAAAAAAATGTCATTATTAGGAAGATTCATATTTGTAAATAAGTTTACTTCTAAATACCGTATTGTTAATAACGACTGGGTACTACAGTCTAGACACTTTCATACTGTATAAGCTTGAAATAAATTCCAGAAATGCAATACCAGTACACTATACATATTGTAAGAAAAAATGCACTTGAAAAATATCTAAAATGAATATTTTTTAATCATAAAAATGTCTATATTTAGCACTAATGTATTTTTGCAGTGTACAAATGCTATGTGTCTATTATTTGAAGAATAAGTTATAACTAACTTTAAAGAAACAATCATTTTAAATAAAAATTAATTTTAAATATATTTATAATTAGTAATTTGAAACCATTTCGTTGAATATTTTTTAATTTTGACATAAATGATAATTTAATTCTAGATTTTAGACTCTTATTAGTAAAATCAAAGCGTAAATTAATAATGTTTCGTCTTTTCTTTGAAAAATTTTAAAATAACCTTTACAGTTATAGTTTTAAATTAAATAATTGTTGTATAACTGTTGCAGTTGGACACGGTGGTTAATCGGATGAGTTTATCTTGTAATAGTTGCTAAAACTGACTTAAAAATGTAAAATAATAATAATGACTTGCTACTGAATTTTCCAATCTATACAACGAATAATACTACAGTTTATTGCCATGGCAAAAACTTGAATGAAGATTGAGTGCAACGTAATTAAAATCGACCGCTGTTTTATATTCGGACAATTTTTTTATGGTTTCAAAAATGTCGTGTTGTGTCTGCATAATAGGTATCACCACCCAAACCCAACATCCCTTTTCTCCTGCGCTCCATCCCTTGTACGACCCCCCCTCAACGTTCAATTGATAACAAACCGCCAACTGCAAAACCACAATGTGTAAAGTGTTATTAATGAAGTGCTGGATTTTGATGAAGAAAATCCACCAGCACCACACACACATACTGTACACTTGCATTTTATACACTTGCTGCTGCTATTCCACCTGCTGAGACTTCAAATTTTTACTTTATCCACCCATCCCCTATCTCATTCTTCAGAGACATCCATCTGGTTCATAAAAAAGCATCAAATCCTCATCATTATTCAAACATCACTCAACTTCTACTGACAATTAAATCACCATTAATTACACCCTAAAAATATATTCTCTCCAACTTTCATCATTAAAAATTTAACTTTATAATTTTAGTCGAATTTGAATAGAAACAATGTTAAAAAGATACAAAGCCTGCACACCAAATGAGAATTTTAAAGGCAGTCGGATTTCAATTTTGGTGAGCCAGGCTGCAATAAAGTGGGTGGAGTCATTAATAAAGAATCGACTTGAATGAACAGTGGTGAGATTAAATGATTTATATACCACATCTCTCTCTCCCTATTTTAGCATATACAATTTTTTTTTGTATAAGAACAATAAAAGTGCAAATCATGTTTTCTTCCCACCCCAACACCGCCATATACCTTCACATAAAAGAAAATTGGTGTCGCTTCGTTCACAATAGTGCCAACTATTATTATCGATATCAATATTATAATGATGCTCAATTTAATATAAAATTTCAATATATGCACTCACAGTAGCACCCGTTGAGTACTACCGTCACCTACAATTCAAAAACCACAAATAAAGTCTAAAATATTAAATAATACAGTGCTGTTCAAATTGGTAAGTCCATCAAAATTATTATTATACAATATTTTCACAAGTGTCATACTTTAAATATCTTTCTCGACAGTTACTTAACTTCTACTGTACATTAACATCATTTTTTGCCTATAATTTCTAGCATTTAAGTCAACGATCAATCTATTTTTGAGCAATTTAGTCCATTCTCAAGCCATTTTATTCGACTAGATACATTTCTTTACATGATAAGTATAAAAGTATAAAGCATCTCGCCTAATTAGTAAACCTAAATGTGAAACTTCTAAAACAAGACTCTTTCTAAAAACTACTGTGTTAGATTTACTGTTCAATCAACGATCACCTCTGGCTTAAATCCAGATTGTTGCTAAATGGCGTCCTCAACATCAAAATTTTGAACAAACCACACGCATTCGTTGCACTTGTACATATGCATAAAAATATACAGTATACACACAGATAGTCGATAAAAATAGAAATTTGAAAGAAAAAAAGCGTGTGAAGATTGATTGTTTTCTATCGTCTGTTGGAAAGGTGGTGGGTGAGTTGGATGATAGAAGGGCGACCTCTTTTGACAGTCGACTGAAACATGATGAATGTAGCAGTGGCAGCCATGGCAGCCATGGAACGACAAGCGTAACACAGACACACACACAATAGATAGCAGACGACTCGTGTTAGATTCACGTATATAACCACCATCACTATCCACTGATGGATAGACGAATAGATGAATGGTTCAGTTCAAAGAGTGTAGTGTAGTAGTTGGGAAGGAGAGAGAAATATATTTCCAAATGCACGAGTATATTGCATATATAAAAAAAATAAAGGAAATTTGGAGCGTTTTCAAACCCATCTCAAATTGATTGTGAAAAAACACAACAAATGGAATACGCCGCAGGAGGGCGCTTTTACTAGGCATTTCCGGACAACAAAGTAGCTGTCAGACTTCCGAGTGCACGCGCATAGGTATACACAGAAACGAATCAAAATTTACAAATTTATCAAAAATCGATCAAAATTTCATCTAAGGTATACAATAGAAGAGATCAAAAATAATAACACATTTTATATCACTTTCTAAGATAAACTTTACAATAAAGTAAAAATTTATTTATTGATTGATTGAATCACTTAACGCTATAAAAGCAAAATTTAGTGTCTTACAATTCAAATTAAAAAAAAAATCGTTTGCTTAAACTTTTCCATATCACACTATAAAAAATTACGATAATGTAGCTCTTTTCTAAACAATAAATCAAACTAAAACCTAAAAACATGTAAATCTTATCACAATGAAATACTTTTATGGATCTGTCAAATGGAGTTTTAACTTTTGACCACGCCCAATCACCATTGTCAATGCCATTAAATATGAGCGTCAAATATATATAGAAAAAAAAATCTTAATGTCTCCCGTCGTTTAAAAATGACACATTCGTACATTCATCACTACTAAGCCACCCGCAACCCGCCTACATATGACATCAACAACAACAAAAATGTAAGTATGTCTTATATCCAAAGTGTAATTTGTCATCACCACGGGGGTCGCCATCTATTCAAATACACTATAATGCATTCACCATCAGCATTTCGACCATTTCTCTTTCCCTCAATAACAATATAACAACAAACATATGAATCGAAATGGGAAAATATTGCCAATAACGTCGTCGACAATTGCATATTCAAAAAAAAAAAAAATAACGAAAAAAAAAAAAAAACAGCAATGCCACTAAACGAATCAGCATTTTTGTTTCTACAAAAAATTATATAAAGAAAAAGCAAACGAGTTTTAAAGTAAACAAACAGTAAATCTAACTTCACTGATCAAACAATCATATGTCGTCTATTTCAACGATAGAAATAATAAAGCCTTCTTTAGCTTTTGATATAAACAAAAGCTAAAATATCCTGTAAAACTACAATACCTAAACAAATTGGTATTTCCTACAGCTCAAAATAGTAGTTTTACTTAACTATAGTCACGACATATCCTTCGCAAAGACCCATCCAGAATTCTTAGTTTTAATAATAGCAACAATAACAACAAACAATATTATTGAAGAAATCGCGTGAACAACCATTTCATTGTCAAATGTTGTATCAATTTAATTTACCGATCAAATCATCAATACTAAACGCATTCTAATTCCAGTACTTATTTAGCTATTGATTACCAATGATTAAACATACAAATAAAAATAAGAAAAACAACTGTTATGTGCATACAATACAGCATATCATAATGTTGGGAAAATGAAACGCTACTTTACCAATTTTTAATAATTTTTAAAAAAATGTATTGATGGAAGTATGTAACATGGAAGTTTTCAATATACAGTATATGCTTTATTGCAATTCATATTGTATAGTATTACCAAAGCAAACATGAAGTAATACTATTTTTTAAGTAAAATTGCGTTAAAATGTATTTTTTCTTGATAACTATAAAACTAAATATATACGGGTACAAATATTATTTAAATAATTATCATAGATAAAATGTTATATAATTAATTCAACTTACTATAGTGTGTGCTGCCATAATCATTTCATTTTATCACTTTTCTTCAATTGCCGTTCCAATTCTTGATCAATAAAAATTCCTCAGTTTCATCTGAAAAACAAACCAATACTATAAATAAGCAATGTAACATAATACTCCACTTGCAATATAATGCAAAAACTAATGCTATGTTATGGCTTATACTGTAGATATAAAGCAACTCGTAACTTGTATTTCCTACAGTGTTAGTATAACATCATGATAAGTTGATAACCAATTGCAACCTTGCTGTTTAGTTTTCTTTCGTTAATAGCAAAAAATAAAGTGAGAGAGATTAGTTGAGCAAATGGATGCTTTCAGCAAGTACTAAAACGCAACGCCAAAGATGACCACATTAGCTTAATGGTAGTTTAGCGATATGAAAACATTAATGTGCGGTAACACTGTGAAAGTGCAGTTAGCGACTAAATTAGGTTAACAGCCGATAATTATTCAGTTTGATTTGTTAATATATCATGCTAATTACGTGGCGTTTAATATGGCGTACAATTAACGGTTTTGATTAAAGTGCTAACGTATTACGTGCGCCAATATAAAAACCCGTCTTTAACGATCATTTCAACCTAAATAATACTCTTCACTTAGATTAATACAAAATACAGTAGATATACAGTTTGCGGTATTTGCTCACACAAATATGCGCACTATTAGTTCTCTAATTGGTTATAACGTTCAAATTAGCAATTTTCTATTACAACAAATACGACAACCTAAATTTTCAGTGGAAAAATAAGAAACGAATTGCGATGGAGAAATTGTCGACTATGTAATTAAAATAATAACTCCCACAATTAGCTAAATAGTTAGCCTTCAAGCATACAGTACATGTTGTAGAAGAGCTCAATTTCGCAGTATTCAAGTAAACAATATGTTTTATCACAACACTAATAATTATCTCGATGATCTTAACAAAAGATTCACAATACACGCCTACTTTTAATACAATAAATACCAATTTTGTGCCAAATCGAAAACGCTATCATTAAAAAATAATATTCGACATTGCATTAGTTTCGCTGAATAAATAACAATAACACTAGCGGCTCAAGCAGTCGACATCGAAATATCAATTTCATATGCTATATAAACAGTATTTATACCTGCAAAGAAACATAGAAACCTGATGAAAGAAGATTTACAAAGTAAAATAAACAACACTGTGCATAATTACGAGTATAAAAATACGACGAAAAATCTCGTATTAAAATCTTTTAGTATTAAACTTTGTGTGATTCTTACTGTATATTTTGATATTTTTATTTATGAATATTCCAAACTTCATTAAGATATTGTACAATTCTGCTTTGTTTAGTTAATCAAATGTTATTCTTAAACTTTACTCTGTTGAGCAAATTTCGCTCTGTATAAGCATACATTAGTTAATAATTCAGGATTTTAAAAAGTTTTTTTTTTTAGCTTCAACTCAATATTTTGCATTTTCTAAAGCTCTATTGTAATTATAATACTGTACATAAAACAGTAAGATTAATCTCTTTTTGGAGTTTGAAAACACAAAGCCTGAGTGAAGTGCTTGGAGTGTGACGTTATGGCGGCGTAACCGACTGAAAATCGATGACGTCAAATACGGTTGTTTGGTTGAAGGTAATACCCAAGTTAATTACCTCATCTTACGCTATCCACATGTTCATAGACATCCAAGATGGCGTATATGACGTAGGTGAATTAGATAAAGTCTCCAGAGAGACTTCATTGCTTCCTCCAAAAGTCAAAGACTAAATATTTCATTGTATGTGTTTGTGTGTATGTTATGCTTGAGAGAGGCGTCTGCTACTTGGCAATTAGTGGGGAAGAAGACATCAAAATGTGAGGAGTGAAATGAGACCATGGTAATGGACAATTAGAAAAAAAAAGGACGACCGGAAGTAGCACGTAAAGTGGAGATCGCAAAGGCCAACAACGTTGTTGTTAAAAGGTTTTGATAGTTCCATCCGTTTTAATGACCACACAAGCCACGCCCTTGTATTCTTATTGGCTAACCAATGCGTTTTCATGCTGTTGACACGACGATAACTCCGATTTCTTCGCATCCCAACAAACCGGAAATGAAGATTCTAGAACCACGATTTACGTGAAACATTCAAAGGGTAGAAGAGGAAAACAGGACCATCATTTTTATACCCACTAGGCCTCATTACCCATAATTACATAAACGGTCAACCAACTACCATCAACGCCCTTTACAAACAAAAATTCTATTAAAAAAAACAACTAAACTTTCAAAACTTCAATTTCTTTTATAATTGAGTTTTTTCTAATTTACAAACCCGATAACTAAACAGATACGAGTTCAGATGGGAGTTGGAAATTAAACATTGTTGTTCCGGTTATTCTTCCAACCGGTATTATCCATGTCAAGTAAAATTTGTATATGTTTCAAATACAAGAGCTTTCCAAAACTTTTTTATATGTAATTACAGTTCAAATCATGATGGAAACAGTTTTATATACGATTTCAAAGACGTTGACAGAAACTTATTTACCTCACTAAATTAAAAATGCCATTTAAGTTATAGTTTTACTAATAGTCTTCCTAAAACAAATTCTTGTTTATATTTGAATTATTCTTAACATTCATTCACGTCTCAACATCAAATACAGTATTACAGTAGTTAACTTTTTTCTTTAAGATCAAAATACTAAAAAAGTAAGCAGACAAGCACATAATAAACGTTGTCGGAATTTAATATGAACTTGCAATGGGCGTTACAAATAACAGTAGTTTATCTGCAACAGTTCTTTAATAAGCAAAAGATATTAAAATGGTGTCGGTAGGCGTAGCTACAGATTCATCGTCGTTATCATCAACAATTCGGGTTCACCTAGTGACATTTTTTATTAACACAAGTAGGCGTGGTTCATTTTTTTTCTTTGTAAGTAGAAGATGGATCTTGGAAATCAATAGGAAGTCATTTGCAGCAACTGACGCAAAGAAGAAGTAAAAAAATGCTCTTAGTGGATGCACAGCACAAGTAGGCTTGTTTTTCTTATATTCATTTTTGTATAAAAAAAAGTCGAAAAGGCATTGTTGGTAGATGTCCTCGATGGCCATGCTCAATCACGTGATCATACAGACGAGATTTTTCCGTTTCTTTTTATTGATCAAAAACGTGGTATGAAGAAGAGGGGTGGTCATTTGATTGGGAGAAAAATATTTTCTTGCAGATCCGATTTCATTTTATTGATGATGAGAATGGCGTTGTAGCACAATGAAGGCCTATTGTATACTGACAATCGATTGGCCAAATTCCATTGCATCCTAGCAATTCCACCTTTAACCTTAGGCATTTTTTTCATAGACATATAATTTTTTTTGGGGTGCGTGATGATGATGCACTTCATAAGAAAAACCATCTTATTTTCTGTTACATTTTCTCTTTTATCATTTAGTAAAAATTGTTGAACCTCTCGAAAAAATTTGATTACGACCAATGTAATGTAATCGATTGGACTTCACCTGTTGTTCGCCTTCACAAATGCCATCAATTTGCTCCAGCTTAAAAACAGAGAGCGAGAAGAGAGAGAAAAAAAAATAGAAGACGATTTAGACTTTTCTCTTTCGTTTGTCAATTGAATTGCGAAAGTGAAAGTAAAAGTAAAAGGTGAGAAACCTAATTCGATGTCAGAGATCGATCAAGTCGTGATGACGTCAACACAAGGCGCCAATAAGTGACAAAAGGAATCTTCAAATGAAAAGAGCGATCTAAAACACCAATAAAAACCTCCGCCTTTCAACACCACACAAACAAAACGCCATCTGTTCCCATTTCCCACACGCGCGCTCACATACAAACACGAGCCTAACGCACGTCCCAAACATACAAAAGTCATTCAACAGAGTAAACAAACAAACATCCATAAAAACACCATGTACTGAACAGAAGAAAAGTGTGAACGAACCCCATGTCCTAATTGCTTCCCTAAAACTCATTCAAAGCGTCCAAACACTGACCATATAAACACATTCCATTTTTACTTGCACAATGTTTACTGTCAAAATACGTTCAAATCAGAGAAAACTTGAAACGACTAACAGCTGTTTAAAATACTAATTTATTTCTAATAAAAATAAATAAAGTTTTCTATTAAACTTTTCACTCGCACACAAACATCTAAAGAAACTTTAGAAAAGCTCTCAGATCCTCTCAACAGCCTGTAACTATCACAATTGTACATTATTGAGAACTGCACTAAAATTCAAAGTACTAAAATTTTAATCATAATGAGCAATATAAGTGATTTAGACAGTTGAATATTTTAACTTAAAATGCTCCAAATATATCACTAAAGCTATTTTGTTGTTATCAAGTATAGCAGAATAACTTCTTATAATGTATTCATAACAAGCATAACTTTTAAGTTAAAATTTAAGCAAAAATATTGTGTAGC
The DNA here is from genome assembly GCA_013389785.1 of Helicorthomorpha holstii. Taxonomy (NCBI): domain Eukaryota; kingdom Metazoa; phylum Arthropoda; class Diplopoda; order Polydesmida; family Paradoxosomatidae; genus Helicorthomorpha; species Helicorthomorpha holstii. The sequence goes on along the minus strand of JAAFCF010002710.1, from coordinate 728,315 downwards.
ATAATAATGACTATACTCTATGACACATCAAATTTAACTCCAAAATGTACTCGTGTATTTAAATTACATTGTTGTCCATGCAATCAGGGGTCAAATTCGATGTGGCATAGAGTATAAAATCAGGAATTTCACAATGATAATATTCGCTATTCAGACTTTCAATGTTATACTCTTCGTTTATGTTGAATATCATTCAAATTCTGGCATTTCACTTGAATTGAAATTCAAAATGCAAAAATATCGTATTATGTTAACCGTCTGCACCGCCATTAAAACCCTAAAAATTTGTCACAAAATTTTATCAACTTTTCACACTAATAAAAACATGACCAAAAAAATGTATAAAAACATCGCAGTATATTATTTTTATGCTAATTTTAGCAAGTCCACAATAGCTTCTAAGAGTAAGCTCATTGAGAAAGCGTTTTCGTGCGAAAATTGGTTGAAAAGTGTCATAAACGACGCCTGGCGTTTATTGTATAGTTGAAGCATTAACGGTGTGTGTGTGTGTGTGTGTATGTTTTGTTGCATAAAGAGAAGTTATGAGAGGGAGGGGGAGAGTGTAAGTTGTATAAAGTGAGTTCCCAAAATTCAATTATAAATATCCATAGGGGAGAAGATATAAAAGGTCTGAAATTTCATCTCCCATAGATGTTTGAAGTCGACCTACACTTTGACCCTAAAGTACCACCTTCTTTGCACCACATGTGTCACTTCAAACCTTCTACTTCCCTAACTGTAGCTTTCCTTTGCTGTACAACTCAGATGGTATATATGGGAAATGGTTTTTACCCCTAATAACAAAAAAATATGAGCCCCTAACAATACTTAGACATGTGTTAACAACATCCAAGACTTAGGTTTTAGCCTCCTCGCCATAACAACTTTCAGTCAATTTCATTCAACTTCAAATCCACGGTTTCAACACTCAACACCCATTAATAAACGTCTCAATTATTATGAACAGCTAAACAACTTTTGAAAATTTAAAATTCGATCTCTGTATTTACTGATGTTTAGATCACACAATTTATCTTGCAGCAATTCAGATCGAATTTTATAATGTTGAAAATTTCGTATTAAATTTTTCAAAATGTGTTTTATCAACATTGTCGAAACAATTATTAACATATAATAATAAAATCACGTTTTAAAACCACATAATGTGAACAAAAAAATATTTTCCGTTTACAATATTCAAGAATTAGTTAGCATTTTGAAACAGAAACTGTGAACAATTTTAACTTCTCATCTTAAAGTCTATAAATAACAAATGTATCAAAATAAACACTAAAAAATTTACAAAGGATAGCAGGGAACACCAGTCAGTCAGATAAGCTGGACGGTTGGAAAATTTATAACGAAAATCATGTGCTCAATGGCGTCCAATTCCAAATCCAATTGGATTCCCCTCTCATTTTAGACGCTTACATTCACTTATTGATCATGCTATTTCTTTCCATCAGTAATCTAATTAGATTTATGTTAAAGCTGCCAATCATTTTGTCATTCTGGCTTTATATGGTATATCTATCACTGTTAAATAAATAATGTTACAACAACATAACGACTACAAGTGCAGAAATTTTGTTGGCTAAAATGAAGCTGCACCTGCCAAAATATTTTCCATCTTTGAAAATCTAATTAATAGCAGTAGATTCTGTACAGTATAACTGGATAAAATTATTTTAGATGCTGTACCTCATTACCATCCCTTGAATAAGCAAATTCGTTTCTCATTAATTAATAAGTCATTAATAATCGACATTTCGTGACATCCACACTAAACTAACGATGTTGAAAGCAGTCCAAGCAGACAAGCATAAGCGGCTGTTTTTAAAGCATTAATTTTTACTTTGATGGCAGTGCTCCTGGTCCATTTTAGCATTCAACTGGCACAGCTGCTTAATGTCCATCAATGACACCTCCTCCACCTACTCAACTCAATTTCCCCCTTTTTTCTTCAATGATCTCCCTTAGCACCAATCAATGACCTTAACCCTCATGCAAACTCTCAATGCACATTACACTTGTTTATTTTTCATTGGGTAAAAAGCTTCAATTTTTGTGAGAAGGGGGTTTCAAATGTGACAAGTGTCGACCATCTGATGTTTTTTTTTTTCACTGTAAATGCAAAGCAAAAAAAAAAAAAAAAATTACATGCGGCTGACTGGAGTTTTTACGACATTAATGTGCTAAATGACCACCCTGAAACGGCGAAACCAGTTTGGTAATAAAATTAACATATGCGAAATGTAAGCAGCTTAATAACATTGCGGTGCCAGAATAAAATGCTGTTTTTAATGACATTACGTCAAATGTATAACGCCGCATTAACTTTCATAGCTGGCGTAACACCACAAGCCATAAACAGATAAACCCAACTCACCTTTTCAAAAAAAAAAATTTTACTTCATTTAAAAACGTGATAAAAATAAAAAGTTGGGTGGAGTGCAAATGACCTTTCACCCAAATCTATTTTTCTACATCACCACCTACCCATACTCATATTCACCAACCTTTACCCTCTCTCATATTTAACAACCTTTTTTAAATTTCAACCAATCCTCCTTGATGCCGACAATAGGCAGTGGAAAGATCTTAATCAGCAGCTGACATGGACAGAGAAAGATGAGAATGCCATAGTAAAGAAGACCGGAAGTATGGGTCAGTTGCAAGGTCTTTAAATCGTGACCCTCAACTCTTATCTTCATCCTGGCACGACCACATTATCCTAGAAGACGTAAAACACTCTCGAAAACCATAAAATGCCTCGTCATTTTCTCTCTTTCTGCACAATTATTACCATTATCTCAACTGCTGATAAAAAAGCAGCAATGTCTGTCACATTTATTTAAAAGACCTGCAGTGAAAATTAAAACCATGTTTAGCCATTTTTTATTTCCAGCAAGCATTTAACATCAGTGCTTATTAAACATTAAAGTGTCACCCACTTTTATTTTAGTATAAAAAAAAATCATAAGGAATAAATTAATTTTAAGATAAATTTTAGTAGATTCACAGCAATATTTTAAAAATTATCACGGTGTATGACAAATTTAAATAATACGCTGAATTTGTCATTTTTCCACCTGATACACTAAGTGGCATAACTCAATTTTTTCAACGTTTATTAATCAATCAAAAAAAAATATTGTTCTAGTTTCTGTCAATTAATACGTTAAGATAACACGGCGGTTAGGCCACCACTTAAAATAGCATCGCTTTATCCATAATCAGCACTTAGATACAGCTTAACATCATCACCAAAAAAAAATATACAGTACTGTATAAACACGAGCACAAAGAAATACAACAAAAACAAGAAAATTTGTCATTGTCTTGTATTCAAACCCTTCAATTTTCGTCGTACAAGAAGAAATGCTCAAATAAACAAGATGAAAATTCATCGCAAACGTGTAATAAAACGTCGATTTCGTCTCTCTTAATATCTCTTAGCCAGCGGGCGTGGTTGTTATGCATTTCAAGCCACCATACAATTTTAACATCAAATAAACTACGTGAACTCGCACACATCCATAATACTCTACGTTTTTATGTATTAAAAAGCTTCAAGTAAAACGTCAATCTTATCACATTTGTCATGTAGATGAGTGGCGCTTGAGTTAACACTTTCATTTATTTAGTTACAAAATGGCGAAGAGAAAGAAATAAAGAATGAATAAAAAACAGCACACATAATTCTAGTTGGCATGCTGAAATCGATTTCTTATCAGAGAAAACAAAAACCAAAATGCGTATATAAAAACCTAAGTTGTTTTTATTTACACACAAAAAAAAAAAAAACATACGAAATTAAGTCGAAATCTTAGAGAGATTAACTCTCCCAGTGACGTCACCGTAAATAAATCTTCCGAAATTGGTTTGAAAAAATATTTACATTGGAAAAGGGGGGATGTGGGTTGACGTACTGAGGGGTAAAAGTTAAAGACAAAAAAATCTAATTCAGGGAGTAAGTATACTGTATACTACACCAAATAAAAAAAAAAACACAAAAGCGTCATTTCACTAATGAAGTCTGATAAATTGACTAATTAATCAGCGAAGGAGGATTTCCCTGTGTAAGATTTGACTTTAGAGATACAGTGTAATATGTACAGTTGAAATAAAAAAAATGAGAAAGTAAACAAACGCTACTAATCACCGTAAAGGGCACCGCCACGCAAATCCGACATGTAAATCACATAGTAGGAGACACGCAAATAAGAGTTAAGGGGTTTAAGAGATGTAGAGGGATAGAATAAAAGTTAGATGGGCTGTTCATATGGGTGGGAGAGGGAGAAATGGGTGACGAACAAAGCTAAACTAACAAACAAGCCGCCTAGATAGAAGCTCAAACCCCCCCACTCCTCCCCACATACTTTAATGAATATCTTATAAATCAAATTTTACTACATAAGCATAATTAGTTCACTTTTGCTTTCAACTAGCATCTCATTATTATTAACTGGTTACTGTGATGTTGTATAATATTATTCTATCGCACAGAAAACAACACTATAGAAACCACTGGAGAGGATCAATAATTAAAATACATACGGTATAGCTTTATATAAAAAAAAAACAATAAAAATAAAATAACATGCATAACTTCGTCTATTAGTTTTTTAAAAAGAATATTTAATGATGTAAATACACTGGATAGGATGCCCGACCATTGTATTTTATAATAATATCATTAAAACATCAAATACATTTTAGAAAATTTAATATGTTCTTTTTAAAAAACGTTAATTGCAGATAATTAGTTGGTAATTTAAGAAGGACGTCAATTATCTAATGGTAATTTAATACTTTAAAAAATATTTTAATAAGTTTCCAAGAAAATTAAGAAATATCTAAATAAATACTGTAATTTCAGTATATTACAAATGTTTTATCTAATTTAGTGCATTATTGTGATTTTTTTTGTAAGTTACGGTTTCCACATTTCCTATTTTTAGTACAGCACAAAGTTGAATACAGTGGATTCTCGTTAACACGAACACTCGGTAACACGAATTTCTCGTTAACACGAAGCAACGTTGCAGTCCCAAACTACAGTATAGGCCTTCCCATACATTTTTTGTTCTTTAACACGAAGCAAAACCCCGTTAACACAAACTGATTTTGCTTCTCCCAATGAAAAATTGCATAAAAGGTAAAACAAATGTGAGTTTGACTCTAAAAACTGTCAGTTTGACTCTAAAAAATGTTAGTTTGACTCTAAAAAATGTCAGTTTGGCTCTAAAAATGTCAGTTTGACTCTAAAAAATGTTAGTTTGACTCTAAAAAATGTGAGTTTGACTCTAAAAAATGTCAGTTTGACTCTAGAAATGTGAGTTTGACTCTAAAAAATGTCCGTTTGACTCTAAAAAATGTGAGTTTGACTCTAAAAAATGTGAGTTTGACTCTAAGAAATGCCAGTTTGACCAATATACTTTATATTATATTTTGCATGTGTTCGTTAACACAAAACCCCGTTAACACGAATAAAAATTTCGGTCCCGTAGACTTCGTGTTAACGAGAATCCACTGTATTTTCTTTTTGAAAAACTTTAATGTACAGACAGAATGAACCAATCATAATTAGTCAAACATACTGTACTTGTAATGCACAGCAAAATCATATTTTAATATACGCTTTTTTAAATTAAAGATTATGCCATAATGTTGCAAATTATTCCGTTGTTTATATCCTGCACAATATTAATTTCGTCACTTAAGATTGTCATTGTGTGAATACAGATTATTGCATTAGGGGAGATTTTGAAAGAAAACCACTGCAATTGTCCAATTGTCTCGCCACATGTTTCGACATTTTTCTAAAAAAATATTCTCTGCAACATTACCAACAGCACACTTCCATTGCTAGCTACTAGATAACTAACTAGATTACTCAAAATGTCAAAAATGCTTTTCTCAAATTACACATCAACTTCATGCTGTTTCATGCCTCAGAAAGATACATGCACTTCTTAATTTTTAAAATTTTAGTTTTTATACAACTTTGTTATGTTATAACAAAAAAAAAAAAAAAAAACCTTATAATATCAAAAAACATACACGCCCATTTTCTCCTAACTTAAAATTAGATATCAAAAAAATCAGTTCTCATAAGATGCACTGTGAATTGCTGAAATATATATGGTAAACATATTCAGAGGAATTTGGTAGTGATTTTATTGATTTTTTAAAACCACTCTGAAAGATTATGACAACACTTTTTTCACCCCCAAATATTCAATCAGTTGACCTATCAATTTAATTTTCTGTCGGTTACTTACTCCTGGTTTCATTCCAACTAGAATATCACTTTGGCAATGATAGACAGTCGATCAATCAAAGTGTAAAAAATAAAAAAAAATTAAACAGGGAGTGACATTATTTGTGAATGTCCCTTAAAAACCTCTCTCGCTAAATTTTTCTTCTCCACCTCCGATACACTGCTTAAAAAAAACCAGCAAAGATTCGTTGGCATACATACTGTGCAATACACAGTACAGTTACCAGTATAGATATTTTCTTACAATTTCAAAGAAAAAAATGAAAGAAAGAGCGATAGTAGTGTATATTGTAGAAGGCGAAGGGGATAACGTCGTTTTAGGATTAAATTCTTCCACACATAACACATAAAACGCTTTAGTTTTCTCTCTAGTCGCCGTACTAGGCTATGCTAGGCTCCCTCTATCAAAAGCTTCTCTCTCTCTCGTCTTCCTTCCCACTATGAAAATGATTGATGACGCCTTCCCACCCACCAACCATCCCTTTTTCCGATAACTATCACGTCGTCGTTGAAAATAAAAAGGAAATAAAAAAAAAGTTGATAGAAGAAAAAAAAAGACACTCACAGATTCTTCCTCCATTTTGTCACAATGCAAAAACAAAAATATAAATGATGAACATCCTTAAATGAAAACGGTCAAAACCTTGTGCAATTAACTTAACTACAGAACTGCCATAATTATACAAAATAAACAGTTAAAAATTTAACATATTTATTGTAATGTTTAATAATCATCACCTGCTACAATTCTATCACCCTACTCATCTTCATATATCCCTCAAATTCACACTTAACTTTCCTCCTCATATTATGATGACAGACAATTTATTTTAAATTTATAGCTTGGTTCATTGCAATCCACTTCTAAAATGTAAATAAGCCGAATAAATCCTTCAAATTTGCTAGGCAATTTACGAATCACAAAATGATAAGCGCATTCCTTAACACAAATGAAGTGAATAATAAACCATTAATTATAACAGCTATAGAGATAAGAAAATAATTCAAAGTATTATCATACACTTACTTATCAACAAGCATAAAAATGATGTAAATAAGAAATATTAACACAATATTTAATAGAGAAGTAATTAACAATATAGCGTCACAGCATTAAATAAAAATAATGCAATTTATCATATCATAATCATCCACAGCATTGCATTACTTGCTTTAAAAAATAATGTCGATAACACTAAGACTGATGAAAATTACAACTGGAACTTGAACAACTAAATTAGTACAGTACTGAGCTAAAATACGAATAATAATAACACAAAATTGACTTTAAAATACGCATAAAAAGAGCAAGCTTGTAAAACTTTTGTTACAGTTTGAATTAATAGGTTAACTGTGTTGAGACAGTAAAAAACACAATTTAAAATTAAATTTTCCTCTTACAAATAAACATACAGTATGTCATTTGTCTAGATAAAATTGTTTTCATTTATGACAGCAACCAAGCTACTTTGTTGATAGTACATCTACTGTATAACAGACAAAAACATAAAAGACGTTGTTTTTTGCACATTTGTAAACAATATACTGTAAATTCACTTCCATATTAAAAAGTTACCGTATTAAACATTGCATTACTAGACTAATTTCTTATTCAATATGCAGTACAAAGTCATTTTTTTAAAAAAAAGACAAATGAAATGTTGATAAATAAACCAGCTAGACGCAGAGTAAACTACTTTACCAATTGGTAATCTACTGTATTTTTTAATAGGCTTTTCGAATGTAACCAAGCTTCAAACTTAAGATGAAAAAATTACTTTCAATTTTTAATGGGCGTTTATCAGACTGTTTCTGGTAAATAATTGGTCTACTAACATTACAGGAAAAAAAAAACACAAAGTAACTTCGTATTTGATAAAAAACCACTTTTTAAAATTGTTAATTAATAATTAGATGATTCAAAAACATTTAGATGTAGATCGCATGTCATTATCAATTTATTTGACAGGCGAAAATCAGCTTGTCTCGCGTGCCTCATGTTGAGAAATGTTCATCATCCGCTTTACATATGAATAAATAATCACGCAATATTCCAATTTCATCGTCTCTGTAGGTGGCTGAGGTTTACATTGCTAATAATAATGCTAATAATTTTTTTATTTTATTTTTAGAAAGTGATACACAAGTGAATGTTAGGATGGGAATCAAAGGGTGGGGTGCAACGTCACTTCCAATTTCCTTTAAATAGCTGCAAACTTACGAATATCAATAGAGAATGACTTTTACTTGGACTAACAACACGCCAACCGGAAATACAACCGGAAGTATCCAATGCACGCTCGATATAACAGGAAAACTAAAGCCAGTGATGGCAAAAGATGAATCCCCCTCCTCACAACAACAACAACAACACTAACACTGGTTCTCCATCCTTACTACCCCTTCTATCACCCTTTCACAAGTGCCGGAAGCTCATTCCATCCGAAAACAATACACGCCATTTCTCCATCTATTTCTAATATGACGTCACTAACTTTAAACAAACGATAACCATCGAACACGGTATTAACGCAATTAAACCAATTTCAACACACACTCGACCTATAAAAAAGGTCAACAACAATTATTGCATGGACAATATTCATAAATCAACATTTGCGCATGTAAAATGTACACTATTTCAAAGTTATACGGTGTAATGGCTTTTAGACATGGCTATTAGCCATGGATATTGGCCATCATGCTATGAATTTTGTTTTAAAAATTATTTAATCCACTCAGTTTAAAATTATCTGTAACTATGTATCCTGAATATTTGTGCGTCTTACTTTTACATATAAATTCTTGTCCAAAATTATTTTTGCTGAGAGTAAAATATTTATTTATAAGATTTCCAAAAAAAACAAATTAGAAAGTTATTAAAATGTATGAGGGAAATAAAGAAGTTTGATCATAAAGGATTGATTATGGGAGTGATGAATAATTGTGTGCATCGTGTACATTTTTCAGTATAGTACTTTGATACAGTATATCGATTACATTTTATCAATATATTGATACTACTGTATCAGTATCACTGTATACATTCTATACAGTACTGTATTTACACAATAGTGACCTAGAATTCCAGGTAGACTTTAGAAGTCCGAAAACAGAAAACTCTTGAAATAAAAAAGCAAACTATTCTCATGAAACTAGACCAGATAACGATTTTAATAACTTGGAAATACACAAATAAAAGCTGAGATGCTAAGCTACAAGATGGATCCACTAAATCCAAGGACACTCATGGTATAATATTGAACAGTGTACTATACAACATTCAAAATCAAACACGATAAAACGATTTTATTCCTACATAAAACCCATTATTATCATGTATTTTTTGAAATATTTGCATTAAAGTTTAACATTACATCGCTCAAAAGTTAATTATTTGTTGTACAAATTTAATTGCAAATGAGCCATCAAATTGCACTAATTTAAAGTTACTTTTATAATCATTTACTGTTTAAGCCATTAATTTCAATATGCATAAAATATTTATAATGCATTATTTAGCATTGTTATTGGAAAGATGAGACGGTAGTACTGTAATACCTCAACCAAAGTAAATACTAAATTGTAATTAGGAATCATAAAATGTCCAATTGTGGTTTTCGCATTTTCTCTCCAATGAGAAGATGGCTTAAGCAGTTTTAATTGCTAAGCAGCCAATAAGTACAAACTTCGCATGATAATTACATAATTACACCAAAATTATAGGTTCAACATCCACTATTCGCATTAATATGGCAACTAATGCACACACAACCATTTTAATAGCTTTACATATAGCATTAAAACGCCCATTTTAAATATCCTATGACGCCAAATAATCACCATCATCATCATTTTAATATTGTAAACAAAAATTTTACTTTAAATAAAATCACTTATGCGAGGCAACGTGAGATTAACTTGTCATAAGTACAGTACAGTCAAAATCATTAGCGATGGCTTGTTCATCCACAACTTTCATACAATTTTATTTTACTAAATCTCTCTGCGCATCAACATTGCACTCAACAGTTTCGCAAACTACAAACTATCACGTACCAATTTCATTATCAAATGACAACTGAAGCATTTATTTGTCAATAAAAACCTTTTTTTTTAAATAACTGTAATCTTTTCGACATTTTTTGTACACTCTCTAAATCAGTACTAAATTCTATTGCATGGCGTTCATGTAATTAAGTCATTCAATTTTTTTTAACTACATTTTTACATAAAGTATGATATGTAAACAGCACAGTAATCCCCATAAGCAACTAAAACATTTACAGGAATGACAGCATGTGATGTATAACCATATACCATTGGTCCATTGCACCACAGACCACAGTTTGAGATCCACCCTTATGCATTGATTATTATCTGTACTTAAACTTTAATATAGCATAACTATACAATATACCGTGTAATATAATAATATTAAACAAAAAAAAACTATTGATGCTTTTTTTTCAAAATTGACAATAAACATTTGATAAAAGAAAAAATAAATCAAAAAGATTTTCGCACATCAATTTCGGTCATGTGGCCATTTTCACGCATAAGTCGTAATTTCTAAACACACAGCTGTACAGTGAACGTAGGCCATCTGTGACGTCACAACCTCGAATAACATGCAAATAAAACCATTTTGGTTGCGGGAAAGAAGCAAGAGAGCGCGAAAAGAAGTTTAAAAAAAAACAAATTTGATATTTGATCGTCTGACATATCGTTTGGAAGACGGTTTGCATGTAAATGCAAGAAACATGACCCCTTGTAAGCCTTTACACACAAAAGGTGCTGATTTGCGCATGCGCGAGTGGACCACTCGACTTTGCCTTTAGCACGCCGCTGTCTTCACTAATCCACCAATCAATAAAAACTCCTATGCCTATGTGAATGTGTGGCGAATGTCAAAGCCCATTCAATGACTACGACGACGACGACGACGACGGTGGGAGACTCCAGTTGTCATGACAACCACTAACAACTCTCGCTCTCTTATTTTCTCAGGTCTCAAGAGAACCAAACAAACTACTCCGCACATACTGTACATCTATACACACACTCACACACACACAGCAGAGCTAGCAACATCTAAGTAAAAGTAAAAAAAAAAAATTACATAGCTATACACAGCCCAGTTATCCACATTCATGTATACAAAGAAACATCACCGTAATGGAGGGTGGTACTGGCAATGGACACATGCGGACTTCCAAAGTAGTGTACTGTATTTTGAAACTCGTACACCAACAGAGTGCCACCTTAAGGCGCTCTCAGTCGTGAGCTAAATAATGCAGAGAAATACATTGCAATCCCGTTAGATCGAGATCACATTTAGGTACAATTTAACTTTGCAGTAAAGTCATCTACAGTCTATCCAACAATCGACCCAAAAGATGAATTTCATGATACATACGACAAAGTTGACATGCACTAGTTAAAAGTTACTAGTATTTGAATAAGACGATAGTGGACAAAAGTACATCTGTGTCCAGCAGCATCTTTGTCATAGCCTCATAGGCATTAAACCCTTAGTTTAATTCAATTTAAAAAAAAAATTCAATACTAATTTTCTACGTTTGACTTCATATAAATCCCACTTATTTTAGTCCTTATTATTTCAAGTTGCCATTGATGTGCAGTATTAGTTGTACACACTGTAAGACCATTTTTACCTCTCGAATGACTGCATTAAGATTCTACTAAAACCATCATCAGATCGATCCTTTTTCTTTAAGAAAGTACAGTACTTCCATTAATAATTTAAAAATTGAATGTAAGTTAAAATTTAATTGATTTGTTTTGTTAGTCAGCTAGAAGCACATGTGCAAATACAGTAACTACATTTCTGTATCTCACCCAATGAAACAAATCACGTGACAATAGTGCCATCTTCTTTTTTTATTTTATCACTCATCGCCACTGTGTTTCTTTAATTTCATTATTTTTTTTTTCTTTTCTGCTTCTTGATCTTCTTTTGTAAAAATTCGAGGTACCGAATTGTTTGAAGAGGAAATTCTCATTTTCAGTTTAGTAGCAAAGGCTCTTATTTCTAACCTCATCGGGGTTAAATGTTGAAAAATAAAAGAAAACGGGAGAATAGGATGAAATGGCAGAGCAAGGGGTTGTGGAAGAGGAAGTGCTGCACTGAGAGAAAAGAAAGGGTTAATGATAAAGTCTTCATCATCATCATCATCGTCGTCGTATTAGAATTAGATAGTTCATTTCTATTTGAATCAACTCATGTGAAACATCTAAATGAGACACAGTCTTTCGTCACCTGCTCCCACCCTACATTATCCTATCCCAATATTCAGCTGCCCCTGATATTCGGGACGGTCGACTCGCTCTCAATACCAAATAATACGGTTAAAATTACAGTTTCAATACACCAAATGAATCATCTTAAATTTCTCGTACAATGACAATTTTAATGTCCTGGCAATAATTTTGAGAAATCGAAACTTCCGAATACATGGTCATTAAATAATTCGATTTCAATTCCCAGAATAAGTAATACGAAAGAGCCAGACAATCAACATTTCTACAGTACAGTTCTTCTATTTGCAGTACAGTGTGCTGCACTTTCAAAAAAAAAAAATCATTAATTACATTTCATTGGAAAACCGACGTTGTTAAATTAACCAAACAATAATGGATAAATACAGTAATTTTCATGCAGAAAATAATTAATTTTTAAATTAAAGTGACATTATGCTAAATTATAGCCGTGATTCACGAGAACAGAGTTAAATTCAAAATTTTAAAAAATTGAGAGCATCTTACGCCGAATCTCATGCACATTTGTATGCAAATTAACATTATTAAAAATACAGTATCTACATTATAGACAAGAGATGAACAAACTACGGCACACGTAGGCACGTCTACATGTTGCGTTTCTAATTTTTTGAAATTTACACAGTTCAAAAACATCATCAAAATTTGTGAACAGTTGCATAATTATTAATCATTATAATTATACAGTACTTTGTAGTCAAATTGTATGCAAATTAAGTTTCTTATTCTTCATAAATATTATGATAAGAAACAAACATTTGTTGAAATCAGTTTGTATTGTAAAATGTAATATGTTAGTGTAATACAGTACAGTATGAGTGTGAAATAAAATGATACGCGTTAAAGTTTTCATTCACTACTGAACTTGTAAAATGAAAAAAATACTTGAGACTCAAACCACTGACCCTCTGCTTATTATTTGATTATTCAAATCCTTCTTTTTTTAGTCTCAATTAAACAACGACATATAAATTTCAATTGCAAATGTAAACGCATTAAAAACCTGATTTGAGAGACATTTGCAGGAAGATAATACGAGACGACAGAGCCACAGACCTCACAAACTCTAAAGTCAACCCTGCGTGTTTTATGCTTTGTAAATTGTAATTGATGTAGACAAATTATATATGCGGCCCCCGATAACAATAAATCATTCAATGTAGCCCTCAACAAAAAAAAAAAAATTGCCCACTTCGATTTTAGATCACTTTTTTTTCAACTTTTAGTAAATTTTCGTTAAGATTTAAATTAATTTTGTTCAAATTTGAAGTAGTTTGATTACATTTTAAAAGTCCCCAATAATATTGAACTGGGTGTTCGCCTTTATACGAATATTATCCATGTACAATGTACAGTACTGTGTTGTACCACATACTGTACTGTATTCGAATCGATTGCAGGTAAAATATAAGAGCGATCAATTTCCAATTCGCCATAGAAATAAGCAGAAGCATCGTCGTATGTTTGGAAAATGAGAATAAAAAGATGATTGATTAATAGCTGTGTCTGTGTGTGTTATTGTATGTGTTTATGCTTTATGTGTATAGCTGAGTGGGATAGGACGGTTGAACACTAGGAAAAGCCACCCATCACAAATTTCTCACGAATTTCCTCTACTTTCTCTTTTCACAAATCGTCTGCTAACGACGTCTTTTCAACAACAACAAAAAAGAAAAGCTCACATACATATACAAAAAAAAAAGCATAAAAATGGGAGGGATTGAAATTTCTAAGGGTTCCCCTCCCACACTACAACTCACCCCACACTACTCCCCCAATGTACTGTACTTCCATTTATCAACACCTCCATAACGCATGCGCATGCATCTCAAAACCATTGAATTTCGACCACAAGAGAAAATAAGTCTAAAAATGGAATATTTGCAAATAAACACGACCATATACATTCACATAGTCACTCTGTTATACAATGCACACTTTTCTCACTGCTATTTTACATCGTCTGATAACGTTAGACGCTGCTGCTGTCACGTGTTGAAGACGTCACCAACTGTACAAATACACCGTTGAATTTTAGCGTTACATAAATAAACCACTCGCCTAAATAAACGACGAATGGAATATATCGATCCACACCTCTAAATAAACACACGAAAAAAATAAATATAAATTCATTTGCATATAAAAACTCAAAACACACAAAAAGTTATTTTCAATTCTAAAAGCAATAAAAAAACATCTACAAATGGAGAAATTTAAATTACCATTACAATAAAGCGTAATCAATAACTGGTTTGTTCAGTTATAATGTTTGCACAAATAATAAAAACAATAAAATTAGCTTATAGCATTGGCTGTGTATTCAGTTGACAAATTAAGCTAATGCAGCTCAATCTATGATACATTATAACTTCATAAATAACTTTAAACAATTTACAAAATTATGAAAAAATAAATCAAATGTATGATAATTTATCTCGAAAGTCTGAACCAAGATTCGTGTACTGATGTGCTAGACTTCTAACGTTAAAGACAACTTTCTTTTCTTTATCGAATATTAGTTTGATCTGGAATTCTGGTCTTGATAGCTATTAATATCACAGTACAGACAGCAATTAATTGCGTTTGTGTTTGACGTTATTACGTCAATTACTTATACGTTGACGTGAATAATTCACTTGGGTTGATTGTTGTTGTTTTTTTGTTATTTCTACTTCCAGAAGGTATGGAATTGGACACAGTAAAATTATGAATGAAATTGTCATATTTACTCGTATATTGTACGTGTAAGTGCTTCTACGAGTTATTGCTCGTACGCTGAGGCAACGCTAATTACGCGTTATAAATAAAATATCAAAAGACTGACAGATGAAACAGATGACGCCAGATACACTACAAGTTATTTCTACGAAGAAACTGCGTTAACAATTCATTTAATTAGCTGCCAATTAACAACATTTTTTAAAAAAAAAATCATAAAGTCATTGATAAAATCTGCATTGTGTATACAGTATTATACTAAAGTAAAGATTGGTCTTGTCATTAATGGGTCGCTTAGTGAACAAAAATGGGTAGATTTGAAAATTAGCGTTGGAAATAAATGAAAGCGATTAAGTAAACGTGCTCAGACATCATCCACCTGGATCAAAACAAAACATCAGCCACAGAATGGAAACGTGACTGGGAATAAACATTTCGGACATTTCCACCTTCTCACACCCATCCCAAGCAATTCTGTTAAATGCCCAACACATTGCCTATTACATTTACGCTCAACAATCGGTAATAACATTTTTGCATTCACGTATACTGTATGCTGTACAATACAACAAACTCTTTGAGACATTTTTCTCTCGTTTAACTACAGTTATGTGGCTTCAACAGCTAACAATTTCAACATATACCACAACATAATTCAGCTGATCTTCCTGTCATTTTAAATTAAGTTTAAAAATACAGAACCAACAAATGACAAGTCTAACATGGCTTATGATGGCTAAACCACTTAAATATACATTTAATTCCCTTCCAGATAAAACAAAATTACAAATCTTAAAGAGCAGCATTTCGTTAGGTTTACATCTTTATTTATTAATACAACAGTTATGTTGCAAAATAAACAAAAATGAAAAGCAGAATCGCAAAAATATTTCAATTAAATTTTTAAAAAATGAACTAAATTTAAAAAAAATATTACCAGTAGTAAAAATTATCTTAGAAATAAAAATCAATGTCGTTTTTAGCAATTTAATAAAATATTGCAACAAATAATTTTTTTTTAATTTTGAAACTCAAATGTAATTACAATCAAGATATGATCAATAATTCAATACAATCTAACTGAAAAATATTATTTCAAGTGGGTTGAAATTTTATTGCTCCTCTATCCTTTTAATGTCATTCACTTAATGCTCGTAATCACGATTAACAACATTAGAGTAGTGCCAATTCAAAAAAGCATTATGTTGCTTTAACAATACTGCAATTTCAAACTCCATTTTAAACAGGATAACTTACCCATCTTACATCCCCTAATACCGAGTTTATTTCATAAAAAATCTGATTATATTCAGGCCACTCAATATCCCAATTGATCCGGATAATCGGACTTTTAACTGTAATGTGTACTCCAGTTCAGTAGTTCCTCTTAATACGTTACTTCAAACTACGGTATATTTTCATTACTATCAAACATCAACTTCTGCTTTTCTAACTCGTACACTACACTATAAACATGTTGTTTGCAGTTATATTCCTTTACCTTAATGGTGTCATGCTGTACAGTTTTCTGTGACACTCGAATGGTGTCATCATCATACCAAATTTGTCCACACTGGGACTAGCAATGTGCTTGTAGTAGTGTCACATAGTATTCCCCAATGTAAGCTATAGTCATCATCTAGTACTGTAGTAGTGTTATAGGAAAAGTTGTATCCGAAGGGCTTGCTTAAAGTCCTTAAAGCAAGCTAGAGACATATCGGATGTCGTATTTAAATAATATTTTTGCGTAGAAAGAGAAAAATATGATGGACAGGAACACGTTATATGTGTTTCCGGTTATAAAAGCTGAAGGAAGACCGTGTTATGGCAAAGAAAGATATTTGATGATGTCAAAAGAGATGAAAAACATCATCTTCAAACAGACAGACATGCGTGATGTGAATTTACAATGTACACGTGAGCAGAGACCCTTTTGTATTTATATTTTACTCTTTGTCCACCCAACCACCTTTCCCTTATAAACATACAGTACACACAACCTCCTCTCACTTGTATTTCAACTTTTTGAAACAATAGACAGAAAAAAAAATGATTTTTTTATTATATATTTTTACACTTTATCCATTCTTGTCTTACTCTTCTTATAACTTACACCGCAGTATAAAATATTTCAAAATAAAAATGATTGACACCATATAAAAATCTATACAAATTTATTTACTTCAGCATGCAAAATTTTTTTTCAAAAAAGAAAGACACAAAAAATTAATAACATTTTTAAGAATTCTGTTTGCTTCGTGATACTTAACATGATCCCAAAGAACCCAAATATCAATTTAAAGAAAAGCCAGGTGAATTTACACCTTGAACCAAATATTGCTACGGTACAAAATTAAAATCATAAATTCTTTGTCATTTATTTTAGATAATAAATTTACAAAAAATTACACGTAAATTTATAGTAGAATGAGTGTTTTCACGCATTGTCAACTATTTTTCATTTTATTATTAGTATTAAGTCCAAAATTTTCCCCCATTTTTTTTTGCAGAATTCAACACACTATTTTCAGTTTAAATATATTTTAGTTTAATATTCTCCATTGCATGGTATAATTTATCAATTGCATGTTTCTATTGCAATTAGCAAATTTAGCAATAATGCTACAATGGTTTTACTCTCATACTTTAGGGTTCCTTTTTCCTTGATAATCTAACTGTTAATGCAGCTGTTTATTTGATGTAATGTATTATTTAGCACTGCAACACAATAAAGTTGAAGATGAAATGCGCATGAGCAAAAGTTAATACTGGTCAGCCACTAATGGCAAGTGTTATATCATGTAAGGTAAGCATATCCGTGGGTTTGTGATTGAAACACAAGCAACCTAGACGGTAATTGAGCGTGTAAACATTGGACTTCATTTGCGACGCCATACTAACTACAGTATAATACATACATCGCATCTCTTACTGTGTGTAATTTCCGTCACAAAACCCTATGCAGTTTACCACGTTGTCATATCAAAAATACACACTAGTTAAAACGGTAAACTCAGCATGACATAATGAAATGATTTAATAATTAATGATACTGCGAACAATTCTGTTTTAATTTATCGATTGAAAAAGAACGTCAAGACTTCCGTTTCGCTTCATAACTATTAACGCATGCGCACATACATAGCTCATAAATTTATGGGGTGGAGCTGTAATGTAACAACAGAGACGACGAAATAAAAATGAAAATGTAATGTAAAGGGGGGGTAAAGCTCCTCATAATATCCTTCAATTTCCTCCCCCCATCCTTATATAACAACATAACGAACACTAGAGCATGTAATTGAGAGTAAGATCAATTAAGGATTCCAAATTGGAGGCGGTAGGTGGAAGTAATGGGTTAAATTTACTAACGCATATCCATCTCATTGAAATCTCACAGCTCGCATAAATATACACAACAAAGCTATACTGTATACAGTATATGGACAATAATTGAACAATATTCTCGTTTTCGTTTCACACAATAATTTTGGTGTGCGTTGACACTCCAAAAACCAATCCGTAAATATCAGTTCTCGAGCTGTTATTTACAGAAATCGTTTACAACATGATGACAACATAGCAGCGTTTGTCAACATTGCATACAGTGCTGGATTAACTGTAATTCAAAACAATCAGTTGCTTAAGTCGTTTGACAAAAGAGAAATGCAATAAAAAAAACACCACCTACGTTAAAACCGTACTGCTCATCTCTTTCAAGTTTTACTTATTTTAATTAACTTACACTTTATTTTTCCAACATTTTAAGTCTTAAATGGGCATTTCAGTTCCATACTGTATATTTTGAACATGGATTTACTTTTTTATAAGTTCAGTATAAACTGTAAATTTATTAGACTCATTTTATGGTACTTTTGACACTTGACTTCATTCATTCGGTCACAGAAGTCTGAAGCCAAATTTACAATAACATTCAAACAATGAA
The DNA here is from genome assembly GCA_013389785.1 of Helicorthomorpha holstii. Lineage (NCBI taxonomy): Eukaryota > Metazoa > Arthropoda > Diplopoda > Polydesmida > Paradoxosomatidae > Helicorthomorpha > Helicorthomorpha holstii. The sequence continues at coordinate 709,059 of JAAFCF010002710.1, read as the reverse complement.
ATTTTGATCTTTAACAAATTCATTAACGTTTTCAAAACGTCCCATAAGTTTAATGTTAAATTTCTTTATCAACTAAACTGAAAAGCATCGACTTTAACAATAAAGAGCATTTCCAGAGTAAACATTAAAATTGAGTGCAGTACTGTATTTTAAGTTTCGATAATTAAATCAGGATACATTTTTTTTTTCTTTTTTAATACGATATTTCTATCTTAATTTTTCTAGATAATAACGGAAATAAAAAAAAAACCTTTTCTAGTCAGAAACTCCATGGAAACCCATTTTTTCTCTCTCTCTCTCTTCTCTTCCCTTATATTCTGGATTATTTTCTAAGGAAGCCCCCAAACGTTATTATGCACTTAGGGAGAGAGCTAACTTCCCTTACTACCCCCACCTCATCCCACCCAACCCATATATACAGTACTATACAGTCTATATGCCATCTCTCATGTCTGTTTTTCATCTTTAATTTGAACACGGTTACTAAAGACGAACAGAAAAGAAAATAAAAGAGCCCTTTTCCTCCTTATTTCACGTTTGAAATGCGATCGCAACAATTCCCTCGATAACTTTAAGGGCTTTTTATGCTCCCATCCCACCCCCAACTACTACCCTGGTACGCATATGGAACAGAAAAATATCTTAAAGTGGAACTAGAACGAAGAATTTAGCTTAACAAAATTATCGATCCAAACATGGTTAGGTTCAATGGGATACAGAACAAGGTCAAATTAAGATTTAATTTCAAATTGTGATGTTTTCTATCAAATGACTTAATGTTAAAAAAAAAAACTCTATTACAAAATTCCTTATTTTCCAACGTTTAAAATAAAAACAAATTTTGCTGCGAATTGTAAGTTAATATAAAATATAAATGACATTCTCATCTGTTCAGTTTTTTTTTTATGTTTTGATTGGTATAACTCTGTATATTTTGGTCAATTGATCAAGCAGTTTCAATTTTTTTCTCTTATAGTTTGCAGCAATCGATTACTATTTCCCCAACACTGAAAAATAAATCTTGTAAAAAAAAATCGATTACAGAGTTTTTAGGTCAAATTACATAGAGGTTTGAAAGCTATTAAAAATGGCGCTCTAAAAACTTAATATAATAACGGTAATAGCGTCCAAACGGTTAAGCAAAAACAGCCATTGTGGCGTCTATGCCAAATGGGAACTGAAACTCAAAAAGTCCACACAAAAAATTCTTTTTATTTTGATATAATTTTTTTTGTTGCCCTGGGTTTTTATTTGATTTTACCACCATCTTCAATTTAGACGAATATTTTCGAGAGCTTTAGCTATTCCGACCAAAATGACCAATACGGATAATGAGTATGGCGCGCCAGCTGTTGCAAAAAAAAAAAACTTTTACTTTCACTTCAAATAACACTAATGGTCGTTTTACAAAAAATATATCGCCCAAAATTTCGCAATGTATTAACAAAATGCAAGTTTCTGTGAGGGCGGAGCTTTTTATTTGATAACAGAAAAAAAAAACAAACCTCCAAAGATACATTAAAAGTCATACCATATACATAACTCTACAATTTAACTGTTATCAATGCCTCAGCAGATTTGACTTCGGAAAAGCGCCATTTCTTAAATTGAATACAATGACTTTTAACGTTAACAAAAATTACCATAAATCAATGAAATGAGATGAAAATTGCAGTTTAGTAGTATAATTCCAGGAATATATCATTATAATAAAAATTCTAAGAATTCGAATAATTTAAAATAACAAAAGAGGAAAAAAATCAAATAAAATTCTAGACATATAACAACTGCTATAAAAATCAATCATAACTTTCAAGAAGTCAAATAATTCGTAAATAAATTTGCATAGTTTATATAAATTATGCTTGATCAGTCTTGTACAGCACAACACTAAAGCACTGAACATTATTTACAAAACTTGATTGACCATGGAACTACTTGGCTTAGCGCTAAAGGCAAGGTTGATCTTTAATCCAACACTGACTACTGTACTGTACTAACAGCTAAAAAGTAAAAATAAACAATATTTTATTCCCCTCAATAAACTTTTTTTTGTCGTTACCATGCCAAAACATTTTAAAGATATGCTAATGTAATCTCCAAAACGTTAATACCCAATGTGAAAGTAAAGTGTAATCATTTTCCAAGACGTTCCTCCAGTTTTTAGTGTCTTGTTACCAATATAAATAGATTAGTCATAATAAATTAATAATAAAAAGCAATGAATCTGTGCGTTGTGAATTGGAAGACTGAAATGTAAATTGTTTTCCAATAGAGATACAAAGAAATCGAAATAAAGGGAGAGAGAGAGATGATTTTTCTCTTTCAACCGCCCATTTATCTCCCTTCAAATCGACTCCCACACACTCCTTGCCTATATCTTTGTAGAAGAAAATAAAACGGTGGGAAAATAAAAGACTGAGAAGTAAAAGGAGATTTCAATATTTGAATGGATAAAACTGTTGAGAAAAAAAATAAAAAGGATGGAATGAGGGTGGTAAGGAAGAAGAGAATTTGTAATAAATACTTTCGGGTTTTTGAATTGAAAATTGCAAAATAGGTAGTCCACCATTTCCAACCAATAGGATCAGAGAAATAACATATATACAATGCCATAAAAACACACGACAACTACATCATATTACATGCTGAAATACAACCATAAACGTTTATGTTTATATCAATTACCAAGTACCAATATAAAAATATTTTTATATCATCCAAAATCAGCCCAAACATCTTTCTATCGAACAGTGACGTATTTAGGGCATAAAGACCATCATAAAATAATTTTCAACTAATAAATATGGTTTGGCAAACTCCAGAATTTAACTGCCAGGACACAACGTTTGATGAGATAAGACAACTTGAAAATATGTTTGAAGTGCTTGTGATTTAATTAACAAAAACTTTGCTGGCTAAATTTAATTTTTTTAGTCAATGGAGAACCGTTTTAGTGCTTGCTACAAAAGCAATTCGAAACCAATATACAAAATCAATAATAATTAATCGCTCGGTTATCAAAACAGTCACATCACAAAATGATAGTGATATCGTGAAGTAAAAAAATCGATAAGAATCTGATCGATAGATGTTTTCCTCCTTAGGTCGAAAGGTGGAAGTGACCAACTTCCGTTTTATGTATATCACACTTCCGTATAGTTATTCACGATATACACACCACGACATAATGTGTATATTAGAGTGGACTGGAATATTATTTTGATAAGAGATGAAAGGAAAATTTTGCTGTATAAATAGACTCGTTAAAATAACAGCAATTCAAATCATAGTCCAATAATCAAAATATTATTCCAGTTGAAATTGTATCCAGGTGGCGCAATGAAACGCCTAAATTTCTTTTTCCTCACCCTACTTCACTTTTAAAAAGTGTTTATTTTTTGGCAAAGAGAAAATGCCATAAAGGAAAGAGAGGTATAAATAAAAAAGTGTTAACAAAATTTTTGTGGAGTTTTAAAAATACAAACACGACTTTAGGGAAGCTGTGAGCGTGGGTGGTTCCGTCGACATCAAAAGCCAAGAAAATTAAAACCGATAAAAGAGCAACAACAGACTGATGAAAGATGAAGATGGAAAATGGCGTTCAACACAAACGCCACCTAGACAGCATTTTTTTTGTTTTTTTTAAAAAAATACATTATCAACTACAGATTACACGTGACCAATCACAAAAGTATGCATATGTACTTCCTTTCCAGCAAAATTAAATATTTACATCACATCAAATATCATATCCATCAATCTGATGCTTGCTAATCAAAGTAACTTCACGCAATACACGATATGCTACTGTATAATGTTAAACTGGTATACCGTATATCAAAATAAAATTATCCCGTTACGCCTTCATGACCGTAATAACAACTTTGTAAAACGATACGAATCAGTTTGCTGACCAACATTTAACTTGATAAAAATTTATGTTAATTCAATTAGTGAATGAGAGTTGAGACGCTGAGTATTTTGCTAGCTATCTTATTTTAGATTGGTTTCAATGAACGAGTGATTGAACTGACCTTTAGTCACTTTACTCGTCAATACGGTGTCAAAAAAATGCTACTGATGACAATTTTCATTAAGTTAATAAAATAAATTGAAACTTACCCACAATACACGAACGTTCAACTTGCTAGATGCTCAAATTTCAATAGTTTCCAAGGTTGAAGTTCAAATTATGTCTCAAGACGATAATAATTTTCATGTGTCCATGGTTATTACTTTTGCGCTGATAATAATATTCCTAAATTTAAACAAAAATCCACATTAAACGTTCAACATATATTCCAAAATGGTAGTTGATGTAGATGATGATGATAAAAAACACATTTCAACATAGACCCTCTTTATATCCACTAAAATGTAATAGAAATCAAGCCGAGCGAGCACACAATTTTTTCACCGACCAATGTCGACGTTTGAACAGCGGCTGATGCGCTATCAAAAACGGCATCACTCGTTCGTTAACATACCACTGACGGTGATGGCAACTAGCGCGTGTACGAATTAATAAAAATTATGATGATGAACATCAAGACAAACGTGAGTTCCAATGCGAAGATGAAGGATAACCGAGGTCACTGCACCAAAAAAAACGAAAATTGGTTAACGGTAAGGGTGGGAGATATTTGAGGAGAAAGTTGGGTTAAAGAAAACACGATAAATGACGAAGAGAAGAGCTAGCTTTCTCTGCCGAGTAAAACTAACTCAACCACCGCCCGACACCGAGGCTATTCACCGTTCATACTCAATGCATGGATTTCACTTGAATGGAAACGCATTGGATGAAACCATTCTCATATACAGAGGGATGTTCACGTATAAATTTCACCCCTGGACATTGCGACTGCGCAGTACACACTACCAATTTTTTTTACTGGGTCTTCCATTATTCAGCTGAGAGTTTTTAAAATAAAATAACACTGATGTTTTTACTCATTTTTTTTTTGAAGATGAAAATATAGAAAAACAATTGACAAATCTAAGTAAAAAACATTATTCGCCATGTTTTACGCTATAGGTATACCTAATTTTAACCGATTCTATGTGTACAAGCATGTTAAACTTGTGTTTGATAAGAAACCGTCATCTCTTACTTAAAGAAAAATTATGAGAAATTTTACATGTACAACTATGATAATTTGAGAAACTCTGTATCATGTTAACAAAAAAAAATTACACAACCTTTTGTAAGTAAAACCATGTAAGATTTAACCAGTGCTGAATTAATTTTAAAAGAATTCAAATATTTTTTTAACAAATTCATCATTTCTCCACATAAAAAATCATAAATCCAAATGTTGTAATCTACTGTAGCAGGACTGAGGGTCGGTTATGCAGATGTACAGTACAAGTATAAGCATTACAATCTCCATAATGACATCCTGCGTTTATTCATTATATTAATAATTATGTTAATTCATATTTTCCCTTTCTATTATAAATATGATGACAGAATCAGGTCAGGAAATGTCGCATAAATATAAAAAAAAGCTAAGCAATTATTTAGTTGCCATTGTAACAAATTGCAAAACAAAAACAGTTTATCATTAAATCGACACTTTCCGACGTCACATATTCTAAAAAAATTACGTCACAAAACGTACTAATATTCATATCTTACACAGAACTGTTCCGTACATAAAAACTCAACGTAATTATTCGTGCATTTAAAACTGCTAGAAAAGAAAACGACGAATGACATCTTCATCTACACTCTTCCATTAAAGACGAGCTAGAGAAGGATAGAGCTAGGAAAATAAATAAAAAGACAAAAGAGAAGAAAGTGAGGGTGGTAAATCGATACAGTTGTAGGTAGGACACCAACAAGGATAAGGTCATCGGCCATCAGAATGGAAATTGAAGAGGGCCAAGTTAGATCGACAGGACACAAATTACAACAACCCGAAACAAAGTAAAATCATATAAGCGAAATGAATGGAATGCTTACGTATAATCTAGCGTGGAGTCGATTCATTTTCATCACATGGAAAACATTTTTTCTACACCCCCTCCCCTCCCCTCTTCTACTCTTTTACGCCCACACCAACATCCCTTCATCTCGATAATATTATCTCTACCACCAAACTTTTTTGCCATCGTTCCGCTATCTCCCTTCACTCCCACCTTTTCACCCTAACTGCCGCATGAAAATTAAAAAACATGCTCGTAATTATCAAAAAGTTGAGCTAAATTGGAAGTAAAACCCATCACATTAACATAGCAGCACATGTCTTGTTGCATATTTATATCACTATTTTTCTTTTTTGTTATGTTCCTATGGGCAATGACTGCGCCCTATGTTTTTATAATGCTAGATTTTTAACATTGAAAATACCGGTAAGCAATTACAAGTACTTAAGACAGGCATTTAAATAGAGGAACATATTAAGTTAGAAAAGAATTCGTTTCAATTTATTGTAAGCACATTTTCTGCAATTGCTAAATTGTTACTCCATTTCCTGTACATAACTTACAAGCCATTTAGAATCATTTAAATATACTTTTAGCTATTTCTATTTAGTGTTATTTGCCAAAATTAAGTACAATTGCTCCAATTTTTCAACATTTCAAAACGTGTTTACCTACAGTATATTAATTTTAAAAAAAAAAAAAAAAACTTTTTGCACGCCAAATTGAATAATAACTTAAATTTGTTATTATTTTCAAATTAATCAGCTAAACGAGGAGAGTATTTCCGTTTACGAGTTTATGATGGTCAGTAGTTTAGGATACTGAGGAAGTAAGATCAGAGCACCAACTGACTTTATGCTTAAGGCAAAGTTCCCATTTAATCCTACGATTTTTACAAAGTTTATTTACTCGTCCTACAGTATACTGTATTTTACAACAACAAAAAATTGGACACTGACTTTTAGTTGCCTAGACAGGTTTTTACGATGATTTTGATGATGATGTTTAACTTGATGGCTAACAGTAACCATGACATCAGTTTTAATGACGTCAATGTTGGTTTTTTTCTGATATAGCGGATAAAAAAAAATTTGATTATTTTTAACAATCGATTTTTGTTCTTTAGTACATTTAAAAATTCGAGATTAAAAAAATTTAATACACCATTTCCTGTTTTTTCATCACGACTTCCGGTCCTTCACTAAATCTTCTACACAAGACAACGGCTTCCAACAAGATACCGTATTACTTTTCATCAACAAATGCTTTTTATAAGTATACAGTATGATCATCATAACAACAGCCTAACAACGTTACATCCGGTATCCATTAGAAGTTATCATGTTAAATTATAGTCATTATTCTGACTATCTACATAAAAACAAAATCTTTTTGAATATTAAATAACATGAAATTAGACTATTTCATTATAACTTTTTCAAATTTTCGATATTGTTTTTAAATTGTAGTCATTTGCAACACATTAAGCCAATTTTCATGTAAAGCCTTAGTATTAAACAACCGACATTCATTTTTTTTAAAAAAAATATTATAATATACTGTAATGGCGATAATATCGGGGTACTGTAATGGTAAACAAACATTTTGGCAATGATTATACATCACAAGCTTCAGTGCTTAATGAACGCAGGGTTTATGTAAGCAAAACTGTACATTTCTAAGATAAAACAAAAAAAAAAGATCTTTCAGTTCAAAATAAGTACAATACAGTATTAAAATAAATAAAGCAAAACTTTTTAAAGTTTAAATTTGTAACGTTGTCATCATAATATGAGGCATAAGGTAAATGGACATTGAGTATGTTCTCCATTTATTTTCCTTAGATACGCCAAAGCTTTTCATTTCTAAATGATTATGTTTGATTTTAAGTAGGCTCCAGTTTCTATGCACTATAAAACACTGAATTTGACTAGTAAGATCACCATTAAAAATAGTATGCTACTTGCCATGCGAACTGAGAGTAAACATATTGAAAGCTGACCATATTGCTGCGCTCAATTACGCCAACACAATGTAGCCTAGCACAAAATGAGAAAATGCGAAGATACAAATGCAAAATGCAAATGAAAGCTCGTTTATGTTTACGTAAATGGAGAGTTGGTTGTATTGTACAGTAAAACATAAACATACAGTGTCAACTGAATCCACGAGAGGGCGTTTGTGGGTTGATGAGGAAGATGCCTTTGCTTGTGCATAAACAGGATGGGCAAATAAAATGAAAGAAAAAAAAAAATTCAATCTCCCATCTCCAACGACGAACAACGTTATTATATCCATTCAACCTTTCCCCTATCAACCAACCAACCACCCCACTCATCCAACTCCCCTTTTATAACATTTCTTTTTAAGACCGGCCATAATTACTTCATTCTAATCATAATTAATACGTGTATACACGCAAACAATTTCAAAATTGGAAGAGTGAATGGAGAAAGTCATGGAAAAGAGAAGGGAAAAATAAAACTAGTGAGATGGTAGAAATGCAAGAGGGTGGAAGAGAAAAGAGAAAGAAGAACGATGCTTTGCTTGTATTTAGCCAGCAATATCTCTCTAGCATCGTTCTGCCATGTTTTTCTCAACTTCCTTGTACAACATTTTTACCACCGTCATTGTCAACTTTTGTTAATCTACAATATCTTACCCTCAAAGTAGAATGTTCCCTTCCAAGTATATAATTCAATTATGACTAATTGTGATTTCTAATTTACGACTAGTTAATGTCAGGCTTAAGAAATAAGTAACCAGATCATCGTACAAATTTCTCACATTCAGATCAATATACAGTAAATATCGTTATGTTTATTATAACAATTTAATGAATTTATTTATTTAATTAATAGTTGAAAGTAATGAAAATTTAAGTTCAATTTCTGCACGTTTAAGGAATATTTTCTGCATGGTTTAGTAAAATTCTTGTTAATTTTTCTAGTTTGTATAATTTTTGATTTAAATCTCGTTATTACTGGTTAGTTATTAAATTTCCATTTTTGTGCCAAGACTCGTCCCGTCCAAGTTGAATCAAACTGATTTTTCTCGCACTCTGTAGAACGTCATGTTGCCTTTTTCCATCAGCATCGTTCTGACTTTTAAAAACAAACTAAAAAAACCAAAGTTCTCACAAAGACACATTCTTATAATAACAAGCATGACAAATTGAGTAGCTACATAAACGTCAGTCAGTCTGGCATAATATATCGCATATATTAAATGACATACATTCTTTATTTAAATTAAAAACGCGATTTTTTTTTGGTTTCAAATCTGGTCATAATCAATCAAACGTACAACAAGCACGAAAGAGTCTCTTCTTCACATTCCAAACAAATACAATAGTTGTACTGCGCATCATTTTCGAAGAAAAAAAAATTGAAAATTTAAAACAGCCTTTTTGTAAATATCGATTTTGAAGTTTCCGAAGTTACATCAAAATTCTTTTTAAGATTAAAAATGCGGCAAACATGTATAAAATGTAGAAACATGGACAGAATAAAAAGGCAATGCTAAAATATCTTTTGCAATTAACGAAAAAATTTAGCGGTTAAATAAATGTTGTCTAACTCGGAATACATTGATATGTATAGAATACAGTAGTTTATCTTTATCTTTTGGCTTCCTAATAATAAAAATTCTTTACTATTCAGTAAAAAGAAAAAAATAACAAAGTATACTGGCCAATTTTCTTTTTCTGCCACCCAACCCAACCCATCCAGAACTCATTCACTCACATCCTCACTCCCCCACCCCCACCCCAATCCCACTTCAACTCCCACTCAGTCGAGTTTTCCTCTTCTTTAGACTTTTAATTTATCATCTTCAAATCGAGAAGAAAATCTAAACGACAACAAAAACAACAACAAAACCGCGAAATAGAAGAAAGTGGACGTTTAAAGAACAAAAATGTCTTCAAGAAAAAGTGAAATGGGATGGGCGGGAGTATTAAATTTATATCTGCCCACCCCAAAAGGGAATTTCAACCCCTTACAAACACTTACCCCCTCTCTCTCCATCTTCCAATATATGCTGTATAAACTGGACTAGCCAAAAAGAAAAAGCTTATGCATTTCAAATGGAAAAAGACCACGAGAAAAATGCACCCAATTCTCTCATATCATCCATACCATATAACACTGATGTTATAAAAAAAAACCAAATCCAATTCAGATGCAGATTTATTGCTTTGTCCGCTTGTATCACAAGCAATTTTAAGAATTGAATGGGACAACATTGGCGACATTTCATTGTTCATCTTTCTAAAAAGAAGTTTTAAAAGTGAATGGTACTGTCAGCAGGTGGTCGCATGGGACTTCCAAGTTAATAGTTAATATTATAAAATAGAGTAGGAAAACATAAAACATAACATACATCATACCGTATGTTATAATAACAATATATTCATATACATTTTTAATGCAATCGATGACAAATTACGGTTGCATACACTACCAGTCGTAAAACAAGTTTATACAATATATTAAATTTTGTTCAGTTACGATATAAAAGGATAATTCAGTAAATCATAACATTTAAAAAACACTCTTGGCATCTAATAACCAGACACTTAATTTGACTAAACCATTTTACTGCAATGATGTTATTTAAATGTACATTATTTTGAAACGAAAAATAATTCAATAATAGTGGAACGAGCAACAAAAATTTAAAAAATAAAATTAGAATTTAACTGAAGTTAAAAAACCGACAAAACTAAACTAAGACAAGACAATAAAAAGTATCTTGCACTTATTTCTATTGCAGTGCTGAACTTCTAAACGTTTGCTAAATAAGAGTGCAAGTAAGCAAATTTATTTTAAATAAGACAGTTTATCAACAAACAAAACAAAACAAAAAAAAAATAATAAATTGAAAGATGTTTATAAATGTTATCAAAAAATGTTATCAGCTGTTTCCTCACATTCCCTGTTGTTGCAAATATAAAAATTTATCTCACCTTCAGTTATCCCTCTCTTATTTTCTTTACACCCTCATCCCCCTCCACCACACCTCCGCTTTCTTTTCAGACTTATTTGACTACAGCATCTATCTTTCCATCTATATGATATACATTTGTATGATAGTGTGTGTGTGTGTGCTCTTCTACGCCTTCATTTTATACATTTACATATTCACAAGAAAGCGTAAGAATAAAGCGCATTTATGAGTGAAGTGTGGATTTTTATTTATTCCATCCATCGTCAACAGCCCACACTGCAAACTTAGAAATTGGAATTATACGGATTTCCCTCTTTACTCTGCTTTTTCTTTACTCTTATAATACACTTATACAAACCCCAACTACAAAAACATTTCACAAAAAAAAACATGCCTCACTGATAAATCACGATTCTACACTGACACGCAAAATTTATACTCAACTAGCCTACGTAAAATCATGTAAAATACAACAGAAAATTACAATAAATTGGAGTTGTATCATGCTTACAATTTAACATAATCACAATAAGAAATGCAAGGTTTCCAATACCATATTAAAACTATTTAACCGTGACGATAACAACAATTAAGTTATTTTACCCAGAATCAGAAAAAAATATACTTGATGTGGATTAAAAAAAATGAAAAAAGTATACTAATAACATAGATTTCATTAGTCATTTATTTAAAAAAAAATCATCAAAATAAAATGACGTAATGAGTTCATAATTCCTTATCATATTTATATTTTCTGCAAAATTAGTTTTAATTAAGGATAAACAATCAACATCTTTTTGCAAAAAAAATGCAATATACAGAGTATTTTTTAAAAATTTCTTCGGTGCTTGTTACAACTTGTGTGTATCGTATGTATGAATATTTTGGTTCAACGAATTTCACATCAAAACCTTAGTAAAAAAATTTGCATTAGAAAAAGGTTGAATAAAAAGCATGCAGAGTGATGTGAAGAAAAGAAAAAAAGGAAGTAAATTTAGTTTCAAAGAAAAATTCGTCTGCTACGCATATTTTTGCGAGTGTGGATCCTCTGAATAAATCGTATTATTCCACTCTCCTCTCCACTTACCTACGCAAGAAAAAATTATGTATAAAAGATTATAGATGGCAAGTCTAGATTCAACAGCCAGAGCGCATGCGCAACTACAGATGAATTCATCAGCAAACCAAATCAGACTTACATCAAACGTTGAATCGCAATATAAAAAAAAAAACATGCTCTTTTTTTCTATCCCTCAGAAAATGAACAAAACCACTCGTGTGTGTGTGTTTGAGGTGGAATACAGTGGGTGGGATAAAAATAGGAGAAAGTGAGAGATAAATGAAGAAAAAAGATGGGTGGAAAAGACTAAAAAATACCCACAATACTCTACAGTCTTTATTTTAAATATCTATAAAATCTTAATTCAAATGAAAGCAGCCAAAACTTAACTTCAATATCACCGAATTTATGCCTCTTTCAACTGAACCAACTGTTCATCTGAAAACGACAAACTTTTCCTTCAATTTTCGGTTTAATTTGTGTAGCATTCGTACGAGTTCAGCTATGTATGTCTATTTTTACTGTTTTTCTCTTGTTTTTATTATAAAAAATAAAAAAAAAGATAGAAATAAATAGTGCGCTCATGTATACATGAGGGTATAAAGTTTTTATGTAAACTCGAGTGTAGAAAGTGATGGGGTGGGAGAGAGAGGAGAATATAAAAGAGAGAATTTTTGGACAGATGGAAAATATAATTTTCAAAACTTTGTAGACGTTTTCACGACGTAAAAACCGGAAATATAAAAAATACAACCGTTGAAACATGGAGCAAGCACTCCAGATGGAGACATCCAAATACAAATATATCAAAAGCTATATATTTCCCTTCCACGGTAGTTAAACTCCAAAGGATTTCCGAAGTGCTATTTTCTTTCAAATAAAACACCTTAAATAGACATAAAAAAAGCAGCCGATAGAAGAAGACACAGCATGCAATATTTTAGTCAAATAAACAATTTATCAGAATATCTTACGAGTAGATAAAAGCATGTTAATGTGATAGTATAATTTTATAATTCCTACATAAGGTAGCACAAACAAACCTATAATATTGGATTGCAAATCAAGAACAGCATTTTCAATCATTAAATTACGTTACAAATTTTAAAATTGAGCGAAATTCATTGAAAAAATGCATTGCAATCGATATTTTGTGTGAAACATTTAAAAAGTAATTCATTCGATAGGATTCTCCAAGTGCTTCAATAAATTTGAATTGTGAATGGCGGTGATAAATGTGCACCCCTTTTAAATCATCCCTTTTTGTAATGGCTACACGTATTGATAAATGACAGATGAAAGATGTTGGCATGCAATGGACATTGGGAATAAAATGAAAGCAAACGACAAACAAATAGGATCTAAATTGATGATATGGAACGCCAACACGACCAACAAATGTAGATAAATGAATAGCATGAAAGAGTGAATCAGAATCATCTTTTCTCTTGTATTTTCTTTGATCTACCCCTACTTTTATTTATATATCTTTCTTACAGTTCATCCTTCTACGCCACTTCTAACTAAAAATGGCAGAGGAGAGAAAAAACTCTGCTGGAATCGAAAATTGGAAGAAGCGAAAGAGAGAAATGTTTGGATATATGAAAGCTAGTCTATTTTCATTCCACCTGTCGCCTTCCTTTGCACTCCATCACACTATCATTTACTCCCCATCCTACCCCCAGCAACACACCCACATCAAACCCAAGTGTATACGTTTACTATGCATAAGACTGGCTCATATAATATGTCACAAAACTCCACATGATGTCGGAAAAAAAAACCCACCAAGATCATCTCTCACGCGTTTTTATTTTAGGTACAAAATACAGAGACCAAAAATAAAATCATATCCATTTAACTTATGCTATTTCACATTAGTTTTCAATCAAAAATGTGCTGAGTTTCAATTAATAAATTGCCTATTTTGTTGTTACAATTCTAAATTTTAATTTTCTGATATTTTCAACTTTAATAACGTAGCTGCAGTTACCAATCAAAGAAAACGATGCAATTAATTTTCTTAATTTCATCTTTAAAATCAGTCACGTAGTCAGGCAAACAAAGATTTTTGAGGTAATGTCTAATCAATTAAAAACCATAACTACAGACTATCGATCCTAAATTGCCAATGCATATACAGCACAGCAATAGTAAATTACCAATGTCGTTTCCCTCAAAAGATGCTATCAATTTCAACGCATTTAATTGCAATTTTGGTTAATTTTCTTATAAATAAAGATAATTAAAATATGTTTGGAGTACTGGTAGGAAGTTGAGATTGCCATATTTTCGAAGCCAGTTAATATCACGAGCTGCCTTAGGTGTTAAGGGGGTGATATGTATCTTAGAGAGTTGCAGACTTTTGATTTCACCTTCTACAGACACCATAGGGAGTTAGATGAAGATAAGAGATACAGATCTGAGCCTTCAGGGAAACCACCTCATTTAAAATAAAATAAAAAATTGAAGATAAAGAAAATAAAGTAAGGGATTGAAGATGGGAAACGAAAAAAAAAAAAAAAAAAAACACATCTATATAAAAATATAATAGGACACATTGAATCTTTTTCAACCAATCAAAGACTAAGTACGACGAGAACCTTAAAACTGTTTATTTGCTCCCAACTCATTGTATATGATGGGCGAGTCTTATTTTTCTCGTTATTTACATTCAATACGCGCAAGAGCAGGTGAACAAACCGGACGTTGCTTATGAAATAGAGCTTCCCTAGCCAGAAACCGATTGATATGTACAAAACCTACACACCCATTCTCAATTTGATGGCCCTATTGTCCTCTCTGAATATAATCCAGTATAAAATGCACCCCCATCCCTTAACGATCATTATAACAACACAAGTTGCCTAACTTATCACCTGACTTCCGTTAGAAATCAATTCAAATTGTGTCAACCAACTTCCGCACAAATTTATCATCAGCATATTAAGAGTAAAACGGTAAGAAAATCAAAAAATAAATCATGTATATCCTCCCTATCACCACTAAAAAAAAAAGAAAGACCATAAAAACGTTCAAAACATCCATAAGAGTTTTCGGTTAAGCATAAAAATCGGTAACTATACCTTACTACACTAAAAACTAGCAAAAAAAATTCAAAATTATATTAAAAATACTATGTAAAAATTACATGTGGAAAGGAGCTATCATAAAATTACCTAAAGCTGTTAGAATTTGATAAGATAAATATTTACATTTAAAAAATTTTAAAAAAAAACAATTACTAATATTTAAATTTAATCCAAACAGCCTAAACGTGATATTTGAAAAATCTAGAAAACCACATAAAATTTGCATGTAATAATCTATAACCGTATAAAACCATTAAAGATAACTAAATAAATTGTCGAAAATTACATATATCTAGACTTACAAGTTGAAGAAACTATAAGTTACCATTTAATCATATTTGTTGGTAAAATAGCTACTAAAAGCTCTAGACATGCATCTTGAGATTAAACGTTAATGCTGATATTTTCCTCATAATTATAATCGCGTGATTACAAGTTACATGTAACCTTGGTTTCCAAATGTGAGCATCAGACGACGAAAATAACGCCCTTAACGAATAACGAGGCTGCTTTTCTTTGTCAATATTAAAGATGGAGTCAGAGTGAATATGATCACGTGATAAAAATTGAGTCATTGGTAACCATGGATTTATGTCTTGGTATAATTTTCCTCTTCAGTAAGATTAAAAATGGCCCCACGCGACCTAAATTTAGATTTTGTAGGTCCATTTCGATTTTATTAACAAAAATAAATAAAAAACTTAAACTACAAAAACTGCCGTCTACCGTATTTTTTATTTCAACTTTATATTACTGAGAGGCTTATCAAACATTTCTCAAAAACATAACCTATTGGCCTGACATATTTTTTTAAAAAAATTAAGTAAAATGAGTAAGGCAAGACAAGACAACCACAATGCTGCACTACTACAGTACAGTATAATAATGCACATCTGAGCAAATGCATGGGAGAAATCGATTGAAATAATAGAAAAGTTTCGTATTAGTTATTTTACGCATGCGCTCTTTTATGCTTTTCATAGTAAAGATCTGCAGAGATAATTAAATTACCTTCCCTAGAAATCATTAATTAATTCACAGAAAAGCTATTCAAACCAAAAAGAGTTGCGATTACAAATCCAAATTACAAAGTTCACAATTCAGCGGGTAAATCTGAAGGGATTTGCAACATCTGCTTCATATTTTTTTAAGCATAAAAGAAACAATAGAAACATAACTTCCATCATAGAAAGGGAGACTAAGTTAATAACAATAAATCCCATCATAGAAAAATCTATATTACACATAAATTAAATTTTAAACAAGTCTCTTTCAAAAAAAAAAAAAAAAGATTTAACTACAAACGCGAAAGTAAATCACATCAAATCCTTTTTTGGTTTCTTTTTGCAAATACAATAAATTATACGTTAACCTGCGTTAGATTTGAAAGGGCATTTAGGGCGTGGTTGGCATTCATTTTCCCGCCAATTTTTTGCCTCCATATGTATGTCACGCAGTAGGACTAACTGTATATATAAATCCAAAGTGACATCATCTAAATTCCATCCGGATTCCAGCAACAGAAGGACCAAAGTGAGGTAAAAGTCCACAACGAATAAAAAAAATATCGATTTCTACTCATACCCCACCCATTTTTTTACTTTCCGCTTTATTTTCTACTCCCCCACCAAAATCATCCACCATGCACCTCACACTATTTTTGTATTCTCTCTCTTTTTCTTCACCCTCCCACCCACCTTACAGAGTACTTTCTGCATCACCAATTGGTTGCCATCGACTACAATTTCTCACCAGCAGCTCAAACCAACTCCTGCTTGTCAAACCGGGAAATAAAAATACACACAGTAAAAAAAAAACAAGTTCAATGGAAAACAGCATCAGTTAAAATTGAACTCGAATATTGCGACGTTTTCATTTCACTATTAAAAATTATTCCCAGTCAAACCAACATTTTTTTACGTTTTATTTTGCATGCATACAAGACGGTTTAATTAACCGATTGTCACTCCCTCGTTTCTCCCATCATTCTGGCCGCCTCATTTATTGATTCTTTTTACCATAAGCTCCCCCTTACCTCCCCCATTTACACACCAAAACATTTTCATATGGGATGTGTACGATTCCACTCATTAACCTGACTCCATTAATTATCTCGTCTCCCAGTTGAATTTCCACACCCATCTCTTTTCACTTGCGCACATGTTTTGGCGAAGGTTAACTTTCAGACTTAATTGACTTCTGAATTGAAATGTCAAATCCGCCCAACCACCCAACCGACTTCAATTCATCTAATCCTCATTCATCTCAAACAACAAATAAATTCCATCATAAAAAAGCTATTTTAATACAGAAAAACATGAAGTTTTATCTGGGAATAATCAAAATGATCTTTTAGACATTAAAAAGCAAATAAAAACTAAACAAAATAACAAAAAAGTCATTTTAATTAAATATAAACAATTGCATAATTTTGACATTTAAAATTATTTAAAGGCACTGAATAACTTTCGTTATCGCTATGTAAAAATACACAAATATTCCCATATACACAAATTTGATTAAATTAAACCAAATTATTCTAATCTTAAAATATCGATTATCTCAATGACAAATTTAACCTAGTATTTTAAACGCAACAAACACATATAAATCTAGCAATTATTATTGCTATGAGTATATGCAGAATAAATGGAAATATTGGATGCCTGAAAGTCAAACGGTTCAGCCTTAAGTCAGAACGATGACAAAATTCGATTTAAACAGTTTTGTGCAAGCATAGTATATTGATAAGTGATAATTTCCCAATGTCAATCAAATTGTCGATCAATATCAGAGGATCCGATGTACAACACCATCTGTGTTTCTCCATAAAACCGCTAGGGAAACCATGTTGTGAAACCGAGTAGCAGCAGCAAGAAAGAGGAGTTTGTAATCCAGGAAAAAGATGGTGAATTAATAGTGTCGATAGGAGGAGCTAAACTAAATGCAAATGTATCAGAAAATTTTCAAACACTACTTCAGGTTCCAGGACTTGCTACCTTCTTTAATCAATCACAGATGTGTGACCCTGAGAAAGTGAATGAGAGAGATGAAAATAAAAGACTGTATCATCTCTTACCAAAGCATTGCAACTGACACCTTTCCATAATAAATGAACCAACCACCCGACTTACAAGAGCGTAAAACGCTCTCTCTTCAACAATTATGAACAGTTCTTACAAATTAATGATCAGCTAAAAACGATTGCGCAATTAAAACAAACTCGAGCTGTCTACTTCATAGATACGTTTTTATTAATCACAATAAAAAAAAACACCAAAATTTATGAATCTTTCGAAACTCAATTCCCATTAGATTGCGATATACTGTAGAAAATAACAACGACTGCCCTTTCGAAAACACATAGACAGTTTTAATTACCGTATATAAAAGAATTTATAATAGATGAGTGGCCATTAAAAAGTTAAAAGCCCATTTGCTCCCACCAAAATGCAAAAATAGTGTACTACGCCTTCGAAGCACTCATAATTTTAAATGAATTATTCTATAAAAATTAATAATCCAAACCATGAACATTAAAGTGCCAAATAATATACACTATATCGTATTTAATAACTTATTTTGTCAAAACCTTGCAAAACAAATTCTATAACTATTTTATGAATTAAAGCTGACAAAATTTAGAGCTCAATTATTCCGCTAAATATTAAAAACTAATCACGGTTTAATAACAAAGTGATGCAACATTCGTTTGAATCATTTTATTGGAAACATAAACAAGTTTGAGCATTTAATAACGTTATTTGTTTCCCCTTCATAATCACAATCGATCGTTATCAATAGAAAATGATTATAGTAAACTGCGCCTAAAGTAAAGTTACGTTTAGCTCCGATTAAATCATCTTGCTTGTTAAGACCTCATTACGGTCTTTTCTTTTCAAAAGCATCCTACAGTATGTTAAATGATGCATTTTCTATTAATGTTTATAATCGAGTTATCTGAATTAAAATAGACAAACTAATAAGTTCGATATTGTTGATAGGCTCATTGAAATTGAGCTTAGTTATTCAAGTAAAATGAGTTCTTATTGTATTGAGAAGTTTATTAAGCAAATTGCCAAGACATCAAATAAAAACAGCAACAAAGTCATTTATCAATAGAGAGGAAAAGTAAACAAGATTTAAATGATTTTAGATAGTTCAATCATTACAGAAAAATAAAAACAACCCCCGTAATTTTTTAAGAAAAAAAGTTCAGTTATTAAATAGTAATACTCGTAAATGTAAACATCACTTTAAACAAATTTTACATCAAATATTGATCTACTGCATTAATAATTCTTCTAGCAAATAAAATTACTATTGATCAATCTCGTTGAAGAAAGTCGATAAAAACATAAAACTGCATTTGAAATTTTTTTTATCTTATTTTCATCGTTGGCCTACTTGTATAAAACAAGCAAAATCTCATCAGAGCCACCATCATCAAATTTTCTCTTATACAGTACAAATGGTGAAGGGGGAAAACCAAAAGTAAAAAAAAAAAAAAAAAGCGATGAAAAATTACCAAGATGATTAAGACGTAATTAATCACAAATAAAGATGGCGCACAAATGAAATTGGTAAAGATGTGGGTGAGTGAGTGTGTGGGGGATATAAAAGTCCATTGTTTCTATTACATGTTTTAAAAATCTTTTCCTCCATCTTCTCCAATTCCGCCTCCTCATAAGTTCGACATCATCATCAACTAAGTAGCGCAGTGAGCACTTTGTTGCTATGACAACCAACCCTTTCAGCAATAGAAAAGACGTAAAACACGTGTGCGCAAAAGATCAAGAGGAAAAAAAATTACATCAAAAAAATATTACATAAAGGTCACATTTTATGTAAAAAAATGTTAAACAAGTTTTAAAAAGCATAATATATCGTTCATTGTTGCATTTAAGACGAAAAAAAATTGCTTCCGTTTTATTTTCATTTTTGTACTGTAATGCATATTGCAATAAAAATATTTTTACTTACTGTAAAATGTGAATGATTATGTCGATAATTCGAAAATATAGTGTATACAAAAAATATTAAGAAAAAAAATAATTCTTAGTTATTATTTGTAACTGTTAATTTTAATATGAACGAAATGACGTCAAAAAAAGTTATTTTTAATATTCAAAATAATTTATTAAATACTGTAATACGAGAAAATGCACCGTCTTAATATAAATGTCAACAGTAATAAATAATACTAAAACTTATTTAAGCCCCAAACAAAACAAAAGTAAATGATAAAAAATGCAAACAGTTACAAAACGGTAAACCCCACGTTTTTAAATAAATTATAACGTATATATTACGAATTGAAATGAATTAAACTACTGAATGCAAATGTTATAGTTTATAATAAGTCAGCAACTGTGCTTGTGACATTGTTAAGAATGATCATTGTGCTTGTTGATTGAAGCATAAAAAAATCGAATTTGCAGTATTAAAAAAAAGTAAAAAAAAAAACGAAATTAATTGAGTGAAGTGTATGTGTGGGTTGTCATGACAACATAGGAAGGTCAACTGACGATTAAATTTCGATAGTGAAAGTAGATGCTGAAACAAGGGTTAATTAAATCAGCATCCTCCTTCTCTCCCTGCATCACTCTGGCTCGGTTCTTTTATTTTCCATCATACATAAAAAAGATATAACAACTGCTTTCTCTCACTGGCAGAATAACAATGAAGAAATAACAAAATTCCAAATCACAAACCATGTTGAAAAAAGTATGTGTGTGATATACAGTAGTTGGTTGGGTGGGGTGGGGAGGGGGGAACGAGTGAGCGAAGATAAAAGATCATCTTCTCCGCACACATTTTCCCTTCAACGCTAACTAATAAAGCCACACTGGACTTGTTTCATTTTGTCGATTGTCAATATTGAATTCTGGGGGATTTACTAAATAGCTATGACTTGTGGGTGAAAAAGTAAGTGTAAATGGGAGGTAGGGTTCTGTATGTGGGTGATATGTCACGTAAAGTTTGTCGCCTATTGGTGGTAAATCGCAAACGAAATTAAATTTATCGTTGACACAAACATCAGCTACAGCTCTCTTCAACACCCCACCCACAACATCAAAGTATTTACCACCCTTCACACGCACATATACAAAAAAGCAATATAAAAAACACACACAAAACGCTTTCACTTAACACTCTCTCATAACTTTTTTTTTACTCATCATACGCACAAAAAATAATACCTCACACGTCTCTGAATCTCACAACTTGCAAAGTCACATATGAACCAAATGTACCAACACCAATATAACTTTTAAAGAATTTAAAAAGATGCCAGTAAACATTCTTGACTTAAGAAAATTGGCATACAATACTTTGCTTTAAATGGTAATTTTATCATCGTAAAACGAAAAACTCACAAATTCTTTGTTTTTAAGTTATGAAGTTCCAAGTACTATTGTACAGTCAAGTTAATGTTAACAAAAAAGTTTCCCATAAAAATGCATGTTAGAAATATTTCTTCAAATTACGAATACAGCATTTCATTTAGCTGTCACTAAACTAACTTATGCTATTCTTATAATAATTGGTGGCTATTTTCAATAACTGCATAAAACAAATTTTAATATGCTACGGTCACGTAATCTTTTGCAAATATGTACACTAGTACACTCTAACTGTTTTATACTGTACTTCTAAGTTAAAGTAGCTGCCTTTCCATTGAATTTGTTTCCCATTATCCTCTTAAACAATGAATGTTCAAATATGCGTATTTGGGCTACAGACATGTCGTAATCATTAAGCTTACGGCCATTAAATCAGCCGTTAACAGCTTTATCAAGCAAACTAATTAATATAATCATATTGACCATTACTATTCTTTGTATTAACTTTATTTGATACGTTCAAGTATTTCGTTTCAATCTAGAAAAAAAAATAGATGACATATAAACATAGAATGAGTTGTACATTTAATTTATTAATGGTCAATAGCGGCAAAAAGCTCTTTGTCAGAAGGATGTCGGGTTTTCTATTGATGAAAAAAATTTTCTTTATTCACTCACTCACTTACTTATTCGTTGATTCAAAAGAAGTGGGTGTTGTTGGGTTGAAATTAAAGTGAAGATAGAGTTTGAGGGTGTGTATGCGTAATTCGACTGCATCTGTCACTGTCAAGGCCTGATAATAAGCCTCCCTCACGCCCCCTATTTCCTCCTCCACATCATGATTGATGATGATATACTACGTGTGGAAACACCCCCCTTAAAGCACCCATCCCTTTACCACCACCCACACACCACAACGGGTGTCAATCTATCTTTTATGAAGTTGGAAAGAAAATCCTTTTTATGATTTTTAAGATTTTTAATACTGCGCCTGTGCTTATAATGATCACGTGATTAGTTACATTTCCACAATACATGGCAACATCATGGACATGGAAAGAGTTGGGATTCCCTCGATAAAATTATATACTGTACATAATCCAGCATTCTTTTCAATTCTCCTATGTTTCTTTTTACATTTTTGAGCAATAATTCAAGTATCATTTGTACAAAATTGATGTACAGTAAATATTTGTTTATGTTAGTTTGATCATGTCTGACAAATCTTAACTGATTAGTTATAAATCTACTGAATCAATTAATTCTCCGAATGTTAATTAGGAAAATCGATTTTTGCAAGTAATTTGCTGTCCACATATTGCCCATCTTTATTAACTTAGGTAACCATAAATGGTTGTTGTTGGAATTTAAGTTTCATGTCTGTTTATTTTTGATGTCGCAATCATCAGTTACGCATCACACTGAGTTTAAGGTTCAACTTTATGAACGAGTTTTATTTGTACCTTGATCGACATTTACTAAATGATTGTGAAATCTTGTTAAATTTAATTTTGTTTTTACAAAAGGAATGACAACTCCCTTTAATTTTGGATATAAAAAAAAACTACAGTACATTTTAAATTGTTTCTCATGCCATAATCTGTGATTAAACAGAGAGTTACTCAGCCATAAAGTAGCAATTTAAAATTAAGCTTTTTTAAATTATTTTAAACTAAACATAAAATTGTCTTAATTTTCTCTGAAATCATTATCCTCAGTAAGTTTTTTCTGGAGTCAATTTCTTAGTGTTTTTAGACCACAATTCATCAATTGTTATGTTTGATATCCACTAAATTTCTCACTGCTTAACTTACGTTTCTTTACAAATTCAAACGTTCAATCTATTTTTGAAAAATTTCATCCAGCAAATTTTAAAACGATGCCGAATCATTAGTAGCATTGTTCTGTAATAGCAAAACATTAGAATTGTGCGAAGCTGACTTGCATTACGGTAAATCAAAAATGTTATACTGCAATTAAAGAAACACATTTGCATTTCTAAAGCTTTCAGGAATGCAAAATGTCTCTCCCACTGTAAATATACGCCATTGCATCGATAAGATTAAGAGTGGGAGAAAGACCACGTGTTTGAGCGGTTGTGCGGCAAAGAATTTAAACTGGGAAGATTACAGAAGTTTTTTTTAAGCCAGTTAAATCTTTCAAGTACCATGACGAAACAGAATTAAAGTTTTACCGAATGATGAAAAGCACTCAAAACACCACCATAGACGGCTAGACACTGACATTACTTGAGAAACATTAAATCACTACAAGTCTACACTCTACAATTTTTTCACGTGTTTATACAGCAATACTCCAATTTTCTACGATATACAGCAATTAAGTTTTACATCATAAAATAATACTAAAAGCTAACCGAAAAACTTTGATTACCTTTACCGGTAATTGTATTGTTACAATATCGTTTCATGAAATAAAACTCAAAAAGCTTAAAACTTATTACTTAAAAATTAGCAACACTAAAGTTAATCTTTGTGGAGACAACGTCCTTATTAATGCTAAACGTAAAGTTTATTGATTAAAAAGTCAATTACATTTTTTTTTTAAATAAAATGTAGTCATTAAAATGACTCGCTTAGTTTAAGTCACGTTAGCCAAAAACTTCTGTAAAATACAGTAAAATGAATTTAAGAAACATTGTAAGTAACTAAAACTCGTGTAATTAGTTAATCGCAACTAAAGTAAATGCAGAAACCCCTGCAACCATGCAATATGTAGCACTGAAATTTGCATTCTTTCACCGTAAAAAGCTCTTGCGGTTAAGATTAAAATTCTATAAATAATCAATTAAAACGACAAAATAGTTTTGCAAATGTTTTAATTATAAAAACCCCAATGCTTTCATTGCACTTTGTTGCCATCGCAATCATAATTAATGTCACACAAACCCTGCAAAGACATTTTAATTTAGACAACAACGCAATCAAAATTACAAATGTCTTCAACTCCAATTAAGTAAAAAGACAAATTAATTACTATTTCATTATTTCGTTTTATAGTTAATTAACCACAATTTCCATTAAAAAATATTTACAAAAATAGCATCAACGAGTAATGGCGTTTTAACATAAAAAGAGTGGGAGAAAAAAAAACAACCTTAAGTAGCTAAGAAGTTAACTTGTTACACTTTTTATTCCCAATTTTTAAATTCTACCTCTAAGCCTTTTACATGACGTAATAATGCTTCCCCACTTACTCAACCCCCAAAACCCTTGCACTATACAGCATCCCCTTTCATCCCTTAACTCCCACCCCTCCTCCCGCTTACCTTTTCTTCTCACTCGAGAGAGTTTACTCGGTCCAATTAGATCGCGTTTAAGTCGAGCGAAACCTTAATTAAAATTCCCAACGTATTTGCTCATTAGTCGATGCGACGTAAAAGCTTTTGGCTAAGGGCCTTAGGTTGAGTTGGGAGGCAGTCAAAATAGTAGGGAAAATGGGTGTTAGTAAAACATTTTAAGGTCTAAAAAAATACACAGAAACAGCTTTGCTTATTTAATATATTGAATAAACTAGTTAAGATTTTCCATAAATTAACTAATAATTTAATCCAAAAAAAATCAGCGTTAAAATAAAAGCACCATTAGCGTCATGACTAATAACATTCTAACACTAGTAGGAAGATTATTTTTAAGAAACTATAGCGATTTTAATAAACAATCCGGTGATCAAATTCAATATACAAATTTGAATACCAGTGGGGTATCCAGAGAATATAGATCACATGGTATGCGCAAAAATAAAGTTTTGTTTCAAAGCAAGACGACGAAACAATATATTACCCAAGATTACTAAATGAATTTAGGGCGTGTTATTTGAATACAAAGCTTAATTATTAATAAAGAACCCAAAAAATAACCATCAATTCTGTTGACTAGAAATCAAAGTTTGTTATAAAAACATAATCAGCCTCTCAGAATCCAATTTCAATGTTAAAAGATGATGCCAAATTCAGATTTTGAATTTATGACAGTCTCGTCAAATGGTCCCTATGGCCCATTTTCTGACAACCACATCCCATGAGATCTGTCAAACTATTTGCTTGAAATTATAAATTAAACAAGAATGAAATGTTTCAGGCATTAAATTGCTAATTATAAATCATAATATCGATGTCACAACCCCCACGTTTATTTCATAGAATCCCAGTCTTAAAAGTCAAATTTATTGCAACAAATTGCTTTCCTTTCCCTTTCAAAAACTCGTATGTTTCTTCTTTGTCACATAAAAATGATGTCTATAAGTAACTTTAGTCCAACCATATAATTCTAATAAAGTACAGTAATTCAAACCTATTTTGATTTTCATAACTATTGAAAATACCTCTCAGAGCTCAACAAAATTTCTCCAGACACTATCGTCAATGTGTACAGTACCCAGTATTGAAAATGCAAAGTAAAGAAAAGTATTTAGAGCGTTTTTCCAACGTCAGAAAACACCAGTGCAGTGTGTGCACAGTACGAGAGTGAGTGTGGTAAGAAGATAAAAGTTAAAATTTAGGTATAGAAAACGTCACCTTACAAAATAGCTATTCTCTATCTATTTTCTCTCCTTTATTTTTACGACTTTTTTTGCGTTCAGATCAGTTCAGTAGAGAGTTGTTATCGATTTTTTTACGTGATCGCGTACGTGAAGTAAGGAGAGCGTGACAAAAGACAGTTGGAACATGTCCCCCCCCCTCCCCCACCTTTACAACCCCTACAAAAATGCTATTAAAATCATTCGCTTGTTTAATACATACAGTATATACTGTATATAACAGAAATTCGATCTAGATCCCATCACATTTTTTTTTCTATTTCCATATTCTGTTATAGTCTCCATTTTTGTTAATTACAACCTCTACATGACAGAAAATCATAATAAATGTCAAGTATATTCTTTGACACCATAGCTCACTAGTTTGTCAAAAAAATAAAAAAAAAGTAGGCGTGGTTAAACACTGGCATCTCCAACATAATGTCAATAAATCACTAACATCATTTTTAGTTCCTTCAAAAAATATTTATTTGAATTTCAAACTAAACATTTGACATGTAATAGCAATCAGAGTAATCCCAGCCCGTTTAATCATCATTCCAAATGTCCCTCAAACATGCATGCATTTTGAATAATAATTATTTTTATCCAAAGCTCAACACATCTTCCCTCTCCCCCTCTTCACCGTGCCCTGCAAGTACCGCTTTTTAGGCAATGTTTTTAATAACAAACGCCATTTTGATTATTATCCTTCCTGCTAGCATTTTGGTTCGTTTTGTATCATGTGTTTACATTGCAAAATAATAATAATACTAGAAGCACAGATGATGCCTAGCCAAACCTCGTTTATTTTTATTCCCCGCCCAATGTTTATTTAACACCCTCTAAATATCGGAGCGTTTAAACGACATAACCACGTATCTTCATTTTGCACATGCAAATCGTATTTGTTATCGTTAGATGGCGCAGCAGGTTAATGGCTTCAGTCCCACAATAGAGAATTTGGTACATTATAAAGAAACAAACCCCTACCCCTACCAACCATACAATAAAGTTGAAGCAAATACGATTTC
The DNA here is from genome assembly GCA_013389785.1 of Helicorthomorpha holstii. NCBI lineage: Eukaryota > Metazoa > Arthropoda > Diplopoda > Polydesmida > Paradoxosomatidae > Helicorthomorpha > Helicorthomorpha holstii. The sequence goes on along the minus strand of JAAFCF010002710.1, from coordinate 682,106 downwards.
AATAGATAAAAAAAGGGAGAACGATTTAACGAGATACAAAGCAATAAAAAAACTTAACCAGTTAAATTTTGAATCCATTTGCAGTACATATGCTGGCAAATAACAATAATATGATGAGATCAGTACGGTAGAGTACGGTATACCAGACATTGATAAAGTCGTAAAAAGGGCAATTGCCCCTTTTGACAAGAGTGACATTAGTGTCGCTAGCATATACTTTTCAATGGATTGCATGGTTAAAGAAACTCACTATAAAAAATTCAAATTGTTCACATTTATTATTTAAAGCCTTGATCCCCAACCTCCCCTCTATGGACCGGTACCGGTCCACGGAGCAAATGCTACCGGTCCCCAAAAGAAAATTTTTTTACGATATAATCGATAATATTGTAATCGCAATACTAAAAAAACCAGAATGCAGATTATAAAATATTGACCGGTCCGCAGGAAATATTTTATCTAGTTTACCGGTCCTTGGTAACTAAAAGGTTGGGGAACACTGATTTAAAGTGTCCTATAATTTACGAACAATGTTATACCCAGTAATTAAATAAAAACCCCTGTGAATGGCTAGCACCTGAATAAATTCTAGTAATCTATCAAACTTTTTTCATCACTAAAACTTCACACAAATAATTTAAATTTTCTAAATAAATTATTACCAGTAACCATCGTTTTTGCAAAGTTAGATTGGCAAATATATATCAAAAATATTTTTCTAAAGAAAACCATACATAGTCAGTTAAATAAGCAGTTCATCTAAAAATATGATAGTTTCATATGAAAAGAAAACATACTGAGTAATGTATGGAAAGTATATAGATGTTGACGTTGATTGAGACTGTATCAGCTGAAAGAGAAGTTGGTAGTAGCGGTGGTGGTGGTGGGAATGACGAAAAAACTCCAGAGTATATAGGGACGTTTAATATAATAGGAGAAAAAAAAGCCTATTAAAGTTGCACACATGCTGTACATATCTGCTGGAAAACTCATAGTCGTGTTCAAACCAACTAGAAGTACAGCACAGTAGTACAACTACGAGTAAACAAATCGCAATCGGCCAAAAAGAGCATTTGTAATGATGACGAGTGGAAGAGATAGAGGGCACCGCTGTCAACCGACAATCGATTCAACTCTATCACCCATGAGCACACAAAAAATATAAAAAAAAAGAAAAATAAAAAAAGAGAATGAAAAGAATAGTATGCAGCGACGACAACATGAGAAAAATATCGATGAAAAATGTACAGCAAACATAACAGAGTGAAGCGCATAGAAGAAAAAAAAATCACACCGACATGATTAAACAGAAACAACCAGCATGATGCTTTTATAAAAAACAAAAAAAAAGAAGAAAAAAACAATGTCTCGTTCACTGTTTTTAAGTTGTATTGTGACTGTAACAGTTAAAAATTGCAAGAAGAAATAACGTTATGCGAAAGTGGTATTGTATAGAAAATATTAAACAGTTGAAAAGAGAAAAGTTTTGTGCGTGAGTAAGATGCAAATTAAAACGTCACCGCCATCACGTTTTTGGTTCAGTGTCCACACTCCTTTGCTCTTTATTTGCCAATCCATCCGTCTTTCTTTTGATGCACTATCCAATTTTGACAGTGAATTTGCATATCTTTAAACAAGCTCAACCGCCTCTGCCTCTCTTTACATCGTTTACATCCATCCCTTCATGCATGTTTACGCATGCCCCAATGCTTCTATCCTCGTGTAATCATCCGACCAAATTAAAAAAAGGACCCAACCTTTTCTTTGATAAACCTTCATTTGCATATTATTCATCGCAGAAACTCTATCAAAACTCTTTCAAATTTTTATCTTCCACGCAGGACAAAAGGTAAAAGCAGCAGAGTAGGTGGTGGTGGTGGAATTATGAATGTGGGGGGTGTGACTAAGAGGGATAAAGATGCGGTGGCCAAAAGTATTATCCTTTTACAACAAAGAACCCCTACTCTCTTCTTGTCTATTTTATACCCATTCATGTTCACTGATACATTGAGGACAAATTTCAAATCAAAATTAATCTATGATAAACATCGCATCAAAACAACATATATTTTAATTTGCCATTTACAACTTTGCTACTAAGCTTAAATCCACCATACACAACTGTAAAAGCACGATGACAAATCTCAAATGATTTAATATTAATAAAAAAAAAACTCACAAATTTAAATTAACAACATTCGGTTATATGATGGTGACATTTTGATCTCTATCAACACCTGAGGGATATTAACTTTAAAGTGGCAATGGCCATGTGTGACAAATGCAAACATTTACTAAAAAAGGAAAATCTGTCTCACTTCACTCAACACCACTTGTTAAATAAACAAACACAAAGTCATAAGACCAATGCTGGCACTAAAGGATTACACGATGACGTAAAAAACCAAACGAATGATAAAAAATTCATCTTCTTTTGTATCTTATGTCTGACCGTATGTTCACCCGACATGTATACAAAAATAATGATAATAAAAAATACTTTCATATGGCATAAAATCAATCTTAATAATCGTCAACAAATTAAAAGCGGCCGCATATATTGTATATCTAAGCAAATATATGAAGAGCACCGCAGGCAAAACTGGTGCTATGGAAAACGTCGATAGCCAGAACGATGCTAAGGAAAACGTTGACACGCTAAAATTATGGCGTCGTTGCGAGTCAAGTCACCTTCAAAACATTGATATGACCTTTAGATAAACATTTGTGAGATCTTCATCGCGTGTTTAATAAATTCATATATAGTCCAGACGAATGTTACCATGACAACTGTTGACTTTCGACCACCAAGTGAGTGAGCAAACGTACGCATACTCATAGCAAAAAGATAAAAACGCACTCAAATTAATTCAGAAAATCAATTTTACTTATAAAGATGGGAATAAAAAAACAGCAGATAAACCGCTTCCTGACAATCAAATAAAAACCTCACATAAAAAAATCACAGTAACGCTTTGATAGATGTTGGCGTGTGGTCATCATAATTCTCCTTTCAAAGCTTAACAACATATTTTTAAAATTCTTCCATCATCATCAAAATCAAGCAAGTCAGTACAGTACAGTCGTTGAAGAAGTGATGCTGGCAGAGTGTACGGTAGTATCAGCCCTCTGGCGACATAATCGATTGTATTTATCGATTGGTTTTATGAAGTGAAGAGAAAAAAAAGTATGAAGTGGCGTTTCATCTAATCTTAACGCGTGCTTACAAAATTAAATTTACGTTGGATAGAAAAGTTGAAAGTAATGTTAGTACAGTACAGTACTATAGTAAGCATAATAGTAAAAGAAAAAAGTGTGCTACAAGCCTCCTGATCCCCCTTTTTCAACTTCCTCTTTATCTCACCCTTTATAACTAACTACTGTACTTGCACAGTACGCTAAATCTATCAAAAATCTAAGTATCCTTTTTGAATAACCAATCATAATTCTTCGTGAACTCGTTGTACACTGCAAGTCTAAATATTATAAATATGTAGAACGGAAGCAACCAATTTACATGTATTTGCATAAATACTATGTATACACATACATTATATACAGTAGAAACTTCTAATTCGATCACATGATGATGGACTTTATCGGAGATGACGTCAACATTTTTACGATACATTTCATAAATAAATCAGTCCTTTTAAGTACTATAATATCATTATCATAGCAATTATAAAATTTTCCTATTGCTCGTTAAAAAATATTTGAGCTAATAAAATTTTGCATACAATGTAAAACGACTTTATATTGAAAAAAATATATGCAAATTCAATATTTGATTTAATAAAACTAGTAAATACTTTTGTAAAGATTTAAATTTGTAAATAAATGAAACATTTACTTGTTTAGACAAGAATTGCATAAATAGCCTCTGTCAACATCATTTTTGTTCATATACAGTACTATACTAAGTTATATATGCCCTATAGTGTGTATATAGTATAATATTGATACTGTAGTATATATTGTACTTCCAATTAAATTATGAAACTAAAATACAATATAAAAAACTTCAACATTTTTTTCAAGTAAATATACTCTATCTATCTCGATAAATAAGAAAACAAACGATTGCATAGTGACATCATAAACTTAAATTACTTCTACAGCATCTTGTTAAGATTACAAAAAAAACGTTTACACGTTTTCTAAGTATTGTAAATAACGTTAAAACTGCAAACAGTGCCATCTCTTTATAGAAATTAATACAAATTATTAACTGAAATGTGAACAAAGTATAAAAAAAAGTATATATTGTAGCTTTACTGGTATCATAATGTAAATCACAAAAACCTTGAGTATAGTTTCTCCAACTTTTGAGTTTTGAATTTTATTGTTTACTATTTTTCAACGTAATTAAGAGTATACTATACACTAAAAGACGCTAAAAAAATAGCTTAAAGATGCTCTTACTTCCCAAAAATACGTTCAAGCTTTCCTCAAATTTTTGTCTTTTACACACTTGAAAGTAGATTTATTTTACACAGACGAAGCATATCACCTCTTGAAACTGCCAACGTATTTTTATTTATTTAAAAATATTTGATTAAAAATTTTTTTGTTAGGGAAAGCAAATTAATGCTGATGTATATTTAATACGGTGTATGGAGATTCGCTTAGTATTAAAATACAAAGTTATTCCTATACACAACATATCCATAGCTTAACAGCCAATGTATTATTAACAAATTCAATCTCATTTTAGACATCTTTTATTCACAACACCCAACTACTCTATGCGTAAAAAAAAACAAATAAAAATGCTTGAAAAATTTTGCCTGTAAATTTCTACGTGCGCAACATCCTAAATGAGCACCAGAATGATGCTGTGAAAAGGGTAGAGAGAGAGCGAGATGAGGTGAGATGAGGGGAAATGACTAAAAAAACATAATACATCACATGACATCAAGTGACGACGTAATAAATAAAGCCAATTAGAACTTAATGCGTTGCAACGACCTCAACGACAAACGCTGCTGCTCAGCTATGAAGAAATGTCACGCCTACTAAACGACAGGATTATGACTTAAAAATTTACTTTTTTTTATAATGATAAATACATCACAGTTTAGCATTAAAAATATCAAGACAAACTTTGCTATCTACAGTATAATCTCGTTACGACTTTCAACTTGCACAAATCTTATTTTATATACACACACAAAAAAAAAATAACAATAGAGATTTAACATTTGTGCAACGATTGGCGACCGTACAAATCCATTGCGTGCAGAAACATAACGTCAAAACAGTAACAAATTTATGTTCACGTTGGTGTCATATATTATACAGTATTCATAAATACTGCAAATTCAAAAACAAGTCATCATATACAGAGCCATACAAAGACAGGTCAGACATACTGTACAAAAGTATTTTTTAGTAATGAGTCATTTTTTTTTAAAACAGCATTACGTAAAATACTGTATGTTGTTCAAAGAATAATTAAAGTTTTTTTAAATTATTTTAAGCAGTGCTGTATTAATTACAGCATTTGTAATAGCACTAACAGCATTTTTGATACTTGTATATTCGTAATAAGACGGCAAGATAACCGTCGTTTTTTTTATACTTTACTGAATTACACTAGTTTGAAATACAGTGGATTCTCGTTTACACGAAGTCGACGGGACCAAGATTTTTCTTCGTGTTAACGGGGTTTTGTGTTAACGAATACATGTAAATTATAATCTATTTTGGTCAAAATGACATTTTTCAGAGCCAAACTGACATTTTTCAGAGTCAAACTCACATTTGTTAGAGTCAAACTCACATTTTTGAGAGTCAAACTAACATTTTCTAGAGTCAAACTAACATTTTCTAGAGTCAAACTAACATTTTCTAGAGTCAAACTCACATTTTTTTAGAGTCACACTGACATTTTTTAGCGTCAAACTGACATTTTTTTGAGTCAAATTGACATTTTTTAGAGCCAAACTGGTATTTTTTAGAGTCAAACTGGCATTTTTTAGAGTCAAACTGACATTTTTTAGCGTCAAACTGACAATTTTTTGATTTTCTTTACATTTTCATCGACGTTATATGCAATTTTTCATTTGGAGAAGCAAAATCAGTTCGTGTTAACGGGGTTTTACTTGGTGTTAATGTATGGAAAAGTATATACTGTAGTTTGGGACCAAAATGTTGCTTCGTGTTAACGAGAAATTCGTTTTAACGGCGTTCGTGTTAACGAGAATTCACTGTATTGCAAATCTTGGTCATAAGATAATGTTTTCACATACTATATCTATAGTTAAGCCATTCGATTCATTCCCGATTATTTATTTATTGCTATATCCCTATTTCATATTGAATTAACCAATCACATGAACAACTATAGTACCACAATATTATTTTATAAACTTAGTTCAAGCAAATTTGGTATTTGAACCAATAAAAAACAGTTAAACAACTTTAAAGAAAACTGTTGTATTGAGTATTCCATAAATATTTCAAAAAGTAAATGTATAGTCCTTTCCAATTGCAAAAAGTGTCAATTTATCGACGAAATAAGTAATAAAAACAGCAAAAAAAAACCTCTCTGAAAGAGCAGAGTCTTAAAGCTACGATATTTCTTTGAAAATAAAAACTCCTTCCACATCTAGTGAACCTTTTAAAGAAGTCCGAAATAGCCACTTTGAAGATAAAAATCCTTATAGACCCCCTCCCTTTTCCCCCACCCCTTCTCTCTGTACACCGAGCTATTGCCATATCCATAAAATGCATGGGTGTTGTCATAGTAACCACTTTGAAATTGGTTTGACCAAAAGCTAAAAGATGAACGCCGCACACCTTTCAATGTAGTGGCTTTCTCAATAGGAGGCGTTGTCGCATTGACAAAACTTTTACCGCGTCGTTCATGCAAATTTTCCCGGGAAATGAATTCCTCCACCTACCACCCCATAACTAATACAAATGCTGAAAATGGTTTCACATTAACTCATTCCCGTTTGTCAGCATAAAGAATTCAATCAAAATAAATACTCATCATCATCTACTGCAACTTTCATAAAAGCCAATAAATCACTAAAAAAATCAATTCAAAGAATTCTATGTGACATATTTCAACGTTAAATAGACAAACGAAACATTAAATGATAAAACACATCACTGTCACATTAATTTAAAATAATTAACAGTAAATGTTATTGTTATTACCTTAAATCCAGATCCAGCGTTTTCTTTCACTTACTGAAGAAATCTTAAATAAAACACTGTATTTAATTCCTAAGTTCCTGTATTTGCAATTCACTCATCCGTTAATTAATTATTGATAAAAGTTTTTCTCACAACATTTTCAGAGAAATCGCGCCCATTTATTAAAAATTCCCAATTTAAGAGTCCAAACGTACGCTTCTAAAAATTATTATTTCTTTTTCACTTAATTTCACTTTGTCACTCAACACGCTTTAACCAATTGATAATAATATGTTTAGAAATCACTTTTAAACTGATAAACAATTTTGTGAGGTAAATGTCATCACCCTGAAGATCACAAACATCCACACAACACAGCAGCTCACTCAATAAAAACAAACACTTGTTCTACTTGACGTAACAGAAGAAGAAAAGCCGCTGGCGCGCACTGTTTCCCGCGGTAAAACTAGCGCCATCTACCCACCATTTTAAAACGTCATTAATCACAACTGTGAAAATCAGCTGAAAAAATCCAATTGTTGATCTTATGAGTTCATTACTAAATCGTTATCTAATTAATTCAAATTATCATTGCATGATGCTGACAATTTAATTGAAAAAATGACAAGAGTTTCTGGCAAAAAAGTTGTTTCCTGGATAATTCCTTATGTATCATTTTCAACCAATGTTTCATCGTCTGTTAAGTTAGTACAGTATTGCCACTTTATAAATTATTATTCATTTGTATTATTTTGTTCACATTGTTGTTACAATTACAAATTAAAGGTGTTTCTTTTCATTTTATGATGTTTAGAAAAATTAACAAATGGCAATCCGTTGTTGGACTTGAAATTCACGCACAAATTGCATCTAACAGCAAATTATTTTCTGGATCTGAAAATCGTTTTGGATCATCAGTGAATGCTAATGTTTCATATTTAGATGCTGGTCATCCAGGAACTTTACCGGTAAATTGAATTTGCAACATGTTTTTGAAGCTTTCAGTTTTAATTACTGTGTTTTAGGTGCTTAATAAAAGATGCGTTGAAGCTGGGGTATTAACTGGTATTGCTTTAAACTGTACCATAAATAAGAAATCAGTTTTTGACAGAAAACATTACTTTTATTCTGATTTGCCGGTAAGGTAATTTAATTTTGTCAGTTTTATTTATAAATTACATGTGTAATACTTCCTTTTACGTAAAGGTTGGATATCAAATCACTCAACAACATCTACCATTAGCTGTAAATGGAAAATTAAAATTTGTCACTCATAATCCCTTTGATCCAAAAGATAAACCTTATGAAAAGGAAGTTAGGATCAAGCAAATTCAGCTGGAACAAGACAGTGGGAAAAGCATGCATGATATTAAAACATCTTGTACCTATGTAGATCTCAACCGAGCTGGTTAGTAAAAATAGTTCGTTCAATTTTACTTTAAGTCGATTTGCGTATAGTGATCAACCCTAAAGTCTACAATTTCCAAAATATATTAAGTATTTTGACTGAAATTTATAGGTGTTCCGCTAATGGAAATCGTCTTTGAACCTGATATAAAGACAGGAGAAGAAGCCGCTTGTCTTGTAAACGAATTAAAACAAATATTGATGAAACTTGGAACATGCAATTGTAAAATGGAAGGTTGTATAATACAAAATAGCTCAAATAGCATCCAAATGTCTTAAATTTTTAAATAGCAATTTTTTTTTTAAATTAACAGAGGGATCGTTAAGAGTTGATGTTAATGTATCAGTGCATAGACCGGGCGAACCATTAGGTGTTAGAGCGGAGGTTAAAAATATTAATAGCGCGCGTGGAGTTGCTTTAGCAATCGGTAAGAATATTGTGATTGAACTTTTTTCACTTATTAGAATTTCTAATTTCATGCACTTCTCCTTCGTTTTCAGATTACGAAATTAGCCGTCAAATTAATTTACTAGAACAAGGAAAAGTCATAGAAAATGAGACGAGAACGTTCGATTTTCAGCAAAAGTAATATAACATCTCCTTGCCATTCATTACTTTGTATTTTATTATTACGTAATTGCAGAAAGACGGTTGTATTGAGAGATAAAGAAAAAGTTCACGATTATCGGTTTATGCCAGAACCTAATTTGCCTCCATTGCTTTTATGCGACGACAATGACGTTCAGAATGACATGATCAACATTGACACTCTTCGTCGTAATTTGCCTAAACTGCCTCATCAAATCAGGCAAAATTTAATAAACAATCACAATTTAGCTTTTAATATTGCTAATCAGTTATCGGCAAGTTCTTTAATTAAGATTTAATAAGCTAGTATAAAATTAAAGTGTTATATTATAGAGTGAAGACGTATTACTGGAAGGATTTTACACACTTAAAAGTGCTGGAATACCTGTGAAAAGCATTTTGACTTTTCTTTTGGCTCATCTAGTAGATTCTTTAAATCGTCATCAAATTGAAATAAACAAGTGGTAAAGATTCCAATTTGCTTTAAATTCTTGTTTACTAATAAAAGCTTGGTTAATTTACAGTCCACTAAAAAGCGACTACATGTTGGAACTTGTTAAGATGCACGAAGATGATCAAATTACAAAAGCAACGTTTTTTAGGGTACATTTCCACTATTGTCTAAATTCTTTATTATACATTATACTTATTCACAAAATTATTTAAAAATTTCAGCTGATAGATATGACAGTTTGTGGTGACCAACGATCACCTAAACAAGTAAGTAGTTTGTCTTTCTTTATTCTAGAATTAGGAGATTATTGGTCAATCTTACTTTAAATTTCAGATCGTTGAACATAATAATTGGTATCAAGTTACAAATGAGCAAGAGATTCAAGCTCTATGCCAAACTATTATTAATGAAAATACTACGATACTTAATTCCAAAACGAAAAAATCGACAATTTACAATGAATTAATCACAAAAGCTAATGAACGGTCGGAGTATCGTGCTAATATGAAATTATTGACTAAAATTATGAAAAAACTTTTAGGCTTTTCGTAGTCTCTTTACATGTATTAAAATTTTATTACACGAAGCTTTAGTGAGTGTTAAATAAATTACCTTTTGTTTATGCAAGCGTAAACAGGTTATAATTACGATTTGTTAATATGATTAATAAAAAAAATTGAAAACATTCTTATAGCGATAATTTTTTTTGAAATATTTACAATTCATAAAAACGCCTTTGTATTTATCTGCGTCAATGTATATAATATCTTTAAAATTTTATCCAAAAAAAAGCTCTTAAAATTGTAATCATTTTTACCATTTATCATGTATAGTAATGGAATGTAAAATTTCTCATTCATCGGAAAAAGGGAGTATTTATAAAAATATCTTACTGTTGATTGATAATATTCTGTTTACTGTTCCCGTTCCTCAATCAGCCTGTCTAGCCGAGATTTTAACATTCGAAACGACGGTCTATTCTCAGGATTCTGCAAATCCAAAACGTTTAATAAGAAATTTTACTCTTTATTTTACAAAAACCGACATACCTTTTCCCAACATTGTTTCATTACTACGTATACTTCTCTGGGACATGGTCGTGGCTTTTCTAACCTTTGTCCTTTTTGAACATAATCAACAACTTCGGCATTTGTAGCACGACCATATGGCATTTTACCACAAGTGAAAATCTCCCACATTAGTACACCTAGAGACACGATTTTAATTTTTTAAAAGATTAATCAGTTTATGATCACGTTTCGCTTACCGTATGCCCAAACATCGGATTTACTACTAAACCTTGTGTAGCACAGAACTTCAGGTGGAGCCCATTTAATCGGAAATTTAGTACCACCAGAACTTGTATACTCGTCATCCAAAACGTATCTATTTATTTCATTAAATTAATTTCCAGTTTTTTGTAAGCTAATTATAAGTATTTACCGAGCTAAACCAAAATCTGCCACTTTAACCATATTTTCATTGCCTACCAAACAGTTTCGTGCCGCCAAATCACGATGAATGTAATTGTGATGTTCTAAATAAGCCATTCCACTACAAACTTGTAAGGCCATGTCCAAAAGGACGTTGGGTTTATTAATTAGTCTGCTTTCAAACCGTCGTAGATAGTTCAACAGAGAACCATGTTTCATGAATTCAGTCACAATGTAAATTGGACGATGAGTGCTGCATACTCCATATAGTTGTACGAGATTCGGATGCTGGAGTTTTCTGAAGTTTTAGATTAGACTTATTAAAATAAAACATTTAAACTACTATAACACATGGCTTAACCAATTTAACAAAATAATGTCTTACGTCATGACTTTTGCCTCATCAATAAAATCATCTTCTGACATTGTTCCTTCTTTCATTATCTTAACAGCGACGTCGATACTTCCTCTCCATTTTCCTTTCCTTACAACCTGAATTTCAACAATTATGAATCATCTATTGCATAAAAAAACTTGACTGTCATACTCCAAATTGTCCACTTCCAAGCTCTTCTAATAAAGACAATTCCGAAGGATCGATTTCCCATTTGTCTTCATCAAATTATCAAAATTAATATCGATTTTACTAATCAGGCAAACTATTTATATACCATGACTTAAACCGGCAGTAGCTGGAGCAATGCGGCCACACACTGGAGGTGACTTGAGACGTGTCACCAAACCTCCACTGTTATGCTGGTGATAATTGATCAAATCTTTAATATCAGCAAAGGCATGCTTCTCTGACAAATAATATTCTCCTCGACTATTCTTTTTGATGTGATAGTGCTTAATTTGTGGATGAGGACTGTAACAGGTTTTAATCATTAATTACAGTTTTATTTCTTCACTTGAATTCCGCTTACAATTTCGTATAAATTGACAATGTGTACATTCCTCTTGTGCTAGAATTTCTGACTACAAATCCTCCTTCTTTACCATCGGATTTTAACAGCATTTCACATCTTTGTCTAGTGATCTCGCCAACAAACCAACTAAATCATTTTAAAAATTACAAAAGTATATAAAAGTGAAAATCTAACACAGTAACGTACTCGTATTGATTCAACCCCAAAGTAGCTTTCTCCTGTACATAATTACTTGGAATGTAACCGATGTCGCTATAAACAAAATGTTATTAATTAGATATTTTACAGTAATGCATTACACGCATTCGATAAAATACCAACTTTACTATTTATGTCCTAAGAAGCATAAATAACAAATTAAATAATATTATTACTACATCTTCAAATGTAAATTGTCTTAAAATTACCATTGCACATTCTTTACTTGCCACCAGTGCTCTTTTGAGTCGTCAATTACTTCATATTCCTCACCCTAGGTTGTCATAAAGATCAAAATAAATTACTGCATTCTAAACTTATTTAAATCTAATGTCTATACCTTTTTTAGACTAATATCACCCTCTTCCACAGCCTGAAAATTATATAAAGCCACCACAATTTTGGCAGATGAATTCGATGTCCCCTAGAAAAAAAGCGATTTTAGATTACAGGTACATAGCACAATGCAATAAAAAGTCAAGCATGAAATGCAATGTTACTTGTACAGTAATTTAGTATATTATTTTAATTAAAGTCAATTAAAACTCGTCCTTACTCTTCTGTTAGTAGATGATGGTGGATTCAGTGATGGAAAATATGGTAGTAATGGGCTTCCTAAATATATAAAAACGATTAAGATTTGTTTTAATAACAACTAAATATTTAAAACCTTTGAGATCTTTCGAAGAATTCGGAGCTTTTGGTAGATTGTTTAACACGATCCATGTAGCTTCACATCCATTATTGCTTTTATATTTTGAGCAGCAATTCCATTGACTGTTGACTAATATCCCCAAGTGGTATTTAGCAGATAAATCGGAATTACTTTTGCAAACTATAACACCAAATTCATATTAGATAACCAATGCTCCAATTATGTCAACAAGTTATTATATTACGGTCTCGAAGTGCTGTTATCCAATCATCTCTTTCGTCATGACTACTAGCGATAATATACAAATAATATTCGTCATATCCAACCTAAGAACATTATTAAACAGGATTAATTAACAAAAATTTAACATTATAAAAACATACAAACCTGGAAAGCAAACTTCTTGTCTAGTGCGAATTCTCCTAATGGTTCAATCACACGAACAGATTTCAGCGCAATTCTTCCTTTTTCCTTACCTTTACGCTGAAATTACAATGTAATATAGTAAGTAAAAGCGACGAATTTAAATTTGATAAAATCAATACTGTAGTGACAGTTGTGAACTATTTAATCTACCTCTCTGGTACCATCACAGTAGATAAGGTTTGTCGACGACAGCACAAACCAGCGATGCTTATAGTTGACTGGACTTAATCGCTTTTTATTTTGTGACCTTTTTATCATAAACGTTTCTTTTACAACATTTTCGTCGTCTTGACTAGCCATTCTTTTGATCACTGTATCGGAATGCATGTGAAGATTAATATTTTTCAACTTCAACAAACTACAGTCAAGCCATTGGAATGATAAAAATAACGAAAATACCAATTTTGGCAGACATCATTTGCATCTTACTTGTAAAACAGCTGATATAGTCTGACGTAAAAATGTATTCTGTCTGACTTCTTAAGGAGAATGTATTATTGGATCAAACTAAGTCATAAGTCAAATATACTTTTCTACATAACGTCAGCGCATTATATTTGTCTAAATATTCTATTGAAAGGTTGTTTTGAAAATGTTTTTACGATGGGAATTTACTAGTAAAATTGAATTTAATTTAAAACTTGTGCAAAAATTTGATTGTCATTTATTATTTTCCAAACTTTTCTGTAAGTTGTTATCTACAATTTTAATCAATAGTAATTAAGCATCATCCACGTTTATTAAACGTCCTGAAAAGTTGAAAACTACAAAGTGAAAGGCGCACACGGTTAGATATTTCACTATTGTAACTTCTAGTTGGTTCTGTAACGTCGGTTGTCAAAACATCATAACATTTTTGATAAGTTATTGTAGTTTGTCATGCTATAATAAAATGTCTGATAATAGTGAGGATATACTCGTGAGTAGTGGAAATATTAAAAAAGTTCCATCATCTGTAGCCAAATTAATCGGTAGTGCCTGTGTTATATCATCTCCTGTCAGTGTGGTTAAAGAATTACTTGATAACGCTTTAGATGCTGAAGCAAATGTCATTGAAGTGAGATTGGTATGCCACGATCAAATTCATTATTATTGTTTTTTTTTTAATATGTAAAACAAAACTTAATTTATGATATAATTTATAGGAATCGTTTGGTTTACATCGTATTGAAGTTCGAGATGATGGTTGTGGTCTGAGTCCAGAAGATGCTCATTGTGCTGCATTACAATATTACACTTCAAAATTACAATCGAGTGACTTAAGTCAAGTAAATACGTATGGTTTTCGCGGTGTGGCTTTGTCGTCTATTTGTCAAATGGGCAATATGTCGATTATTACGAAAACTCGAGGCGAAGGCGTTGGACGCGTATATACTTACAATGAAAATGGAATTGTGGTGACTGAGAACAAGCGAGCAGCGACTTTTGGTTGTGTAGTAGTTGTAACAAATTTATTTAATAGTTTGCCTGTTAGAAAGCAGTATTTCAACAATGCAAACAAGAAAAGAGATGTGATAAAACAAGTTGAAGCAGTAATAAAATCGTACGGCGTTATACTTAATCATTTAAGGTTAAATCTGTATCACGATAAGAAACTTATTTGGCAAAAGTTACCAACACTTGATGTGAAACTTTCTTTTGAGCAATTGCTTCATCATGACACAAAAAATCAGTGGGAAGGATATTCTTATCGTCATCCAAATAACAAGTAATTTATTCACAACGAATAATATAATTTTTATAAATGGTAATTTGTTTTTTGTTATATTTATAGCGAACTTGGCATATATTGTGTTCTGCCTTTAAAAACCTCTAAACCTCATATAACAAGTCGTTCACATTCACAATTTTCATTCGTTTTTGTTAACAAGAGGCCAGTTCAAATGAAATTTGTTCATCAAGTAAGTATTGTCTAGATATGAATTACTCGTTCATTAGATTTTTAAATTAATTTTTTTAGCTTGTTAAACGCTATTATAATCACGTTTATAATTTAAGTGGAAATCAATGTAGAATTCCTTGCTATGTTGTCGCAATTACTGTTTCCTCTGAAGATGTTGATATTAACGTTGATCCTGATAAAAAAATTGTTTTTTTGAGAAGTCAGGTACAGTACTATTAATTTTGAAACAGTAAAGTTAAATTAAATATCATGAACAATTTAGATACAAGACCAAGTACAGACAGCTTTAAAAGATATTTTAGAAACTTTTTATGAAGTAAAAGTCGATCAGGAAGAAGTTAATGATAGTTTGCCTTTCTTAAATCAAAATCGATGGTTGAATTCTTCGGAAGTTATGAACTCAAGTAACGAAGAAACTTTGGTACCGCTGAATGAAGTCGATGATTCTGTAAATGAAGAGTTGAAAATTCATGATCAAATACCCAACAAAGTTTGTGAGAATGAAGTTACGAGTAAATTGAGTTTGGATAGGTCGGAGAACTTGGTTACTTCAGATACAAATGCAGTTCAAATGATTGATGCTACTCAAAATAAAACTGTCAATGAAGAACCTCTTGTTGAAAAGATCCACATAATACATGTATGCAATATCGTTGTTTTCTTTACATAAAATCGATTAATGTGTTATTGGTTTTCACAGAAAAAATCGCCTTATGCAGTTAGTCGTTCTGAAGCTGACAAAGTTTGTAAGAAAGACGATGAGCAACAACCCAAACGTTTAATAAGTTCATATTTGGAAAAAGTAAATCACAAACCAGTTAAGAAACTAAAAAGTATTAAAACCGGGGAATTAATTTCAGAGCAACTATGTAAACAGTTGCCTGCAAAAATTGATTTACTAACAAAAAATTCTAAGATTGTATCATTTTTTTCGTAAGTTATGAAATTATTCTTTTAATGAGTTTATTATAATGTAGTAATTAAATTATATATGGTTACAGCAAATCAGGAACAAAAAACCACAACTCATTGGAAAATAATAATGAAAAGGTAATTTCAATTTTTTTACTTGAATTACGAGTTGAATTCTTAATAGTGTTTATAACTTTAAAGTTATAAACACTATTAAGAAAATTTATTACTATTAAAAACTTTTTATGACAGGAAAGCCTTTTGGTTAAAAGTGAAGTTAATTGTAATTTACATACTGGCGGAAAAGCACATAACTGGAAAGGTTTTAATGTTGAGAGATTAAAAAAAGCTTTTGCTTCAGGGCAGTATAAAACACAGTATCAATGTCAGAATGATGAAATTCGCTTAGTTGGTCAATTGCGTAACGGTACTTGGATCGTGTATCATAACAAAATTCTGTCGGCTCTTAATTACAATCGTCTTCAAGAAACAGTACTCTATCATAAACTTTTGGCAACTTATAAAATAACTGTTCATGACGTAGACATCCCAAAAATTATTACTGAACGGTAAGACTGTTAATTTCTTTACAAACTAAGACTAACATTGGTTTTAAAAAATTATAGACAACTTGGTGCAGAAGTATATGAAATTCTGCTAACTCTTTCTACTAAGAAAGTGAAGTGGAATACTTCAGAAGTAGTTGACGAGAGAATTGCAAAAAATGGATTTTGCATTTCATTCACTGTTGGTACTAATATTGGTGGTATTTTTTGTATAACGATTTTATTCTGATAAATTATTATTTTAGATCCGAAAAATGGTACTATAGTAAATCTGATGGGCATTGCAAGTCACCTAAATATGTCTCTAGACGATTTAATTGAGTGTTTGGGAAAAATAAAAGAGAATCCCAGTGTCGACCTATACAACTGTAGAAATGGTAAAGTCAGAGGTTATCTTAAGGTAAACAAGAATTTTTTTTCCAAAGTTATTACGTTGTTGTCGATAAAAAAAAAACCTTTGTAATTTATTATTGCACTATTTGTAAATAGAATGAAGCTATACGAATTAATCATTCTCGTCCATTGTTTATAACACTGGATGTCATGCAAGAACTTCTTAAAGAAGCACACAAGTTTCTTCCAGCAGAGTATCGATACACTTGTCTTCATGAAATATCTTTTTTTGAACAGTTGCATAATTTCAACACTGTTCCCGATTAGCCATCATATCAAATTGTAATACATATTATTCGGGCTTAAATAAATTAGTTATGTACGGATATTTCTAATAAACATAAATCGGAAAAGCTGCGTCTTAATTTTTTACTACAGTATTTTCTCGTAGTTTTTCGTTTGTACACTTAAAATATCGTATTCTTATACCGGTACTGTATATACCAGTATAAAAATACGGTAGCAGTTCAAAAGTATAGTACTGTATCACTGTAATTGGTCGAATGTAATTACCCGACCTACTTTTATTATAAGGACTTTACCTTCATCTATTTTTATAATTAGGGCATAGCCCTTAAACTAAAAAAAGATCCTTAGAAGGGAAAACTTGCTTTTTTGGTTGCGGTTTTGCCCTTTTGTTAAATTGAAATTGACTGCATTTAGTTTTGGATGTTTTGTTAGGAAGGTTTGAGTTGGGACGAGAAAGTGCAATCTTAAATACAGTAGTAAGTCTTTTAATTTATTTAAATTTGATCTAAATTTCTAAAATAATGTTAGTTTATTAACAATGTCGTACTGTATTAACATTTTTTTTACACTAAAACCTATACTCGAAAACTACAACTCGTTGATTTTAATTCCAGTAAGATAATTACTGTACTACAGTATAGTAAATCACATGCTAAGTTATTCCAATTTTTTTACACCAAGTTTAAATGTTAATACTGTATTAAAAACAAGTCATTTACAAAATCACGTTCGACTATTTTAAATATCGACTTGTAATTCCAACAATCGAGTTATTAAAACACCTTTATTAAACTGGTAGTACAGTATACAGTATTTATTTTTTAAATTTGCATATTTTTATAACTGTATGGCTTTATGAATTTGCTACGGCTTATAAGTTAACACCCCATCCCTAAAGTTCACAAAAAAAAACACCCCTAGCAATAACAAAGTCAAGGAATGAACTGTGCTAACCAAACGGTTTAGTTTTTGCATTTGAGAAACAGTAAAAATGAGATGACATGCTCTATTCACTCCATGTTAAAAGTTGGGTGCATGCAATTAGGAGGTGGAGCTAAGTCGGCCATTGTGAATTGAGTAAAAAATGCATTTTTGAAAGATTTGTCACTTTTGAGTTTACTACTGTACAGTATTTACTGTATCTCTATGCTTTTGAGAAAAACATGTTCGAGAATGGAGCTAGCAGCTCATGCTCTAATACGGTATTTTTAGTCTTATTAAGAGAAAATCTTGAACTAGACATACCATATTTGAATCCAAGTTCGATACTGTACTGTATAGTGTTACACATGATTGTGAATGTTACTTCCAATTCACTGTCTGGGGAAGGTCTGCTTTAACACTGTATTTTGTTGCATAATTATGATTAAACCAGTTTTTACTGTATTAAACTTCATATACGTTAATAATATCTCTAAATCGCCATCCAACTATTTTTAAACAATTAGAAAAACGAAATGATTGCATTACAGTTACTGTACAATATTCAACTTATCGAATACTGTATTTTATTCCATGCAAGATGGCGTCCATGAGACTCAGCCTGCATCCAAGAACACGCCTACATGTCATCTGTTCGTTATTCCTTCAAGGTTTTCACACATAAACACACATACTATTGGTTAAAATGCACATGAGGAGATTCAATGTTGAACACAGTAACTAGTGGTATTGTTTTGAGTGGAATTTGCCAAAGACTCCATGAAAATCAGCTGTGAAGGACAACAAAATTTCAAATTCAACTGAGTTGTGTAACCTAAATCTTGGCATATTGGTCATACTGTATTTTTTATAATAAACCTCATTTAAAAATCATTAATTGTGAGTATAGTAGTCGTTATAATATATGAATTGATTTGATAGAAAAGATTAATTTGTTGTTGAACAGAGCTTTTACTGTATATGAGCGTCATTTTATCTAAAAATACAACTATTGTACAATACATTTTTGTATGGACGCACTACAAAAAGTAAAATAAATGTTCAAGGCAAATACTGTATAAAATTATATCCGTTTGGAGTTTTTTTTTTATTAATTTATCATATGGTTTTTCAAAAGGCCAAATGCATTATTATATAAACGTTTATAAAGTGTAATTTAATGCGTTTTCAGTTAACTCATGTTGAAAACAGTAAAATAATTTCTGAAATTTGGCATTTGCGTTTTGATCAGTCATGTGATTACGATATTAGCTGTAAATTAAATTAATATTTAATTTACTTATGTAGACATAGTAGTCCATGTTTATAATCGGTGGAACAAGAAGAAAAGTTGATGAACTCCGAGAAGGCATTTCAAGGGGATGGACGTTATCCAGTATTTGTGAATCTGGATTCCGTAAATATATATGCTGATGACCCCAAAAGCCACCAATTTAAACTAATCCTGGGCAATCCATACGAGATTGATTTAAAATATGAAGGTAAAAATAAAAACTACTGTTATTGTAAAACTGTTTTTTTTTCTATTTTTGATTTCTTTTGTAGTTAAAACCACTAAACCTGAAGATTTTGTTGTACGTTATAATAAAGGAAAAGTAGAGAAACTACAACAAAATTTAATGTAAGGAAGTACTATCATAGTTATTTGGTAAAGGTGGCGTTTAAAACATTTAAAAATGATCCTAGTTGTTAGTAAATTTACAATGTATTTAATGACGCTATGTATTTTAAACTACTTGTATTTAAACTAATTGCAGTCGCATTCGCTATAAGGCAGCTGAACGAAACAAATGGGAGTCCAGTAAACTAAAAATTTTTACATGCGAATTTGAGACTGAATTGCATCAAAGTTGGAAAGTAATACCTGTGAATGTATATGCACAAAAACCTTTAGATGCAACTCGTTTGAAGGAAACTGAAAAGTCCGAGAAATTGCATTCTAAGCCTTCATCTCAAACTAATGCTCAACACAGTTTGGATCGTCCGTCATTAGGTATAAAAATCTATCTTATTTTAAATAAACGTTTTAAATGAAAATTTTTACTGATGTTTAAATAGATGGATTAAATTTATTTCTTTTTTTCACAACTCTCATCTTTGTTGTTATTGTTATGGTTTGGCCAACTGAAAATGTCGACCAGAGCTTATTGCCATCATATCTTCACATGCCTATTAATTGGAAAATTACTTGTGCCGTTATTTTAGGTAATTATAAAATTAGTTTCTGAATTGACTATGGATTTATTTCGTTACAATACTAATCAAATTTAAACTTTCATATCGGTATAAAAATTAAATAGTTTATTTGTAGTATGATATCATGTGAAAATGTTAATCATAAGTTGAAAGTTTGCAGTCGAATAATTAAGTTATCATTTTTAATTTGATTACAAAATGTTTTTATTTTTCTTTTTAGGAGTTCTTGGTACAATGACTGTAATTCGTTTTCAACAGCCTTGCAATTGCAGGAAATAAAATACTATTATACATCTGCAACTGGGATGATGTAAATACTGTATAAAGCGGTGTCTTACAGTGAGTTTTTAATCATTTCTGCGTATTTTACTGTATATGAGGTAATTATTTTATAATTACGCCATTTTACGTTTTAAATTTCTTGCGCATTTTTATTTAAACAAAATGGAATTATTCCTAATTTGTCAAGCGAATCATGTAATGGTTATCTGAAAGCTAATAATTGATGTGCAAAGCAGTGTCAAAAATAGTAGTTAAATGTGCAATGTACAGAAGTGTGCATGTAGATTGTACGGAAGATATACAAGATGCATTGGATGTTGAGCTAATAAAATGATCTTACATTAACCATTTAAATGTGCTGGGTTTATTTACCGGTACTTGTCGTAAAGCATTGGTAACTTAACAAAGTATCAAACTGTTATTTTATAAGACTTTAGACTGTTACTGTTTAAGGAAAATATATTAGGCTCCCTGATTTTTTTGAAGACATTTTGAAAGTATTTACGAAGAATACATCCGATCAAGATCTTTTTGATAAAAGTTTTGGATGTTTCTTCGTTTTAATTTGTATGCAGCAGTAACTAAATCATTGTCAGGTAGCCAAACATCTTTTACCAGCTTTATCCTCTCAGGAATTTCAAACTTTTGTAGTTTTGCTAAAAGTAAAAGTATCGGTGTTAAACATGTATTTCTGCATACGGACATTCAAAATTTAAACCTTTTTTGCTGTGATCATTTATTTGCTTTTCCACTTCTTTTTTTATATCTGGATCGTCACAAAGTTCTTCAAAACTTAGAGTTGATTTTCCTAATTTTTTACCGAGTTCTAACAACGCTCTTTGGTTCGGAACAATTAGAGCAACCATGAATGCTTTGGTACTATCGCCATACATGCAAATATTGTCGACAATAATTATTGTTTTTAATTCGGCTTCGACCTTTCCCAGGCTTACATATTCACCAAACTGAAGCTTTAATAGGTCTTTTTTACGATCTAAATTTTCATTTTTGAAATTAAAGTTGGATAGTGAAGGTGAATACAGTTTATGGTGAACTACAGTACAAGGAATGATAATATTACTATACCAATAATTTTGAATGATCCATCTGCTTGAATTTCAGCAATATCTCCACTCTTAAACCACCGTTTTCCATCTTTTACAAAGAAATCTTCGGTGCTTTCTAATTTATAGTACCCTGGGGAAACGTGATCACCACCAATTATTACTTCTCCTCGAGGATATGGTTTATCAGTTACGTGATAATTGCCTATTTTTAAAATGCATTGTTGTAATACAAAAAATGTAATTACTTAGATTAATTTGAGACCTTCATCCCAATTGGCTAACATTATTTCACAGGCAGGCAAAGGCACTCCAACTCGACCCACTTTCAGGTCACTTACTTTATAAATTACAAAGAAAAAGTTAAGTTTTAATATGACAATATTGCATTAATAATATTTTCAATATCAAGTAATTTGATTGATAAAATTTTACTAAGCATATTATCTGGTTGATAAAAACTTGAATTAATATAATAGTATCGAGTGTTTTTGAACAATGAGCATTATCGTGTACTATTTAAAAGTTTTGATATTGAATTCAATTTCATATTTACAAAGTTGTCCAGTTGCACAAGCGCAGGTCTCTGTCAGTCCATATGCTTGAATCAATGGGCAAACACAAACTTTAATATAATTCTGTGTATCGGGTGACAATGGAGCTCCTCCTGTGGCCATCAATCGTAGCTGACCTCCCAGCAATCGTTTTAGTCTGTTGAAAACCAATCTACAAGACAAAAATGACAAATGCAGTATTTTTTTTTAGTTTTTCAATATGATTATACATGTGGTACAACAGCCGATTACCTGTTCAAAAAGGGCGTATCGTAACCTTTCTGAATATATTTCAATTTGTAATTGTATGCAAAATCAAAAAATCCTTTAATGAATTTCCCACCCTTGTCATTTACTGCATCATTTGCTGTTTTAAACATTCGATCTAAAATCAACTATAAATCAATATTAAATATTATTAATTTATCAGTTGAGTAAGTAACAATAAGAAATGCAGTACCGGGACAGTTGCCATGAACGTGGGTTGGAGAATAGTTGCATCACCTTTGCAGCCTTTCTTTACTTTATTTGACTATTAATGATAAACATATTAAATAATTAATACTGGATAAAAGCCTGTATTTTTTAATCACAACGCAATTACTTTGTCAGTCAATGTAAGGGGTGATGAATAGCCAATTGGAATTGCAGAAGCTAAGGCCAAGAACTCTTAAAAAAAATTAATATAATCATTTTAGTACATGTACTGTATTTGTATAAATACGTATCATTTCAATATTTTATGTTATCATACCAGCTAATAGTTCTAAAACGTGAGCCAATGGAAGATAAGCAATATAGATGTCTTCTTCTGGTCTATCAAGTAATTAAACATTAGTGTCTAAATAGCATCTAACTTTATCATTGTTTAGGCCATTAGTTTTTAATTAACTTTGTGGTATTACAGTAATGTTGTCACTTAAAATCTCAAGTGTCGAAAAGGATAGGATAAATTGATTGCTTTAAAAGTACTAACAATTGACAGAAATAAGTTATTAATTTTACCTGAAATCCACAATATTAGAAAATGAAGAAAGTGCAGATACCAAATTTTGTTGAGTGATTATAACACCTATAAATTATTTTAGAAAAAAAAATTAGTATTTGTATATATACTATAAATTTAACAATATTAATGGGCATAATGATAATTTTTTGAAGGAAAAAAATTTATTATTCTAATATAAACTATTAATTAACAAAAAATACAGCACAGCATACCGTTTAACGGCTTTTTTTAGAGCAGAACTTAAGTTAAATGGTTTAATTTTGTATTTAAATAGTTTGTTTAAATTCAACAGCTTCAGATAATTTTTATTTGTGAAATAAGCTATTTTTAGAAAAAAATTATCGATATAACACTATAAAACCATAATTTTTCGCTTTTAGGTGTAAAATAAAGATTTTAATCTGTTTATCTGCACCAAATGTTTAGTAAAGTAGCAAAGGTTCATTTTATCTATAAAAGTTTTGTATTGTATTTAGCTAACCTTTAGGAACTCCTGTTGAACCACTTGTGTACATTATGATAGCAGTGTCATGAGGACCTGGTGGTGGCACATCAACTGTTAGAAAATTGAATGAGAATTATATTTCTTATAAATATACATTGGTTTGAACATTTATTATTTACATTCTTCATCTGGGATTTCTTGTCCAATTTTTTCTATTTCACTAAAACTGTTGAAAACGACATTTGGGTTTAGTCCTTTGAAATCCAACTTGTGGAAACCTTCCATGCAAATTACTCGTTTGACTTTTGTTTTACTCAAATTAGGCTATTAATCAATTATTTTTAAATTGGGCATTACTAAAATAATTCAATGTAATTACATCAAGTCTTGATAATAGATCATATGAAGTGATGACCACCAATGATTCAGTTTCATTAATTCCATGAACTAATGCTTCATCTCCCAAATTTGCATAAAGGGTTGTGACTGCAAAGCAAGGATATTAAACATACTATAAATAACAAATATTTACTGATATTTATTTAACAAATCGGTATATTTTCAAGAAAAACATTTCAGTGATAAGAAAAAGTCATTAAAAAATAAAATACTGTAGTAAGAAAAATGTGTCCTATTGCCTTTTTAAATTTTTTTTTATCTTTGTTTACATGTTTCAAACGATAACACTATTTACACAATACATTATAATCTGAAGTACAGCTGGGCACTTTAGAAAATCTGTGATGTAATGTAAGTTCTATCAAGTGAACTAAATTCATATTGCCGGAAAAGTTTTTACCACGCCTTACTAATGTCTAAGAATTTTAGTTTCATAAGAGGGACATTATTTTTCTATTCTGTTGTTAAAATAAATTGAACAACTATTGCTAATGAATCATTACGTTATAATTAGCAAGTTTACAGTTTAACAGAAATTGTGATAAACTTTTTAAGATTTATGACAGGAAGTACATAATAATGTATTCGGACTTTTTAAAAAACATTGCCAAGTTCTAGACTCTGTAGCTGGCATAATGTGTGTCTATGGTATTTCCCATTGCAATATTTCAGGGTAGGCGTGTTCAATATAGCTTTACGACTTGTCCTTATCTCAGTTTAATAAGATTATCAACCGACCATGTACTCGTACAGTATATTGCTTATTAAGTTATTTTTACCCGTGATATTTGACTTGAAGCAGGCAATACATGCAATAATCCATTCAGCTCTTGTCTCGGCAAACAAAACCACATTTTCTTTTGGTTTTACACCTAATTTATGAAGTGCTTTGGCAAATGAGTTGACACGATAGTTAACTTTATCATAAGACTGCCACAAATATTCTCCCAAAACAAACTGAAAAAAAATGTAAACAAATATTAGATTATGTAAACGTACGATATCTCTAATGGCCTTCAAACCAACTGCACAGTTACTGTAAGTTACAGTACAGTATATACTGTACTGTACTTGTACATTAATTATTTTGGCTAAAGAAGTTAAACCGGTATACCGTATTTATAGTGATGTGTATGTTTATCAACAATTAAATCAACCTTGAATTGTCGGATATGTTTGCAAGATGCAGAATTAAAATTTTACCGGTACACAAGTATATTTATTAATTTATTTAAATGCTTAAAATAATACCTTTTTAAACACTTTTCCATTTGACTGTCTTTCGTCTTCTTCTTGAAGAATTTCCCTTGTTCCAAGAATTTTAAACATTTGGTACTTAACCACAGCTGTTTCAAAAAGATGATACATGGTTTCCATACTTCTAATATGGGCACTAAACTCTGACATTGGCGTAAGGCTAACATAGGGCCCTTCCGGTCTGCCTGTTTTTGAACGGCTCTAAAATTTATACATAAAAATCGACTATACAAATTATGAAACCTTTTGAAATTACCTTAATTTTTTCCGATTCTCTGATCGCTATCCATGGCTTTTGAATAACGTAATAAATTGGAAAAGTAACAATATCGTAAACATATACAGTTGTTTTGATGGCCATAAGGGCCAAAGTCACCAACAAATCTGAAGCCATGTTCATTACTCAATGGAACTGACTAGTAACACGTTGTTAAATCAATCCAATGGACCAGACATATAACATGATCCAACTTACTGTATATGCCGACCAATAATGATTGCGAAGTCACTTTAGTTCACTAAAAGAAATTTATACTTGTGTCGTTTTAATCTAGTTGTAACTACAATGGATTGTGAGATGATTGACGTATTGTTTTGCTGTCATTGTAACCACACCCTGTAACTAAGCTAACCAATGATTGTTAAATAATACGAGATATCAAAAAATACAGTGTTTAGTACTTCTCATAATACTGTAGTAAAACATTGACATGTTTAGACTTTGCCCACCGTTTTAAAGTAAAAAACTAATACAGTACTGATATCTATAATTCGTATTTACACGGTATGACCGTATGATAAGTTAGTCTATAAATTTAGTGGTGGAGATTTTAATTGGAGCAGTAATTATAATTCAAAAGCAATCATTTTCACATATCATGTGCTTGGTAATAAATCATCGTCTGTATTTTCAATTACTGTAATCTATTAATTAATTAACAATGATAATGGTATGCCAGGGCCTATTTTATAAAATCCAATGTTATTGAAACCGGTAATTGGTGTTTAAATATGTTATAAGTAAATATTATAGCTATTGATAGGGGAAATGGGTTGGTCAAATAATCTTTTTTGTAGTTTTTATAGAAAAATTAAAAAACAAAATTTGGTTTTATGTAAGCTTTCCCTTTATTCAACTGCAATGCAAGGCAGTATAAATGCTATCGTCCTCATAAATTCGATTTCGTATAATTAGCGCTAGAAATATTTCTGGCGAATTTACCCTTTTGACCATACCTAGTATCAAGATCATATCAAATACAGTACTACTGTATTATAAGTTAGTTCAGGTACTACTGTGTTTGATCATACTTAACTATTCGTACGTAATTTATTAAGGCAAATAATATAAGGGCGAATTGTCGAGAGTCGATTTGTATTAGAAAATCGCGATACCGGTAATAAAGATTTTGCTGTGTTTAGCGCCGCCCTGGTGACAGGATCGAGTTTATCTTAGAGTATCGCCTTTACTCTATGTTATAGCCTATGTCTCTAACACATCTACGAATACACTCTGTGTGTCTTTGCTCTTATCTAACGCTGTGCTTTAATGCTAGTGCGCTAACAATCTGACACGTAGAATTCCTCTCGGTGCGTGAAATAATTCTTATTTAAAATCGTTAAAGATGAGTTCAAAGAAAGATAAATTGGAGAAAATTGCAGTAAGTTGTACTTTCTCAATTTTAAAGTACTGTAAATGTTTGTTAATCATTAATCGATCTTAATAAATAGTGACTTATGTTTATGACATGACGTGTACTAAACTACCGGGTACTCGTATGTTTACTGTATCTTTAATTTGACTAAACGTGGATTAATTAGTTTATGCCTTAATTTATTGTTAAGATCTACTATTAAAACTATGCTTTTACAAATTTTAGATAACTGCTGAGAATGGTTACGTTAAAGTTGACAAATGGGATGGATCTGCCGTCAAAAATGCATTAGACGATGCTGTTAGAAAAGTAAACGTTATTGTGGATCAAAACAGGCTGAAGTTGTTGTCGAATTATTAAGTAAAAATGCGTGTTTAAACGAACATTTGCATTAAGTTCGCTGTCAACTTCAACCTCCTATTTTTTTTTATTGAATTGTATTTTTATAATTTTTTAAAAATATATTTATAGATATTTACTGAAAAGTTTCATTATACTGAAAATCATTCTTTGATGGACGGTCGTCTAACAATATGTGGCTTGGCTGTTGGCATTGCTATGTTTGCTTTGTTATGGGATTATTATTATCCATTCCCTCAATCAAGAACCGTTCTCATCCTTTGTGTTGTATCATATCCTTTCTAAAAATCTTATTTATTATGGTTTTGTAGGTGAAGAGAAAGCTTTTTCAACTATCAAAGCATTTGGTATTGAAAGAAGTTAAAAATTTTATAATATCGTGACTGTAGTAATCGTTTTGCAGTTTTTAACGCTTTCAATGCTTAATTGTTGGAATCCTTAATTATTATTTCAAGTATTTCGTGTTAATGGGAATCCTCACTCTGTATACAACACTTAAAGAAAAAGGTATATTTTTAGTGGCAGTTAAAAAAGATAGAGCTGGCGTTGATCCGGACCAAGTATGGAATGTTAGCTCTCTAATGAAACGGTATATTTTACATGCATTTTAATTTTGTTTAATTTAAATCAATCAATTATTTAATTAACAGGTTTGACGACAAATATCAGTTGATTATGTCTTATAGTAATTCCAACAAAGGTGTCCGCGAAGCTAAGTTGGAGAAATCAGTGGCTTCTTGGTTTGATGAAAATGGAGTTTTAGTTTACGATACTTTTGAGTTGGAAGTCTCAAAATTGCATAATGGATTACTTTCAGATAAAAAAGATAAATGATTTTACATTATTTGAAATGCGAATTATAAAATTAAATGCATTTTACGAAAATGCAACATGTGAATTTAATATCAAGTTTTGTTTTCTTATAATTATTTTACTTTTTTATTCACGAGAGAATAAAATCGTTTAGTGTTACCACACTATAAAAAAAGATGAAGTTTTATAAAATTTGGATTAAACATTGACTCTTAAGTGTTCCCCATGTACTGCCATTCTTAATAACTGGTAAAGTAAATCTCAAAAATATGAATTTGGAATTTGATATATCAAGTATAATCATTTCGTTTATGCTCAAAAATTGTAGAATAAATTTATTAGTGATTAGTATGAGCATCGTTGCATGCATTCACTTGTACAGTCAATTAATAACTTCGACTGCTAATAAAATGGACTACTTTATCTTCTTAACTTTGAGATACAAAATTTGGATTTTAAAACTATATTATATTCATATCATGACTAAATTTTAACATAACCACTTGTAGATTGAATCCAAGTTTCTCATGTATGAATCATCAGTGTTTTTTAGAGGACGATTTTTCTAAGATATGCAGCATTAATTTGGCAGTCATTTGTTGGTGCTTGCTTGAAATTTACAAAGCGTTCAAGAAGCTATAGAATAACGAGAACATCGATAAACCTTTGTCAAAAGTTGAGGTAATTCATAAAGTTTAATTTTTTTTAAAATGATAATATTGATTTCGATATGAAATAAGTTAAAAATAACATCGTTGAGATTTTTGTACCATAATCTTGAAGTGTTTTTTAAAAGTAGTGGCATCTGGCAACCGCAACGCCGTAGCGATGATGTGCAGCGGCGCGCGTGACGGCGCGGTTCAAGTAGCGTTTATGCAATACTAATGAATCTGTGTTTGTGTGTGGTAGTGAGATGAAGATGCAAGTTGGATCTTCTTAAATTTACAAACGACAACGTCTGTTAAATTTATGTAAATAACAATATAAAACCGTTGAATTAGTTGATTAGTGTTGACTGGGATAAACGAAATATATGGCAACATCGTTGGAATATGATAATTGGACTCCAAAAATCATCACTAAATCAATTGAAGAGACGTTGGTTCCTCTGGTTACTGAGGTAATATTTTCAGTTTTACATACATGTCTGTTTATTAAATTTAAGTAAACGAATTCTGCCGGTTGTCGTTTCGAGAATGAAATAGCATAAATTCATTTAACATAAAAAGTATCAATATAAATAATGAATTTAGATTCCAGTCTTAATCTGACTGAAGAGTTACTGTGTAATCAGTGGTTTATAATGACTTATATTTTATTCATCTTTACTTTTGATTATTACTGGTTTTGAATCTGGTATAGAAAATAGTATCGTTAATTGTTAAGTGTATTTTGTGTATGAAATAAATGGCAATGTTTAATGACAAAACTTTAAGTTTTGAGC
Source organism: Helicorthomorpha holstii (assembly GCA_013389785.1). Taxonomy (NCBI): domain Eukaryota; kingdom Metazoa; phylum Arthropoda; class Diplopoda; order Polydesmida; family Paradoxosomatidae; genus Helicorthomorpha; species Helicorthomorpha holstii. The sequence goes on along the minus strand of JAAFCF010002710.1, from coordinate 652,423 downwards.
TTATAATCATAATTAGAGATAGCAAAGCTTTGGAGCTTACTGTATGTAGTAAACGTGACATGTTTTTCAGATAAGACGAAAGTTTATTATTGTCATGCAAATTCCAGAGTTACATTAAGCAGATGCCCTTTCCTAAAATACCGTATGCTTTCACACTTATCTAAGCTTATACTACTCTCAATCTCAATTCATGTCACAATAAGAGTGCTGTATGCTGCATTGCATGACCTTAATAACTTGCTCACTCATCTTATTACAGCCAGATACTATCGTTAAATTAAAACTTGCTGAAATTATATGAAAATTAACTAATTGTTGTACAAGGTGTATTTACGATCAGTATTGGTTGTAATGTTTTATTCAATGTTGTTATGGCTACAATTTTGTAAGCGTAATTGCAATGTGTTTTTATGCCATAAGCAAACTTTACAATTATTTTGTTTGTGGTTATAAACGTATGTTTTGTCTAATATGAATCTATTAGGATACTTAATCATTTATTTTCACAATATTTAGTGGTTAGAAATACTGTACCTTATAAATAATCTACAAAATTGTAAGTAGTTGCTCTTAAGTAGGTAAAAATTTAAGTAGTTGCACTTATTTAATTTAATTTTTTGGGTTATTCAAAATGTTATCTCATGTCAGTTTTTGTCCGTGTAATATCGAATCTGCCAATCACTGTCAAAGTTTTCCCCGAAGTTCTGCAAATCGATAGTTGAGTATTTTTCAATCACCAGTATATCCCTGTTTAAGTTAAAGCACATTCCAAAACTTGGCATTTTACAGTACTAACATACTCATATTCTATAATAGTACAGTACTGCTAACAAAATTTGTAAAAAAAACGAATACAGCAAGCATTTCCCCATTTGCTGACATTTTTCAATTTCTTATACTGTATAGTGATGGGATTTTGAATTGAATTAGTTTGTAGCTAATTTGATCTAACAGCTTTAGTGATATGGTCGCTTAAATCACCAATTATTTGTTGTCAAGGTTTTTTTGTTTGTATGTTATGAAAATTATTTTCTGGCACGTCAAAGTGCTAGCTAACTGTTGATTTTGGCTTAAAGTTAATGGACCATCGTTTCATGATTTATTTTAAAAACGTTAATGGTTCTGAATTTTTATATGCGGAATAACTTGGTTTATACAGTATAGTTAACACAAGAATTTAAACCTACATGTATTTTAGTTGTGGGTTAACTACTATATAAACGATTCCTACTGATTTTGCAATACTATAACTTAATATTAAAAAAATAGTTGCTTTTATTTTTAATTTAGATCATATTTGGCATACCGAACTATCATTAATAAAAAGAATTAATATTCGCTGTAGTCTGCGTAGGATAAAAACAGGTTACGAACTTAGGTTTTTAATAATGTTTTATAGTCAATGTTCCTACGTTCTTTATAGGTTTATCTACTACTTAAAATACCAATACAGTACAAGGGTACCGTAAGAATTTATACTCATCAATTCGATTTGGTGAATCATACAGTATTTAACAAAAGTAATTTTTATAACACTTTTTCATAAATCAATAATGCATTTAACGACCTGTACTGTACTTTATATTTTAACATTTGTGTTTTTTTTCTATTCAAGTACGATACAATAAAACTGAAGATACTATAATAGGCTTTGTGTTAAGAAGCAATATTGAACAATATTTAATTTTGGTTTCCAATTACTTTTCAGTTCCTGCTGTTACATTAGTTTGATTATTTGATTTCTTTCATGTCAAAAACAGAAAATGTTTGTACTTTATTAGTTACTTTTTTAAAACTCACATTGACACTGTCTGTTACAATTATTTAGCATTCTTGCTTCTTTTTTTTTTAAAGAAAAAGTTTGTTACTAGATGTGGTTTATGAGGTTGTGGTTAGAACATAAACATTTCCATTTATGATATAATAAAACATGTTACTGTAATTAATTCTAGCACATCTATAAAAGTGGTTAAGTACAGCTGTGTAGCAATAAAAAAATAAGTCTCACAAAACATTCTTTAATAAACGCACACACAGATTAATTTAAGGGAAATAACTTTATTTAGTTTCAATATTGTTCCACTTGTGTAAACATAATAAACGATGAATGGTTAAACTTTTGTAAAAATGTTTTGCCAGAATACTTTACTTTGCTTTTCTGAATATCGATGTTGCACTGTGTTTTTATGCAGTAATCGTGGTTATCTAAAACTTTTTGTAATTATTATGTACGTAGGTGATGCATTTTCATATAAATAAATAAATTATTTATGATGTAGAAAATGTAATAATGGCGTAACTGTGCAGTTGCATTTACCGTACAAAAATAATTTTTGTTAATTGAACGATCGAGTACCACGTACACTACTTAAAAGCATTGAGTGGTTGCCTACTTACAGATAATTATGATCTGCATTACTCATATAATCTCTTTTTATCTGTGTTTCATTAAGCATTTGAAGATTAATTGTTACAAACTTATAAAAGACAAAAATTATATCGATGTAGTAAGGGTACGTTATTTCTGTTCATTAAATATAGCTATTGATTCAGCATTTTAGCAAGTCGTACATTGTAGATCATTATTCATTAGCGTGACTAACCCATCCTTTTGCAATTGATTTACTGCAAACTTGATCATTCGTGCTCTACATTTACGCCAGTTGGTTTATCTTGATTAAAGTGCTATATTGGATCTTTGTAGAGGTTTTTTTTTGTATAACGTTAAGTTTGTACTGAACATTCATCATTATATTGATTAACTTTTATTCGTTATCTAGTGGTAGTGATCAACATCGAAAGATTTAATATTTTTAATTGAGATTCTATATTAATTTAGTTGAAAGTCAAGAAATTATTGACGCTAATTTTGAAAAAAAAACATTTGATCTAAATATTCGTACAAAATTTTTAAAACACTTTTACCTTAATATTATTTTCCCTTACAACGTTATAACTTACAATTTAAATTCTAACTATAAACTTCAATCAATTTTATTCTTGTAATTATGAGTTTTGATTTGCTGTAACATTTAATATGATATTTTTAATAATATGCAGTATAAATAATAGAATAAGTTATGTGAATCTAAATTCAAAGCTCATCGATTTTTCATTTTAGATTTTATTATTTTATTTCATGTTTTATTGCTTTGCTGTTTGTATAGTTTTTGTTTTAGTAATAATTTCTGTAATAATTTTAGATTACAACGCTCGTTAATCACAAAGAGAAGCCATGCAAATCTGACAAAACTCTTCGAGCAATTTTAATGGTTGGTCAGGCAGTCAATGTTGCAGTGGAACGTTTTGTTGTCGTTGGAGAAGCAATTGCAGATGACAACCCTGAAATTAAAGTGGAAATGTATGATGCTTGCAAAGACGCGAGAACAGCTGGTAAATTACATATGATTTAAAAATAACGTGGCTTTTAACCTCAATTGGCTTTTATAATAAATACATTTGATCTTCGTTTTATAATAAAATTATCATGCATGTCTGTAAGAGCAATGGATACTTTTTAAATGTAATTTGCTTGTTAAACACATTTACTACAATTGTATTTTTTATTTATAATTTATATTATTTTCTGAAAGTAGAGTTTGAAGCCTGTACATGTTTAGTGGACGCACGTTTCCTTTCTGAACTTGCATGTTTGCCAAATAGGTGGCCATTTGAAAATGTTGGAGTTTCATTTGAATGAGTATTTTTGTTTGAATTATTTATGGTGATATGATAAATATATAATAGTAATAAATTTTAAATAGGTGGTGCAATTGAAAGCATTTGTGAAGTTCATTATGACGATCAACGCACAGTCAATCGCGTTTACACCGATCGAAACGCAATGGTCCGAGCAGCCAGAAGTTTGCTGTCATCGGTTACTAGAGTCTTACTTTTGGCCGACACTGTTGTTGTTAAACAACTTATAGCTGCTAAAGAAAAGGTTTTTATAAGTAGAATGTTTTATCATTTACATAAGTTTAAATTAAATTATTTTTTAAGGTTTCAACGAGTTTGAATAAGCTAGAATGTGTGACGAATTTTACAGACTTTGTAAAAGCTTTCAGTCTCTTTGGCACTGAAATGGTGGAGTTTGCTCATTTGACTGGTGACAGGCAAAATGTAAACACATACAGTACTTGGAATTTGTAATGTTGAAATTAAGTTGAATTTGTTTTGGTGAAGGATTTGAAAAGTGAAAGAAGGCGTGCTCAGATGTTAGCTGCTCGACAAGTCTTAGAGCGGTCAACTATGCTTCTACTTACGTCTTCCAAGGTAATTATTTTGTATTACCGGGTATTTAAGTTACTAATAAAGTTAAAAATAACTTAACTGTAATTTTGTAAAAGTTGTAAAACTTCGATTTTAAGTTAATGTTTTTCCGTGTTATAAAGTAGCAAATTGTCTTCAAATTACAGATTTTACCGGTTGATAAGTATTTAATTTATTGGTAATTTTAATTGATAGACCTGCTTGAGACATTCAGATTGTAAATCATCTAGAGAAAATCGAGATACTGTGTTTTGCCAAATGCGAAAGGCTATGGATCTGATCCATTATGTTGTTAAAAATGGTGTTTTGGATGTTGCAAATGAAACAGATTTGGATTTAGCTTGCAATAGGCAATTAAGTGGCTTAGCTTCGCAGCAGCAAAGAATACCTGATGATTGGGATAACGATAACACCGTCCATTGTGCAATTAAAAAGTTTGAAGTTAGTTATAAAAGTATTATTTTTAGAGAAGTTTAATAACGCTTAATTTGTAACTGATTTTTAAAGGACATCGTAGAAATGACAAGAATGACTTTAGTTGGTCCTTCCTATCGGGGTAAATTGACAGGTGCCTTAGACACCATTATTGAACGGACACAAGATTTTACTGATTCAGCGTATACATCACATGAACATCGTGAAAATATATTGCTGTTATGTGATCGAACAAAGTTAGAATTAAATCAACTATTGAGGATAGGAATAAGCATGGTATGTAACTTATTTTGAGTATTACATGAATTATTAATCATTGATTTGTTCTTGATGGTAGGATCAGAAAGAAACAACTTCTCCTAGTGAAGAACTGGAAGCCGCTATTGTTCGCACCTTAAGAGCAACAAAAGATGTGAAGCAACAGGTTAAGCAATTGTTTTCAATGGTAATATTTATTAAAACGAAGTATTGCTATTTGCAGCTGCAAGATACTGCATTAGATCAAGCTAGTGATCTTTTTAAAGCTGAAGATATGGATTTAATTGGTGCTACAAAAAATGCTGCCATTGCATCGGATGCAAGCAAAGTGGAAGAATGTACTGAACGGTTTCATGAACAAGTTGAACACATTCAAGAAGTAATGTTCTTATTTGCAATAATAAATGGACAATTATATATTTTTATAATTTTAAGGTTTGTAAGTTGCTTTGTCATGTGGCAAGTATTGAATCTCTTCAAGTGGCTGCTAAACATGCTGAAAATAATATTAAAGTTTATGGACCTCAGGTATAATATAGTTTTAAATTTGATTAAAATTAATTCCATTAAGCAAAGTTTTCTATTATTTTAAAACTAATTTTAAACAATGGCTTTTGTAGGTGCTGTGTGCCGCCCACACATTGTGCCTTCATCCCACTAGCAAAATAGCTAAAGAAAATATAGAAATGTTTATTGAAACCTGGCAAGCATTAGTTAGTGACGTTATGTCGGTTGCACGAGAAGTTGGAGAAATCTGCAGAGGCCGAATTGCTGAAAATCCAGTTTATATGTCATTACCGAGGCCAGGAGTAAATATACTGAAATTATACCGCGTGATGTCTGTTTATAATAGTAAATTTTAATAGAAACATGGAACTACCAGTAAACCTTTAAAACCTGTCAGTCTAGATAGCGAAGTAAAATTTATTTAAAGTATATTTTTTTATACAATATGTGATTAAGTTATTTTGTAATTGTTATAGGAACAAGCCAAAATTGCGAAATCTGGTTTAGAGATGAAGTTAATTACTTCAGAAATGGATGCAGAAACTGAAAAGTGGGAAGAATCAGACAGTGATGTTGTTAAAAGGGCAAAAGCTATGTCAGCTATGGCATTTGCTATGTATCAATTTACAAGAGGCGAAGGAGCGCTTAAAACTACTCAGGCAAGCAAATGTTTAATTCCGTTTTGGCAATGCCTGTAAATCAATCATTTGGATTGTAGGATTTATTTACTCAAGCTGAATTTTTTGCGGAAGAAGCAAATAAACTGTACAAAGTTGTTCGGCAATTTTCATATCAGGTTATTAAAATTGCAGAAATCACTAGTCATAGTTTTTAAATATCATTTTATGTAGGTTCCTGGAGGTCAAAATAAAAAAGAACTTCTTGAGTATTTAGACAAAGTTCCAACATTTGTTCAGCAATTGCAATTTACTGTTAAAAATCCAACGGTTGGTAAAGCAGCAACATTTACTAAGGTAATGCGTTTATTTAGTGATATCGTTTTATATAATTTGATAAATTTGCTCATTACTTTAGGTTGATAATGTCATTCAAGAAACAAAGAACTTAATGAACGTCATTTCAAAAGTTGTAACTACATGTTTTGTGTGTGCAACAAAGGTAAGTCACATTTCCAATGATGTTCTCGTACTAACATTTATGAAACAGATCCCTTAAACTTTAAAATGTTTATTAGATTCAACAGCATCTAAAATTAAAACTTAAACCTTAACAAATATTAAATAAAAAGCGCTAAACAGCAAATAATGTATAAACTTTAAATTTCACTTTATATTTCTTAGCACTATTTAGTTATATGCTTGGTTTTGCAAAGCACTTTTCTAATTCTTTTTTATTTTATTTTTCTATTTTTTCAAACTACTACTAATTCTTTTGAATATTTGCTTATATAATTTTATTTTGGTAAATTCCATTTCATTTTTCTTACAGGTGGTCATTCATAACATGAAAAATCATTATTCAAATTGAATTCCATATTGTTTCAGTGACATTTACATTGTTTGCTTATTTTACTGCTACTGTACTTAATGTTTTATTTAATACAGTAACAGGATGAGGGGTTGTGGCTACACAATGTGATGGTTGAGTTACAGAAATACTCCTCTACTGTTTTCGAACATAGTTTAACTTCTGTTGCATTGGTCTTCAGTTTCTCTAGTTCTTCCATGTTATTTTTTTTTTTCGATTTAGTTTAATATAGGATTTCCTGACGTTCTCATTCCTTCCTCATTGGGTAATTCAAACGATGAAGTGGATTACCGTGTTCTAAGTCTTGCAGATGATGATCTACTTGGTTCCAAACTTGCCATTCCATCGCAGGTAGTCATTCCAATGATCGTCATGTACAATAACTAACTGGGAAATTATTTGTGAAATATGCTTTCATGAATATTGCTGAATGTTTATATTGTTTTGTTATCACTGTTGTATTTATTTTTAAAAGCAACTATCTGCATGTTTGATTTTACTTCGGTTGAACGAGTTTCGATTTTGTGAATCAGCCACATTAATCGAAAATGAACATTTTGTTAGCTAATGCTTTGAGCAACTTAATTTGCATCACATAAGATTTCTAATTTAAAACTTTTTTGCTTAAATTCTTTATGTTTAAAATTTGGAATTTTCTATACAATGATGCTTTGTTTGTAAGATATGTTGATTTGTGGATGAACTACTGTACAGTTATTTTTACTGTAACTAAAGTGAAGTTTGTTTGAAGTTTCTATCTGTGAATGCTTAAATTTTATACTCATATAACTTATTTTTACAATAATTTTATGTCTATTGATTTTATAATTATTAATAATATACTGATCTTTCACATTCTAGTGATAACGGATTTTCATCAATCTTCATGATTTAATCCAATTGTTTGGAATCATGTGGTTCTGCTCTTTCACCATTTATTTTAGGTTTACGCTTATTTGTGTTATCCCACGTTTATCTTTCTACTAAGATTATTATTTGTTTAATTGTTGAATTTCTATTATAGTCATTGACACCGAAATTAACAATATAAATAATATCAATTTAAACTTGAATTACAGCATAATAAATTGATGTTTAAATTTTAAAATCGTTTGATAATGTAACAAAAATATTTATAAAGTAATAAATTTGTATTAACAACAAAATAATATTTTTATCCCTAAATGTACATTTTAAATATCAAATTAAAAAAATAAAATGTTAAATTATAATAATACAAAATAATAATAAACCGATATTGCTTGCCATTGTTTTGCATATTCCAAAAATAATTGTAGTATGTAGGAAACATTTAGCATGCATTTCTCAGTATATGGTTTGATCACTAACTTTAACTTTGCATGGTGAACAGCGCAGTACTAATTTTTCAAACCGTGTTTAATCATATTTTGAAAAAAAAAACTTCAACTTTTAAACTTTTAAAATCATGTACCGGCAGCTGGAGTCTTCAATCAAATTAATTTTTTTATTTTAGTTTACTTGATATTTTTGAATAATTACGAGACTTGTCAAATGAAATCTTACACGGGGTTTTATTTATATATGTAGTATAACTTGAACTTCACTGGATTGACTGCAGGCAGTCGTCGTTCATCTCCATATAGAAGTGATGGAGAATTGGATGGTGCTGCTTCAGGACTGTCTGAAACATCTAGTGGCATTGGGTCTAAAGGTGGAGGCTCCTCGTCTGATGGGAACATGTGACAATTTGGTATGGCCCGGAGAAACAAAGGTGATGCACGTAGAACACGCGTATCATTTTTGCTTTTCTAGGTCTTTTTATACTGTATTTTTCAATTTGTATCTATTCTTTTTATTTTATCGATATAAATTCTTACCGAACTTAAAGAAATATTTTAGTGTATGCTTGCCATATGATATGATTGAATGTTGGTGTTATGTTAAAACCCGGATCATTTATTGCAAAACTTTTTTGCTGAATTTTATAATAATTATTTAATACTACATGATGTTCCCATAATAAATTGAAGTCACTTACCTAACGGTCCAACGAAATCGGTAGCAAACATTTTAAAATGCTACTGTCAATTCCATATCAACCAAATATAATATGATGTATTGTAAACTTGACGAAAGCAGCTCAAATAATAAAATGAGTTTGAAATTTAGTCGTTATTTAACTTGTACTGTAAATGTACATAAAAGAGAATTCTAAATACAGTATATGTTATTCCAATTATAAATTGTTATTGAAAACTACTGACAAATTGTTGATTTGCTATCATTAAAATGCCATCGAAGCGGCTTTTTCTTTATGAGAAGAATACATTATTAATTATTTGATTACCAGTTATGACTATTTATAATTTGACTTGGACATTTTAATTGAATTAGATATTTAAATGAAGATATTTTTTACTTAATTTCAGATAAAACTACTGGTAAGACAGTGTCAGTTACATTTACACAAGAATTTTTAAAAATTAAATAAAATTTAATCTGAATTACTTTTAAAATTTAATGCAATTATTGACAATTTATTAAATATTTAATAACTGCATTTGTAATCAAAAACTTATAAAAACATTATTTTAAAATAACAACTTGACTATGTAATAAGCTTTCTTATAGCCTTAAAAGCCTGATGATATAAAATTAAATCAACTCTATAAAGCCTACTAAATATAAACTTTGCTGATAATTGAAATAATCAAATGAAACATTTATAATTTTTAAAGCAATTTGGGAGCTTTTTATGTAGCATGGTTGGCATCCGTTTGGTTTTACTATAAAAAACTTTTTTTTTTACGAATTGCAAAATATATTTATGTATAGAATATTATTGTAAATACTCGTACGTACAAAACCTTGTACTTACATTATGTAATACATTTGAAATGTTAAAAAATTGGGAAAAATCAAACTGAGTTGTGAATTTAAATAACATTCTTAATGATGAATATTTTACTTCTTCAAATATACTGTAGAAACACTGGATGTATTAATGTATAGCTTTATATTTGATAAAATAATTTATGGAAATACTGTATTGGCATTTAAGTTATTAGATTTTATTAGTGTTTTTTATAATTTTGTAAGTACTTTTAAAAGCAGTATTATTTTTCATTTTTGTTTGTGGAAATGTTTACTAAGCGTTTCATTCGTATTATTCATTTCTTACTTGTTATTAATATTGTTAAAAAGTAATTTATTTAGTATTGATGTCCAGAAAATCAATCAACTGATTCTTTTACTTTTTCTAAATTTCTTTTTACTATATGGTAGCCATTTAATTTATCAATTTGACATTTTGTAAGCTTACTTCGTTTGTATATTTATATTTTCAATTTAATTTTATGTATCTAAATTTTGGTACTGTATGTTTTAATTTTGCTGTATGGATTTATTGTGTTTTAAATTTGCATCATAAAGCTAATAACTATTTAATGTCGCATTTGGTGTTGAGTAATAAAACTTAATGCCATTCATTAATGCTGTAATATTTAATTTGTATTCAAACATATCAAAATATACAACACATTTCAAATAAGTATTCTCAAATCAAATTTAACATCTCCACTCAAAATCAAAAATAATAATCTTACAAACATCATGTTAGTTTAATTAATTTAATTTAGTCATAGTAAATTTGATAACCTGAACCAATGAAGTTGCAAAGGCGAAAGTTTAAAAATTTTTTTTTTATAAGTGTCAGTCTTTAGCACAGCGCTTTCTTTAAAATACGATATACGATTTGCAATTCTAAACTATGTTGAAACAATATAAGTTGCTTTAAAAATTATTAATTAGTTTCTGAGTAATAATAATTATTTCGGTATTTACCATAATGACGTCATCAATCTGGACTTGCATAATAATGTTACCGTATTGGTTCACGGATAAAACCTCGTCAATGTATCGAATATCGTATTGTATCATAAGAAAATATTGCGATACTCTTTTACGTTAAGAAAAATCACCACTAAGACGTGTTCATATTGGGTGTAAATATGAGTACGACTAAAAATGTTTTATCAGACACTTTACATATTTTTAACTAACCTAATCTAGATAAATGATTAAATTAACCTGAGGTAATTTAACTTAATTAAAACGAAAAATATTAAACGTTTTAGTAGTGATTTTTTTGAACGTAAACGGCGTATAGCGATATTTTATTAATGATACAATACGATAATCGATACATCGACGAGGTTTTTTTTGACGAGGTTCTATCCGGACACCACCGTATTATAAAAATTATTACAATTTTAATAAAGCAAATGACTTTGTATGTTATAGTTTTAATTGTGGTGATTTAACTTTTTTTAAAACTATTTAAGATACAATCGTATGGAATCTTGCTTTTACAATTATTGTTATTGTTTATTACTACCGTATTAAAATGACATAATAGGTATTTCCGAAATCAAGAAAGTCTTACAATTAATGTAGCGTAAAATTTGCGTCAAACAAACTATTTTATGTATCATAATGAACAACTGCTCATAAAGCTCATCGTTCAAAGCGATATTGTTGTTTGTCCGCTATTTGTGCAGGTTGCTTTTTCTTGATTTTTGAAAACGTCTATGCAATACCGGCAAAAATGTTCATTTGCGCATGCGTTTAAGATGAAGCAATCCTCTATTTAGATGCGTTTTTCTAACTGGAGTGAACTGCTGAGGTAATTGTATAAATGGTTGATTATGTGTGTTTGATCAAAAAAGTAAGAGAAAGCTCTTTTAGTTGAATGAAGAATGGTGTAAATACTAATAATACAACTACCAAATACCTAAGAAAGCTGTTGAATGAGTGTATGGTAAGAATATTTCACACATTGTCTTAATATTAATGCAATATATTGTCGTGGGCGATTTGAGTCTTCTCGTCAGTCGCCATTGTGATATGTACAATTGATGATGTCGCTACAAATATTTCACTTCAACCAGCTGTATATATTTTCTATAATTTTTGCCGGTAAATATTAAATTGGCGACTGATAAGAAGACAATATAAATGTATATAAATCCAACAAGCCTTAAGACTGAATGCTAATTTGACATTCATCGAAAGTAAACAGTTGTTCTACACTGCAAATGCGCATGCGCTTCATTTTTTTTAGCTGTAAAAATATCGCATTTTCTTTGCTGTTGCGGGATAACATAATATCGGTGTATTATAAGAATAAACACTAATTTTTTTTAGCTTGTTGGCTTCTAGATGAGAATAAATTGTGATCACATTAGATAAAATATTTATCCATACTCGTACTGTTTTTCATGAACAGTATATCACTGTTAAGTCTGTGTCATGGAACCGTAGTCAAAAATTGTTTGATATATACGGTACTTGCAGGAGTATGATAGTAATACTTGGTTAATATGTTTACAACTAGGCATTGATTGCATTTCAAATGAAAGTTGTGAGCTTGTGTATGAGACTTCAGTACGCATTTGCAGTTTTCGCGTCGTATTATGCAACGTAGTGTTGGAATTGACCATTGTGTCGCTTGGTGTATCCATCACAAATGCTATAGCTAATTTTTTTATTTTGAAATTGCGTGTTAAGTTATTACCATATAAAACACTGCATTTTGTTAATTTGTAGAAATAGTTTGATATCTTTATTGATCATTTATGTCAGCTGTGTTTCTATTTGTAGTTAATGTAAAGATCTTGTGTTGCAATCGCGGTATTGTCATACCGACGAAAATAAAGCAGCGGCGCTTCATTGAAATTGTTAATACAGTAAATAGTTACAAAAATGACCATTGCCATGAGGGGTGGACTTGTAGGCGGAACAGAACCTCCTCAGGAGAACCCTAGTCAGAATCCAAATCCTTCGACAGTCTCGCCCAATCAGGTACAAGTCTTGGAATTGAAACTTAATGATGATTATTTTTTGACGAACAATTTTAACAGCAACAATCAACCGAAGAAACTGTTACAAATCATATTGCAGACGATGAACCGGCAGTGCTTTTGGAGGGACAGGAACCTGAGTTTCCTCATGCAGAATTAGCCCGATTGGATGAGATGATTAATCGGCCGAGATGGGTGGTTCCTGTTCTCCCTAAGGGCGAATTAGAAGTGTTACTGGATGCTTCCATCGATTTATGCAAACGAGGTTTTAATCGTATTATCTAAATGAAAGAGTTATATTGCAGTGCTTGTAATATTTTTAATGAATAAGCGTAAATGTGTTTGTAGGTATTGATGTTCATAGTGAAGCATGCCAAAGGTTTTTTAGAGATGGGTTAACACTTTCTTTTACAAAAATCTTAACTGATGAAGCTGTAAGCGGATGGAAATATGAAATTCATGTAAGTAATATTGCATAAAATTTAAAATTAATGCAGTAACTGAATATTAATAAAATTGCATTTTATTTTTATTTAATTTAGAAATGTATTATGAAAAACTGCGAGAGATTAATTGAGCTTTGCGTTAATAAACTTAATCAAGACTGGTTTCCACTTCTGGATTTATTGGCCATGTTATTTAATCCATCCAATAAGTGAGATTATTTAAGTTAATATTGTTAAACTAATGTTAATATTAAAATATTGTTAAAAAATATTTTAGGTTTCACATGTATAATGGAAATCGAGCTTCAGAAACTGTACCTACTGGTTCTCAAGTATATTTTAGAAATAGTTAGGATATTTTTTTAAACATTTTAAGATTATTCTTTTTCGTTTTTATTAGGTATCTGATGAAGAACTTTATGCTAAACCAAATGACCCACGAGCATCAAAAGTATGAACTCGGTTTTGAAAATATATCATTTTTTTTATATTTTGATTTCTTTTGATTCAAATAGGGTTGGTTAGTTGACCTGATTAATCAATTCGGCCAGTTAGGTGGGTTTCAGATGCTACTGGATAGATTTCAGAATGGCCCGAGCTTAAGTGTTCCTGTAATAGCTGCATTGATAAGGTAACGGTTATGGTTATTAAGTCGTGTGTAGTATTTTTGTAATGCATTTCTTTTGTTTAGACCGTTTGGTTTGTGTTATGATCTACTTACAGTTCCAGTTATTGAAAAATATTTTATGCCTCTTGTGGTAATCGGATTTTTTTTTTAAATTGTAAAGGGAAGCTAATAATTTGTTTTATTGTAGGAGGTTATTCCGACGTTTTTGGATAATTTAGCTGACGATGAACTAAATAAAGAAGCTAAAAATGAGGCTAAAAACGATGCTCTGACTGCTATTATTAAGGCATTGAAATGTTTAGTTTCTAGAGTACCAAACCATGAAGATACCATTAAAAATTTAGAAATCTTTAGATTAAAAATGATTTTAAGGTAAAAACTAATTATCACATCAGCATTTTGATTTAGGAAATTAATTTTTTTTAATTAGACTCTTGCAAATATCGCCGTTTAATGGCAAAATGAATGCTCTAAATGAAGTCAACAAATTGATAGCTAGTGTTTCCTACTATTCACATCGGCATGGTACAATTGAAGAAGAAGAGTGGCTAACGGCTGAACGAATGGCGGTTGGTATTTTATGATGAATTTTTTTTATATTTTATTAATAAGAATAATTGGTTTTTAAAGGAATGGATTAAGGATAACAGGGTTTTACAAATTGTTTTACATGATAATTTGCATCAGCCTCAAGTAAATCTTTGATGTATTATCTTAACTAGATATATTTATGCTAGCCATTTATTTTCTAGTACGTTGAGAAGCTAGAAAAAATTATTCGATTTATTATAAAAGAAAAAACATTATCAATGGACGACTTAGATAGTATTTGGGCTGCCCAGTCTGGAAAGCATGAAGCAATTGTTAAAAATGTTCATGATCTTTTGGCAAAGCTTGCGTGGGATTTTGCACCTGAACAGTTAGATCATTTGTTTGACTGTTTCCAGGTAATTACTTTTTCAATTCCTTAATTTTTTATTGTTTATGAACTCGATAATTGTCTTGCAGATTAGTTGGACAAATGCTAGCAAAAAACAGCGCGAAAAATTGTTAGAATTAATTCGGAGATTGGCAGAAGATGATAAAGACGGTGTTATGGCCCATAAAGTAACTTTTTGAAAAGTGAAACCATTTCATTGTATCATAATTCTATTTTGTATTAAATAGGTTTTGAGTCTGTTGTGGAATTTGGCTCATAGCGACGATGTACCTACAGAAATTATGGACCAAGCTTTATCTGCTCATGTTAAAATACTCGATTACAGTTGTTCTCAAGTAAAATAACTTTCTATGTTATGATTACATGACACTCATTAATTGTTATTAATAGGATCGAGATTCGCAAAAGACTCAATGGCTTGATAAGTGTGTTGCTGAATTAAAGAACGACAAATGGGTTTTACCAGCTTTAAAACAAATTCGAGAAATTTGTTGTTTGTATCAGGAGGTTAGTATTTGTGATAATCGTATTTTAAATTAAGATTTTTTACAATTATAAAATATTTAGGCTCCTTCTAATTTTAATCATGCCCAGCGAACTCCTCACACGTTTTATCGTCATGAAGTAATTAACAGATTGCAACAGCAGCATTCATTGGTTATTTTAGTCGCTGAAAACTTAACTGCGTACATGAATAAAGCACGAGTCATGGCTAAAGAATGTCCTTCGTTGGATCCCACAGCAATTTGGCCTGACAGTCGTTATAGCCATGTACAGCAAGTTCAGGAGAGGCTTCTATTTTTAAGGTATTTTTTTTTTAGGTTTTTTTTTCTTTAAATTTGATTAAAAGCTTTTAATTTATTTTAAGATTTTTGTTAAAAGACGGTCAGCTGTGGTTATGTGCTCCGCAAGCTAAGCAGGTTTGTTGTAAGATATTGCTTAGTAAGTAACTATTTTACCATATTTCTGTTTTATAGATATGGCAGTGTTTAGCAGAGAATGCAGTGTTCGTTTCTGATAGAGAAGCATGCTTTAAGTGGTTTTCAAAAGCAAGTTTAATTAATTTGCCGTATATTATTGTAATTTACATTTATAACTGATTAACATTTTAGTTAATGAGTGATGATCCTGATCTTGATCCTGATATTAACAAAGACTTTTTTGAAAACAATATTCTTCAACTAGATCCTTGTTTGTTGACTGAAAATGGAATGAAGTAGGAAATTTTGATTTACATGTAATTCATGTGTTGACTTTTATTTTTTACGATTTAGATGTTTTGATCGATTTTTTAAAGCTGTCAACACTAAAGAATGTAAATTATTAGCTAAACGTAGAGCGTATTTAATGGATGATGAAGAATTGATTGGACAAGATTATATATGGAGGGTATGTATTAGTGATTGCTATTTCAGACATTTAGTTAATGCAATGAAATTTGTTAGGTGGTCCTGTGTAGCGGTGAAGAAATAGCTAATAAATCAATTCAACTTTTAAAAGAAACTTATACTAATTTGGGGCCTAGACTACAAAATCGGAGAATAGTTATTCATGAAGATTTTATTCAGTCTTGTATGGATCGCTTAAAAGCAACTTATGACACTATCAGTGTTCTGGAGCATGACAAAGACAATGTCAACCCGATTAGGCAGGAATCTACAAGGATGGTTAGAGTTCTTAAAGTTCTTCACGAATACATAAGCGAATGTGATAGTGATTATGGGGAAGAACGAACATGCTTACCCATGGCACGGTAAGTGTTAAAAGAAATTTACATTGGAAGTTAAATAATTTGATAAATTGGCAGAGCATATCGAGGGAAACACGTAACTTTGATGGTACGATTCCCAAATCAAGGAAGACAAGTAGATGATTTAGATATATGGACACACACAAATGATACATTGGCGTCTGTTAGAAATCAAATATTAAACAGGTATCTTGACTAATTGGATTGTAATTTTGTTGAACATATTTATTGTTTTATATATTTATTGTAGGGTGAAAGTCAACAATGCAAATATGAAAGTCGATCTTTTTTTGAATGGCGATCCATTAGAGATTACTGAAGACAAAAAATTAATTTCTCAAATTCCTTTGCGGGATAAATCGGTAAGCATTAATTTCATGTTAAACGAAAATGTATTTAAAATAAAATTTAATAAATTTCAAGTTACAGTATATAAAAAGTTTATGCTAAATTGTATTTTTTTGTATCTTAATTTAAACATTTATATTTTTAGTTAATTAACGCAAAACTAAGTCAAGTGGGCGCGAACATGCCATCTTCTCCTGATAGTAGTTCCGATAGTTCTACTGGTTCTCCTCAACACCCCTTAGAAGGGCCAAATCCAGACGAAGAAAAATTTCTGCCTGGAGTGGTATAATATCATTTAGATTTAAGTAATTGAGTTGTAACTTATATCGATCTATAATTTTAGATTATGGCACAACATTCTCGTTATGCTCTATTTGTGTTTCAATTGGCCGACTTGGGAAGTGCTTTACAGATTCCGCAGCTGCGTGATGGTGCCCGAGCTGTCTTAAGGATTATGCCAGCTGGTCACTAATTATAGTTTTGGTCTGTTTTAAGTTGTCTGTTTTAAATTGATTTTAATGACAATGTAGATGCTGAGACAGTGAAAAAGCTGAAAAGTATTTCGTTAGAGTATTCACAAGTTGGAATTCAGACAGTTACGCAGAGTTTGGAATCTTTCTTTTTTCCTAATTCTCCATCTCAAGTTTTATACAATCTTGAAGTAAATAAAAGTTTATTGTTTTGGGCTTGTTTTATAATTGCTCTAATTTTTTTTTTTTTTGTTAAGGTTACTTACTCGTTATTAATGCCTGCTTTGGATCCAATGTCAGATGAAGCTTTTGAAATTCAGGTACTTGCAGAATTTTATACTTAAAACATATTTTAGAATTATACATTTATATTTTTGTAGTACAATTTTATTCAAAGTGGTGGTGTTCCTTGTATATTGGGGATGTTAGTTAAAAATAATTTTTTGACAAATGCTGACGTCGCTACGAAACGGTAATGTGTTTAATTTTTAATTATATTTTACTTACTAATTATTATCATTATTATAGAGCGGCGTATCATGTTGTTTTGAAAATTTGTAAGTTGTTGTTAACAACAGTTGCACATGCTGTTGTTCATTTGGTAGCTCAAAATATGAGTAATCGGTTGGATGGAGTTGCAACTAAAGTTACTCCTGCTCTTCACGCTCATGCAGTTGTTCTTCAGCAAGCTTTACAGCATATTCCGAATCCGCATGCGGATTGTATGTTGAGAAACGTTGCCAGTCGTTTAGCCCAGCATTTACCTGAACAGGTTTTGAATTCTGGTAATGTTTTAGAATTTTGTAATTAAATCTTACTGTTATTAGGTGATGAGCCATATACCTGAAATGTCACAAATACAAGCTATTATTCGTATAGCTTGGGCGTCTTCCAGTGCAGCCATGCATTTGGTACATGCACCTTTGGAAGAGCTACATAAAATGCATGATAAGGTATTGAAAGATAAGAAAATTTTACTGAAGTTCGGATTTGCTAAATAAACTTAATTTTTTAGGTTTCTCAGAAACCTGTGAACAGCGAAGATCAGGTAAGAAAAGCAGATTTCAATTTCTTTTGAATATTTTAAACAGGTTGGTTTTATTTAGGGTGGAAAGCAGCCAGAAAACGAAGATATACAAGTTTGCAAGGAATCTTTAGAAGTGTTGACGCTTAGTCTAGTACTCTACCCACAAGGCTTAGAACAGTTAACTAAGGATAAAATGTGGCAGCAGTTTATAATCGATTTAGTTTTACATTGTCAAAACAAGTATATACAAATTTAGAAACTTTTAGGATAATAGTTTGACTGGTATCTTTTTTTCAGATCTGTTCGTATTTCAGCTGCTGAACAGTTTCTTTTAATGGCTACACGGTGCTCAACTGGGCATCAGCCATTAATGTTCTTTATTACTTTACTGTTTACAGTGTTATCGGTACTATTTTAATGATTTTACAAAGAGTATTTTATTTATTGTATTCTATTTAGTCATCTGTTCCTGTATTTGCTAAGAATTCTCACGAGTATTTTCAACTGCTGTGCAGGTATTACATTGTGCTGCCATTGATGTTGTTTTTTTTTTTTTTAAAAAAAAAAATTTGGCTATAACTGTAGATTATTAAGCTGTGCTTGTGCTAACAATTGCCATTTACCAAATGTTGAGAAGCATTTGAATTCTGAAATTATTTGGTTAACGAAGATTAAGGTTTGTTGTCAGTTTTATTGGTTATTAAAATTAATTAATCTTTAAAATGTAGGAAAACGTGAAGCAAACAGGAGATATTCAAGTAGAAGAAGCATTGCTAGAAGGCCATTTGGGAGTAGCAAAAGAATTAGTTTGTTTCTTAAAATCAGATGCCAAACACGCTATAGTTTCTGACGAATCTAGAAAAACAAACTTGATAAAGGTACACTAAAATTTATTTTATGAAATCTTTTTTTTTTTTTTTTGTTATTGATTGTTATTTATTTTAGGAGCTAGTAGAAGATTTTGTTTTTCCAGCTTCAAAACTAATGCTGCAGTATTATAAGTCGGGAGAAATGCCTTCAGAACCTGCTATTCCCGTTTGTAATACTGTTCAGTCTATGGTAGCTGCTTGCGATTTACTGGTAGCTCTTGCAACCGGTTGCGTTGATAATATGCGTTTACTTGCGAATACGATAAAAGAAATCTACAATTCGGACAAAGAACCTCCACTTGTTGAATGGGAATATACGCCACCTGTAGGACCAAGACCTGTTAACGGCTTTGTTGGTTTAAAAAATGCTGGTGCCACTTGTTATATGAATTCAGTATTGCAGCAGGTTTGTTGATCTTTAGTTTTTAAAAGAACTGTTTTTGTAATAAAAGTTTAATATTGTTTAGCTGTTTATGATCGATAGCATAAGAACAGGAATTTTGGCTGCTGAAGGTGCAGCAACTGACTTGAATGAAGATTTTTCTGGTGAAGAAAAACAGGAAAATGAAGTACGAGTTTTGTAGGGTTTTCCCCTAAGTTGTTGTCTTGCAATTTAAAATTTTTAGGTCAATAACATGGAAGGTGGAGACAATGAACACTTTGGCGAAGATAAAGTTATGTCAAAAGAAGAGTCGAGAAAAGATTACAACGTTGGGGTTTTGAAACAAATTCAGGCTATTTTTGGTCATTTAGCTTGCAGTAAACTTCAGTATTATATTCCTCGAGGATTATGGAAACATTTTAAGTAAGTGAATCTTTGCTGAAACTAATAAATGCGAAATTTATGAAATCTTTATAGGCTCGGAGGAGAACCAGTAAATTTGCGTGAGCAGCACGACGCCTTAGAATTTTTCAATAGTTTAGTGGATAGTGTCGATGAAGCGCTTAAAGCTTTGGGACATGATCAGATTCTTTCAAAAGTTTTAGGTGGTTCTTTTGCTGATCAGAAAATTTGTAAAGGATGTCCACACAGGTATAATATTATTTAAATAATACTGAACAAGTTGCAAAATAATCTTTACAATGGTGAAATTTTAGATATTCTCGAGAGGAATCTTTTACTACATTAAATATTGACATTAGAAATCATAGTAATTTATTGGATTCACTGGAACAGTATGTGAAAGGTGATTTATTGGAAGGGGCTAACGCTTATCACTGCGAAAAGTGTTGCAAAAAAGTTGATACGGTTAAAAGGATGTGTATTAAGAAATTGCCTCCAATATTGGCCATCCAATTAAAACGCTTCGATTATGACTGGGAACGAGAATGTGCTGTGAAATTTAATGATTATTTTGAATTTCCCCGTGAATTGGATATGGATCCATATACTGTATCTGGGTTAGCAAAGATGGAAAGTAAGTATTTTGATATAAATTGTAATTCTAAACAACGCAATCATATTACGTTGTCTTTGTAGAAGAGGTAATTCAGAGTGAAAATGATTTTGAAGAAGAACATCAAGAAGACGTTTGTCACAAATACAAATTGACTGGCGTGGTAGTACACAGCGGTCAAGCTAGTGGAGGACATTACTATTCTTACATTCTGCACAGGTATAAGCAGTTTACTTTGATTATAATCTATGCATTCATTAATGAAAATATTAATAATAGACATTCTGATGGTTCATATAAATGGTACAAGTTTGATGATGGAGATGTAACAGAGTGTAAAATGGATGACAACGAAGTCAGATATTTGTGTTTTATTTTTAAATGGATTTATATCTATTAAAACTGAATTTACTTTTACAGGAAATGAAAAATCAGTGTTTTGGTGGCGAATACATGGGAGAAGTATTCGATCACATGTTAAAGCGGATGTCGTACAGACGTCAGAAACGGTGGTGGAATGCCTATATTCTGTTTTATACGAGGCTTGATGTAGAAGACGACATCATGGTTAGGAATCTTCAGGAATTGTCTCTTGGTAAGGTCGATTAGATTAGTTTATGAAATTTTAAGGAGATTTTAATACGGGTTCTATGATAGGCAACAATAAACTTCCCAGTGTGAAAATGCCATTACCAATTGAACGCTGCATTCGGAGACAAAATATTCGATTTATGCATAATCGCAGTCAATTTAGCGTTGAATATTTTTCTTTTATGAAGAAATTAATTGGATGTAATGCTCCGTACGTAAATCCCCATAGTGGTTTAGATAGATTGGTAAGTTTTTACTGTAGTTTGTTTTTGTATGATTTATTTTATCATGATTTGATTTATAGACGCCAGCACAAGAAGAGTTGGCAATGACAAGTATCCAGTTAGGTTCCTCTTTTCTTTTTACTACTGGGTTTCATTCAAAGAAGTCGTTAAGGTTCATTTAAATTTTTGTATATACTTGTAAGATTTTATAATATTGTCTGTTTGCAGGGGTTCTGCTAATGAGTGGTATGAAGTAATGTGTCCTCATCTTAGAAGTAGCAAGAATGTGAGACTTTGGTTTGCTAACAACGTTTTGTTTTCTCATCCATCGAGATTTTCAGAATACTTATTAGAATGTATTAGTTCCGAGGTAATTACATTTTGAGATTTGTCGTCATATGTAAATTAATAATTTTTTAATAAAGGTGCGAACGGCATTTGTGAAGATTATTGTATTTCTAGCACATTTCTCAATCAATGACGGACCTTGTCCTGTTCCAGCATTCTTAGAAAACTGTATGATTATTTATTGGTTTGTTTTAATAAGATGACTAAATGTTACTTAATACATTTTAGGTTCCAATATTGATACCAATGCAACGTTAAGTGAACACTTGCTTCTTGCAATTCTACTATTACTTAAAAAAGAAGTTTCTGAGCATGGTCGGCATCTTGCCCAATATTTTAGTTTATTTTTAATGTATGCCTCGTTAGGTCCAACCGAGGTATGATTGCAAATCTTGAACATAAGAGTTTTTTTTTTTACAAATTGACTTTATTGTGGTGTTGTTAGAAAATGCAATTATTGAAACTGAACGTCCCTGCTACATTCATGTTGGTTGCCTTGGATGAAGGACCAGGGCCGCCAATTAGATATCAATATGCTGAGTTGGGAAAACTATATCAACTTGTCTCGCAACTTATTCGATGCTGTGATGTTTCTTCCAAAATGCAATCCAGCAATACACAGGTGAATAACCAATTCTTTCATTGATTGTTAGATGATGCTTCTTTTTGGAATGAATAGCCAAAGAATGTTTTTTTAAAATTTATAAAGTTTATGTACATATACACTTCAATTTTTAATAAACATTAATTAATAAAATTTCATTTGTAGCCAAAGAGTGCTGTGAAGCCAAATGTTCATGGTGAATTAGAGTGCCAGGAATTTCTAATGCCTATTCAGCCTCAAGTTGTAGAGATTTTGTATAATAGACCAAGGTTGGGAAATAAATTAAAACCAATGTTTATTATTTTAATTTAATTTTGTTTTATATTACAGTTATGTCAAGAAAATAATTGAAGATGCAAATTCAGCTGAAGATACTGTTAAGTTATTGTCTGTAAGTATGGCATAACTCGTTGTTGTAATTGTAATTGTTTACAATATGTATTTAACGATTTTTATTATTTATATTTGTATAGTTCTGTAGTTGGGAAAATCCACATTTTTCATCGATGGTGCTTAGCGAGTTACTATGGCAAATTGCTTATTCCTATACTTATGAATTGAGGCCATATCTTGATCTGCTGTTTCGTATGTTACTGTTGGAGGATTCTTGGCAAAATCATAGAATTCACAATGCTCTTAAAGGTATTATTCAATGTTTATAAACGTATTCAAATAGATTGTTAAATTTAAATTGTTAATTGTAGGAATTCCTGACGATAGAGACGGCCTATTCGATACTATTCAACGTTCAAAAAATCATTATCAGAAGCGTGCTTATCAATGTATTAAATGTTTAGTGTTATTGTTTAGCACATGTCCAGCAGCGATGGACATGTTGAATAGTAATGGTGATTTGAAACGAAAGTGGACATGGGCTGTTGAATGGTTGACTGGAGAATTAGAAAGGGTATTTCCGTTTTCGATTTATTTAAAATATAACTTTAAGTGTCGTTATACTTTTAGCGTCCTTATTCAACGAATGCTCAGTATACATACAGCAGTTGGTCACCTCCAGCTCAGTCTAATGAAACCTCAAATGGGTATTTATTTACAATGAGATTTTAAAAATAGTTATGCAAGTTTTGTTTTTCTTTTAGATATTTTTTGGAACGGTCTCACAGTGCTCGCATAACTTTAAGCAAAGCCACTCATTTGTGTCCAGATGAAGTAGTTAATACCTAAATTCCAATGATTCAATTTATTGTTTTTTTTTACTTTATTTACTTAAGAAAATATTTGTTTTGTTTAGGAGCAAGAACCAGAAATGTCTGAAGAAGGAGAAAATTTGCAATTGGAGGAAAACGAAACAATTTCATTTGCTCGAAATGCAAATCAACAAGTTTCTCAACAGGATCAACCAATTCCTCCTAGTGGCCAGCAACAACAGACACCGCCATCACAACCAACAACACTTTCTCAAGTTGATCCACAAATGTTACAAATTCAGCAACTTTCTCAGCAGCAAAATCCCTTACCTTCAACTACCCAATCGTGTTCTCAAACTCAACCAAAACTTCAACATTTTGAACTGGATGACATGAAGTCTCGTTATCGAATTCACAGGTAAACTAGAGACTACGACTCTGCTATTAAAGCAGGAACAGCAAGTCTTAGGAAAATTCATTCCCAAAAATTACGAGGAAACTAAATCAACACAATTTATTAAACAGTAAAATATCGTGGCCTGTCATCCAATCTTAAAACTCAAATGCTAAAAGTTTTCTGTTCCATAACGTCACCCCTTTTGCAGTTTAATGTTTTTAGTTTCAGTGGTCACAGAATGCTCTGCAATCTAAGTATTTTTAGGGGGAAAAGATCGTACGTCGTGCATTGGAAATAAATATTGGATTTCTATGATGATGATAATAAAGCGGAGATATAATGGACAGCAAATAATTATTTGTACATAACACAATTGGTTGGAAAACATTCTACGGAGATTTTGTTTTATTGTAAATGATGATTGTATATCCTTTTGACCACTGTTAACTATTTCTTCTGTTTAATTGATCTAATATACTGCAAGAGAAAAACAAAGTGACCGGTTGAATGTTTTTTTAGTTTTTGATTTTTTGCTGCCGACATTTAGACAGCTGTTCAACTTTTCAAAAAAAAAAAAAAAAGTGTGTGTGCTTCACTTGAAGTGAAAACGATAAATATTAAGATTTAAGTTTTTGACATTGGATATCAACCAACATTGGAAATAATTAATGATGGCCTTGTGTCAGTGATAATCAATGAAGTACTTTTCAAAAAGTGATTTGTAATGTTGTTTTTTTTCTTTTTGTTGTTGTTACCCTTAAATAATTTTCGAAAAAGTAAATCAGATAGCTTAGTTGCAGAATTAATGATGTCTTGGTGGTTAAACATTTGTACATTGACAGACGTTTAAATAAGTTTTGTTTTTAAAAGTTGGAGTTGACAAATTTGGACTAAAGTTTTGATTTGCATAGTAAGTAGATACTTTTTAAAAACGAATTACTTGTTTTTGTTATAGTCTTTGCTATGATAACTCAGTTGTAGTGATTTTATTTTTTTAATATTCTTTGACAGTATTTATCAAACTTGTAAAATGAAATGAACAATGCGATGATGGACACTGAATTAATGAACTACAATCTACAAATACTGCTTTTGTCTAGTCAGATAAATTACCCTCTCAGTTTCTTAACAAGTTAACATTTATTTTTGAGGTTTTAGTTTTCGATTTTGAGCTGCTTTTATAATTTTAGCGATTAATTTATATAAGTAAGTTCTAATTGGTTTGACTTACTGTAAGTATTTTAAAACAAAATTGGTCAGTAGGTATTTTTTTCCATTGAAGTATCCTACTGTTTACTATTATTTGGTTTATCATTATATTCTTATCTAGAAAAATGTTATTTAGGTGTTGAACAAATTAAATAAATCGCCAAATGGAAGAAACACGTTTATATTTGCCCTTTCCTCACATTTTTATCGTAAATATCTGAAAAATCGAATTCTTATTAACACGACAATTGAATTTTATTTTGGAGTTGTTAAATATAAGGGCAAATTCTATCAATCACCAAAGACTTAATTAATATTTTCGATTAAATTTTGCTAATCAACACAACATGTCATTTAATTGGTTAAGTTTTTACAGTATGTATATCTTCATCATTTGGTCACTTGTGAGTTTTTAACCAAATATTGTTCATTAAACTTATAAGTTGGATTTAGATACTGTATTTAAAACCAAATTTCCTCTTTAAAAGTATTGTATTGTAAATTTTAACAGTAACTAGATTCTAAAATTTACAAAATTTAAGTTAACCTCAAAATAATGATCTTTGAAATGTTGAGAATGTTTTATCTACAAATGATCCATTTAAAGGAAATCTTTTCTTAAATATTCACGAAATTTACTAAGGAAAACGTAAACTGAAGCATTAATGTTTCTGAAAAGCAAGACCATATGCGATTTCTCCAATAGATTTTTTAATGTCAGAACATTTCCTAAAACATTATATTTTTCCAATCATTTATTGACTAAATAAGTGAATTGTGAAAATAGTTTTAAATGGCGAGTAATGATAATTATTTATTGTGAATATAATAACTTAATTATTTCTTTGATGGAAAAACTTTTTAAGCATATATTTTGACATTTCATATCGATTGACGAACATTGACTGTTTTTGCTACAGTATGTTTCATGTAAAGTATAGAAAATAATAATTATAAGTAACTTAGCACTTTTTTGTTTGATAACTTTATACAGTCGAGCCCACGTAATTGGGCCCCGCATAAATGGCCGCCCCGCGTTGTTGGGCCAATTTCAATTTCCCCATTTGTTCTCCCATTGAATTGCATGTTAAAAATTACTGCATATTTGGGCTCTGGGTAATTAAGCTCCCCGCTTTCTTGGCCTCTATTTTGAAGGAGTTTTACGATTTCTGCCCCCTTAAATGGGCTTTTTTAGCCTCAAGCTCCGAAAAGTAGGGAAAAAGAGGTACTGTACAACAGAGGGACACCACTGAATAGAAATTCTGTATCATGCAAGTGTAAATGGGGCAACTTCAAAGCTAAGAAAAGCTACAAAATTAATTTTTAAAATTCAATATACTGTAGTTTAACGTTAGATATAGAAAATTACAAGAAAAAAACCGAAGCTCAAACCAAAATCACTAATTTTCTGAAGTGAATGTCATTTTAGTTGTATAAGTTATCCCTACTAAAGATTATTATAGCAACTAATAAAATATTGTGAGAAAACCAATTTTTTACCATTTTGCGCACATTTACATGTATATTGGATTATTGGGCGCACCGCATAATTGGACCAATTTCTCATTTCCCGAGACCGCCCAATAAAAGGGGCTCGACTGTAAATCGTTTTAATTTAACTGATATAAATTTAAATAATCTATTTAAAAATGTATATGAAGACCGTAATCAATTTTGTGGCTTTAACGTTACTTACTGGTTTAAGGCTTTAAAGACCATGTTCATCAAATTTTATCAATTTCTATTAATTGAAATACCAAAAAAACAGCAGTACACATCCAGTGGCTACTTGCCCCTTAGAGTTGGCTGACCTGCAGTACACATCCAGGGGCCACTTGCCCCTCAGAGTTGGATGATATGCAGTACACATCCAGGGGCCACTTGCCCCTTAGAGTTGGCTGACCTGCAGTACACATCCAGGGGCCACTTGCCCCTCAGAGTTGGATGATATGCAGTACACATCCAGGGGCCACTTGCCCCTTAGAGTTGGCTGACCTGCAGTACACATCCAGGGACCACTTGTTTTTTTAATAATTTTGAAGGTTTCATTCCAGTTCCTAGAACAAAAGTTTTATAAGTTTTATGAAATT
Organism: Helicorthomorpha holstii; assembly: GCA_013389785.1. NCBI lineage: Eukaryota > Metazoa > Arthropoda > Diplopoda > Polydesmida > Paradoxosomatidae > Helicorthomorpha > Helicorthomorpha holstii. Next base: position 625,137 of record JAAFCF010002710.1, on the reverse strand, counting down.
GGTTGTTATACCAATTAATTCTAAATAAATAAAGAAAATGGTGTACCGTATAAACATTAATGAAAAGGTTTATACCACAACTTAATTAAATCGACTTAATTTACTTAATTTACATACCAATACAGTACAGTAATAACGGTTCTAGGGGTATACGTCGCCAGTTATACAGGGTGTTTCTTAATTCGTGGTCCAAACTGAAACTGGTGTTAGAGGGACCTAAAATAAGATATTTGATCCAAAAAACTAAGGGTCCAAAGCTAACTGTTAAAAAGTTACAGGTTGACGAACTTAAGTGTTTATTGCATTTAGTATCAATAAGATGTTATGCAGTGTTGCCTGTTTACTTCATTGCAAACCCAACTCAATGGGCAATCGAATGTTAAAAGTTAGGGCATCGATTACCTATAACTTTTTAACGGCAAGGTTTGGACCCTTGGTTCTTTGGATCAAATATCTTATTTTAGGTCCCTCTAACACCAGTTTCAGTTTGGACCACGAATTAAGAAACACCCTGTATGTAGCCAGGGAAATGTAGCCAGTAACATGACGTAGAAAGCCATGACGCGGAAATAGATCACCTTTCTGTAAGTTTATCTCCCAATTTAAACTAACCTAAACTAAACTAACCTAATCTAAAATTATTTAATCTATCCTAACCTATTTTAATCTAACCTAACATCATTAATTGTGAAAACGAAGGTGACCTATAACTGGCTACATTTCCCTGGCTACATATAACTGGCTACATTTCCCTGGCTACATATAACTGGCGTCGTATACTCCGGACACCGTAATAACATTGTGGACCAATAGTCGTAGACGGCTTTTGTCATTGAGACGTTTAAAGCGATACGTATGTCATAATAGGAACAGTCACTTAGCGGCTGCTTTAAAATCTACTGTACAATACTCAGGACTGTTTTTTCAAGAGCTTTCTAACGAAACAATGGATAAATATTACTCCCGAAAGTTTATCTCATTAAACAACTAAAGTCTAACGTCAATATTTTATTGGCTATTTGCTTATTTAAAGTGTTTGTGCAAGAAAGACATGTGCAGAAGTCAACGATGTGATTGTAATCGTACTCGGCGGGTAAGTTATACATTACTAAGTTAATCTTATACCTAGAAATTGAGTGATACAATTTTTATGCTATTTTGCTTTTTTATGTTTACGAGCTAGATCTTAATTTTGTATAGAAATGTAAACGATTCTGAAGTTGCTAGTCGAACAGTGTTACAGTAGGAGTTTACAATAAGTAAATGTACAGTACTTCAAATTGATGATCATCCTGTCAGTTTTCTTGGTAGTTCAACATGTACAGTAATTCCACCTACTAAACTTTGATTTTTTATCATTTACACAAACAAACAAGTAGGTGTTTCAATTCAAGTTGGAATTTAATAAGTAGTTGATATTTATCACATGATGGTATTGTCATATAACGTACCGACATCCAACTTCGCTGGAATATTTATAATTATCTTAAGAATAAGTTATACATCATACATAACTTAGCATCTACTATATATTTTAATGAATAAAAATATATAAGGATTTGTTTAGTACAAATTTGTTAACTGCTTAAAAATACCAACAAAAAATAATACAGTAAATTGATGATGGAAGTTTGATTATTTTTCCGTTAAGGCATTTTTCTTTTCTTTTTTTCTTTCATCATATTTCTGCGCCAGTGGCATGAAACTCATAACAATGGATGCAGCTAAGAACATAGAGCCCATCATGATAAAGCAATAATGGTAAACTCCTGTAGTATCTTTAAGTAAGCCTGGGTTTTAAAGTAAAAAAGAATTAGTTACTATATTGTATATCAATTATAACATATGATATTAAAATACCCGCTAATGGAGGTATAACTATCATAAAACAGCCTTGAAACATTCTCATTAACCCGTAAGTTGAGGGCAGTCTTTCTACTCCATGATTGTCAGCTAATATTACTGGAAGCAACATAAACGAAGAACCAGAACCAATTCCGTATAGTGTTGTAAACACTGCCAACATTGCAAATGATGTTGAAAGTGGTATGCATAAAGTTCCAATCGCACAAATTGCACAGCTTAAAAATTAAGAGTATTATAAATGGTGATATACGTTACACAGTAGTATAGACTTAAAAAATAGGAGCTATTGTAAAAGGAATTTTAAAGTATGGTACATTAGGTAGAGAGAATATTGTACATTAGTTTAATTGTACAGGTACTTACGTAATAGCTAATCCACTTGATCTTTTAATTAAGCGCAAATCCATAAACCACCCATAAGCAATTCTTCCAACCAAGTCCACCCCTGAGCAAATTGACACAAGTAAACTTGCATCCACTTTATCAATTCCCAAAGTTTGTGCAAATGCTGGCACAAAAAAAAGCACTTGAGGAAATCCTCCTGATATGAATGTAGCTGAAATGACCGTTATAACATATGGTGCTTCTTTGAATAGACTAAAGTCCAAACACAGTTTTAAAAACTCCCGAATATGTTCCCAGACAGTTGGCTTCACTTCCTCATCGGTTAATGTGTCTAATTGTCCGTCTTTTTGAGTACCAACTACAGATCGCATACTGCTTCTTCTGCTGCCCATTATACTAGTTGGATGAGATACAAAAACACTGGCTGTGGAAAGATCATGGATACTGTAACTGAAACTGGAACTCATTTGCCGAACTTCACGGTCACCGCCACCCCCACCACCACTAGTAGAAGTAGGTGGTACTTGCACCGCGAATGAAGCTGATCTTGGCATAACTGTTGGTACTCCTAGAGAATTTGGGTAACATAATAAGGAGCCTGTCCTTTTAGTTGTTGGTGCTAGTAACATTGGTTTAGATTCCAGTAGGGCTTCCTTTAGATGATGGTCTCCATTTATGATGGTGTTTGACCTTAACACAGAGCCTGATCTAGGATGTGTTAAAGCTCGAGTGACGGAACCACCATTTGTAACGGTGTCATTCACTTTATTAGCTTGTTTTTTGGTTTTTTTGCTACTGTACCATTTTCCATCTTGAGTAAAAAGTAAAGAAACCGCACATACATTTAGTACAATTCCACCCATTATCAGAAGGGCACCACGGAGAGTGTAATTGTTAACTAATACTTTTACAAATAACGGCAGGGTGAATGAACCAATAGCTGCTCCAGATTGACATAATGCACTAGCTAATGCTCTCTTTTTGTTAAAATATGAATTTATAACTATCACACTTGGGGTTGTGCAAAGTCCAGCACCGATTCCTGCAATTAAAATCATAAACAATTAATCATCATTAACAGCACTAAGGAAAATGTTAGTAACAGTATGGTTAAAATACATGTTGAAAATAGATATTACCGGGTTTTAACCATTTATTTCGACTTACTGTACATTAATCTTATTGATGTGAATTGCTATAAATTTGATTAGTGATTGAAAACAAAAAAGTAATAATTGATAGACTGTTTTAGTTGCTAGGGTATATTAATGTTGTAAGGTTAGTAACGATGTGTATCAAACAGAGGGCTCAAAAAGAGAGGCTCACAGTAAAGTCCTTTTTTATTTCAGTGAGGTTGATATAGTAGATTAAATAAGGAGTTCGTAAAACGTAAGCCTCCGTGGCGCAACTGGTTAGCGCGTTCGGCTGTTAACCGAAAGGTTGGTGGTTCGAGCCCACCTGGGGGCGACTTTTTTTTTTTTTTAAATAATTTTATTGTTTACTTAAAAATAATTAAAAGATAATTTTTTAAAAAATAATTTAACAAGTACTGTATAATTTAATATTTTATTATTGGTCATGCCCATTGATTTTAATTATTAGTGTCAGAGATAAAAGTTATTAAGTTTTAATTGCTTTAATGATTAGAAGCTTTTGACATTATGGCAACCTTCAGGTTATTTTAAAGGTGTTAGATTTCTTAATATACGTACAGTATATCAGTTACTCGATAATTTCATAAGTGTATTTTTTGATTTTATTATTTAACTTTGTAACTTACCAGTCACGAGCCCAAATGATATAAACAGGAAAAAAATGCTGGTAGCAAAATAGCTAGATATGAGACCAATCGAGCATAAACATCCTCCGACAAATACAACGTTTCGACAAGTATACAATTTTCCAAGTACAGCTGAGATTGGAGCTATGCATAAATAAAAAATATGTCTTTGGAGTAACTTACTTTAATCATAATTGGGTCAACTTCACAAACAATGAAACTCAAAAGAATATTGAACTGAAAACAATTATTTTTTTGTCGTATAATATCATGGTAATTTTTATTCTAATTAAGTTCATACAATATCAAAAGCAGTTTTGACTGGTAAAAATCATATTGGCTAGACTTATTGCTCTAAATTTTTTCTGAAAAAATATATTATACAACGATCGTTTGCAAGCACATTATACCGGTTTAAAATGTAATTGCTCCGTTAATTAAGTAATAATTAAACTTTTATTAAGTTAGCAATAGCTAGATTGATGATGACGATAATTTATATTTTCTGAGATGTTTGTTTTCAGTTTTATATTTTTTTTCCATGAGTAATATCTTACCTAGTCCAATAGAAATGGAACTTAAAAACGCTGGTATCCAGCCAGCAGTAGAGGCTGAACTATCAGGAAATGCTTCTAATACATCCAAATACAGGGCCCCATAAGACCTGATCATTCCAGGAACCAACCAATATACAATAAATACTCCAAACACAACTACCCATCCCCAGCCACCTTCCGGGGGACCAGAATTCTCAGACATTTCTTCATCTTCATCACTTTCGTCATTTTCACTGTCATCTTCTATTATCTCGTTCTTAAGTTTTTCATCTTCTGGGGCTTCCATTTTGGATGACCCATTAATGACCACCACTGACGCCGGTGTAGAGGTCGCCGATGCCACAATAACCATTGTATTTAAATTTTTAACAAATAAATAAATTTAAATAAATCCTCTTAAATGATACTTTATTCTTGAACAATGCAACACATTGGAAAATGTCAAGTCTAAAGTCATAAAAAATTAAAATGAATTAAAAACATTGAAAGAAATAAACTGACAAAAGAAGCTTATTTATACTGTAAGTTACTTTGGTAACTAGCAGAATTATCAGTTGTCATTTAAAACTTGTAAGAATTTTTGGTTTTAATATAATTTCGATTTTTTAAAATTAGTCAGTTAACTTAGATTCTTAGTACTGGTACAGTATTTTAAGCGTATATACAGTATATGTAAATTATTAAAAACATAAAAAAAAAATTACCGTACTTCCAAAACAGCTGATCATTTAATCCAATATAAAATTTCTTCACAATTTGTCAACATAAAGTTTAAATCGAAATAAATTAAAGGTAGTCGACTCATTCGGCCGAATGTTCGCAACTTCAAACACCAAATGCAACCGTCTCAGCTCGATCCATCGACATTTATAAAATAAAAATATTAACTTGCCTAAACGGGGTAAATTAATCGATGCTTTTCCCAATGGAAAGTGAATTGAGATAAAATCCATTAACTTTTTTTAAAGGAGGGGAAATGTGTTAGCATCAACTGCGCATGAGCAAAGTGTAGGGTGTGTTTGAGATGTTAGTTTTTAATATTGACAAAAAGAATCGTTTTTTTACCATTGGTTGGCAAGTAAATCACTGTGTGTGCTCGTGATTTCGCCATCACCAACAACAAAGATCTGTGTAGAGAAGTTACTTACATATTGTATTATAAATTGCCTTCTCACACTTCCATACGACAGACTTTAACAAAATGTAAACAAACCTTTTTTTTCATAGCATTTATTCGTCACCACGGCAATATACACTGTACTTGAAACCAATAGCTGGGTTATCACACCGATAAACTAGAAAAAGGGACAAGTCTATAAAGTTAAGGAATGTGATAAACAAAATTTATAGTTGACAGTTGATGGATCCTCTTAGAAAAAGTTGGTTGGTCAAACCTACATTTTAGGACATTTTATTAATGACTAAGTTGACGTATTATTTGTGGATTACAAGAATTCTGCACTTGTTACATTTAAGTTACATTTAATTTTTTTAATTGCTTTAAATCCAAATTTAGATTGTGAGATTAGAATTTGTTTACCATCAAAATCTGAAAAATGAGATGAACAGTGCTCATTAACACGTACATTTGACGAGGTAGAACTTGTTTATTTTTTTTTTGTTGAAAGACTTGTTTATTTTCTTTTATTTTTCCTATTTTGTCATTTTTCTAAGACGTCCATGGTCATTCAAAAATTATTTTAACTCCTAACCAGTACGTTTAAGATTTTTCCAGTTGCTACACAAAAGCACAGCAGAATGCCATGACCGTTTTTTTAGACTATTTTTGATCCGTTGCTAACTTGCTGTATTTGAACTCGCAGTTGAGTATAGACAAAAAGTCATTGCACAGTTCATGAAGTCGAAATAATGTCACTAATGACTCATGTCACCTCCAGAAATTGTTTACGGAAATTTTAATTTGATTTCTTTAAACCATCGACATTAAATAGTGCTTAAATGATTAATTGTATTTATTTTTAGAAAATCATACAGAGTGGTTTGTTAGGATAGCTACAGCTTATATTCAAGTGCCGGTACTGTACATGTTTTGTAGAGTACAGATCATAAAACAAAGCGCAATACTTTACGATTAACCCAAACATTGAACTCTAAAAAATGCACCAAAATTTATTTGACAGAACAGGTGATTATATTTTCCAGATAAAGATGAACTCGAACTGTAACAAAAGTAACCAAGGAGCACTAAACGATTGCACATTATTGTTTTTCATACAATATTTAAAAGTGCAACCAAATGATAATTTGAGAATTTAACTGATTAGTATTGAACTTTTCGTCAACTACTATATATTGTAGTTTTAATTTCATTTATAAGTTATAGTTCAATTGATATTCGTCATTCAATTATATTAATAGACAAATTAATTGTTTTAATCGATTGATAAATTTCGTATTTCTTATTTATTAAAAATGTTTACTACATGATAAACAAATCCAATAACCCAATAAATTGCTTACTCTCTGTAAAGTATTCTCTATTCAGCACGCATGATGCACCAAGATAATATAATGTATTGATTTTTGTTGGGTATTTGAAGTGGTTTAATAGCACACAGTCTCATTTTGATAGTAAGTCAGTGAGTGTACTAACTCCCCACTTCCAATGTTAACAGATAAAATGTTTGGATTAAATCCAAAGTGAGAAAGAAAGTTGTGAGGGGGTCGTTGTAATTGATTTTAACTTTTCAGTTTTTGCCTTGCAAGTTATCACTGTATGCGAGCTACAATTGAGAATCGAAAACAAAACGTGACATCATAAAGGGGTGTATTGACCTCCAGGCTAATAATATCAAAAATATACTGTATTATTGTGCTGTATTTGGTTTTAACTTTTAATGTCTAGCTTTAAACTTTGAATTTGAGCTATTTCTGGACTTTGTAATGTAAATAGAAAAGCGCGATCTTTTTAACTCTCTTTCTATAATAAGCTTAGATTTCATGCTGCACAGTAATTTAATTAATTTGGACTAATTAATGCAATGTAACTGATTAGTAAGAAATAATTGAAGTGAGATATTCTATTTAATAAGCACCGTAGTATATTTGTAATAAATAATTATCACTAACTTACGTGTATAGTAAAGTATTACCAATTTAACGCCGATTTAATAACTCGTTATTTTCTATGTTTGAATTTCTCACTGTATTTTCCGGCATGTAACACAGGATATGCATGATGTATTTCCTGTTTAGATTTTAAAAATACAATAAACAAACTATTGTAAGCATAACGGCATTCATAAAAATGAAGTAGTTATTCAAAACTTTCTTTGTATAAGTTAGTTAACTTGACGCATTAATTAACAGGTGTTTTTAACGTTTAAAGTTTGCTTATACAGTATATTATTTACTATTAAGTTTTCAAATGATGCAATTGACCATTAAGTGATAAATATAGAAATGACGTCAGTTTAAAATGGTTTAATTGCGTCTTGATAATTTCACTAATTTTGACACTTACTCAATGTATTATTTGAACTTTGCTATAATTTTCACATTGTGATAATGGGAAAACACATCGTACTATTAAGAGTTGTAAAAGTTATATTAGATTTATGATTTCGTAAACTAATAATACAGTAACTGATAAATTAACAATAAAATGATGATAAAGATCAGCTGTTGTGAATAAACTACTTTAACATGTCATTAATACAATTGATATCAAAATAAATGTTTTTGTACAGGGTGATAATTAAATAAATTTATATTTAAAATTCTGCATATTTCAAAAAGCTTAAAATTTTTTAAGTAAAAGTATTCTGGATTATTTTTTTAAGCAGTATTTCGATAGAGAACTGTTTATAACTCAAAAAACGATACCGAAAGTTAATATTTAATGTTATATAATAAATTGGTTAGTGTGCATTATTTTAAACACAAGTGACACTGTGATTTTAAACATTTATTCAATGTTAAACTATTTTATGTTGTTGAGTATAGACACCGTGTATTTGCTTAATGAAACCTCTGTAAAAGTAATTGCTCGTTAGCGTATCTATGGTAATTGGTTTTGTATAACGAGGAACCAAACGAACCAGTCCGATCTCGAAAGTAATTAACAAATTAACCAGAATCCTTGGGAAATTTCAAATTACATTATTAAGCTATGCTCAACTGTTGTCAACCAATTTAGCGTTAGCAATTATAACATTAGTCATTTGAAATCAAACATAGTGTTTACTTTTAGACGTCAATGTTTTCAATTTGCATTTTAAACATCATCTTAGAAACACAGATGTTTAAAATCGTATTATTTTTGCATGTTACACTGTAAATTAGACATACTGTATTTTGTTGACTAAGTAAACATGTCAATTTTGAACTTTTTACTTAGAATTTCTTTCGTGATAGCTTAGTTAACGTTTATTATACTAAAAATAAATTTTTACCTATTTCAGAACTAAACAACCTTTGGAGTTGGACTACTTTTGCTTCATTTTATTTACCTAGAAAGACAGTATTTACTTAACGTCACTTATCTATTAAAAAGTCAATCAAAGTCAAGGTAAAAATTTTCTATTAAATTAGAAAGCAGGCAAATAATAAATACGTGATAAATCGATAATTTACAGAAAGTTATAAAGTTATTTCCAATAATTACTCAAATTATATTAGTGACTTTCAATGTGAAAATCCTTCTCAAAATTCGCATTTGTAACACTACGTGTTGTTGCAATGATTAAGTAAGTTATTAGACGCCCTTTATGTATTTGCTGTACATTGTTTACTAATTTTGCTATAAATGGCTGTAAATGCAGTATGATAAGTAAGTCTAATACAACTTAGTCATTCTTAGTACCGTAAATTATAAACACACGAGCTGTACATGTGATTTTTATGTGTATTTTAAATGCCAAAATACTAAGAAGCCGGTGTACTGTACATTCAAATTATTAACTCAAAATTCTTACGCCACATTTAATGCTTTCTTAGTTGAACAAATTTAACAAAACTAACACAAAATATAAACATTTTCTGAAATAATATTTACAATCTAAGAGCAAAATGTTTATGTTAGAAACACAAAGTGGTGTAATCTTATGCCGGATTTGTGCTTGCATAATGTAATAAATTTACTGTAATTTAAACTACAACATTTTTACTGTAGTTTGAATCATCGGTAATTTTATTGCCATCAGTTTTTAGGAAATCTTAAATGCTTACATACTCAAACGTAAATTCATTTCGATTTGTAAGCTCAACTATTTAGGGCACTAGAACGCCTACGAGTACTTGTTATGACAGCAAAAATATGTAGTATTAGTAAGTGACTTTTAAGTATGTTTATATATTACACTGTATCTACAGTACATCGTTAGTACAAGTCTAATTTAGATTATGTCTATCAGCAAGTCTTTCGTAAACTCACAAGTCACAACTGAACTTTTAAAGAAACTTTTAAATCAACACATTTACATTAAATAATTTTTAAGGAAATTTATTGAACTTTAGAATCAACCTAAATGGTTGGTGTCATTGTTCAAGTTCACTGTAATTAAAAATTCTCTGAATGGATGCCTGATTAAGATGCATACGTTGCTCTGGTCAAATATAGATAAGAAAATTAAAAGAGTTCAATCTCAAGTGTTCGTGTCTAATTTTATCACTGAGATTTTCCCAGTTTGGCAATATACGAGTATGCTTGAGAATGTTGATGATTCTACATATTTTTTTCTGCAAGACAAAGTGAATGATGATGAAATAGAAATAATATTGGCAGCAACACAACCGAAGACATGCACATCGAAGTTTGCAACTTCTGCTAATTTTCATTAGCGATGTTTGTCACTTTTTCAACATCACTTAGTGGAAAAAATTAGATAATCTAATAAACGAAATTAATTTTTTTAATAGACGTGCAGTATGTATTGAGTCAACTTGATTTTTAAATACTTAACCTATTTTATCAATTTTTGATCGATTTCAAAAGCAATGTCAATGATTTACTTGAACTAATTTTGACCTAACTTTTTGACAATGAAGGTCAATTCCAAGTTAAGACTGAAAACATAATCATTTGACGTTCCACGGTGAATTATTAGTTCTAAGAGTTGTTACCCGAAAGGTTGATAACTTGAGCCCGTCTGGAGGACTTCTTGTTCATATCTAAAACATCTAAATTAATACAAGTTACAACACAATACTCACTGTATACCTAGTGAATTATTCAGTCGCAATTAACAACTGATTTAGTTAACAGTCGATAGGTTAAAACTAATCTTCTGAAAACTTTAGAAATGTCTAACCTTGAAATGGGTTATTTATTAATTTGACTGAATATAAAAATACTTTAAATTCAGAATAAAACTTTAGATTATTAAGTTTTCATGTAAACAAGTTATACTTGTCAACAAATTAGTTTGTTTTTTTAATGTCTGTGATAATAAATATACGAATTTCACAATAGTGGTAGACGCAATAATGTAATGCAAAAGAGTTTACTTAATTTTTCTGTGTATTTACTTGATATTGTTTATACTAAAAAACTATTTCAATCGTTTTTATTACAAAAGTAATTGATTTTTGAAAACTTTAAAACGAAAGGCGGATACATGAACAATATATGGTATAACACATCAACTTACATGATGGTATACGTTAATAACACACATACCGATAATGGTGTCTGAATCATTTAAATTTTCCTAAGAATTGCCAAGAACTTGAGGAAGCATTATCCTGCTAATTGAGCCACCATACCTATAGATTATATTATTGTATACTGTAGACAATATTGTTCAAAACCTTTTAAAGTGTCAATGGTTAATAATTGTGCACTTACCATCTCTGGGATCACTTGTGCTTGGACTAAATATATACACTAAATTAGTAACAACTTTAGTCAGTACATTTGATCTGTAAAAAAGACAATATGTTAAGTTAAAAAATAAAAAAAAGCTGTTTATACTTTGTTTACAGTGTTTGCCAAGGTGTAAGTCCTTCGTCGATAGCATAAATGCCATTGAATGTCCAAGACATAGATAAATATAAAATTGCGATTTGTAGCAAGGAGGCCATTTACACGTGTTACGTGGACAGATGAATAATACCAAGGTTTAGCAGTTATTATGACTAAATAAATACTTAACACTTGACTTCACAGTATCAAATGAACCAAAAAATACAGTTACAGCTGCCTAGCAAACACGTACTTTCCTCTCGTATAAATGTTTTTACAAAACAAACAAGACACGTAAGCACCAAACATGTTATTAAGTGACGTCCGTCGTCAACACTGAAAATTTCAAAAACAAAAATAAAACAATTAATATTGTTGTTTACTTTACATAAGACCGACATAATTTAGGTTTGTTTGTTTTGTATTACTATCAAACCATGATTTGGTATGCATATTATATTTAGTGATTTCACTGTATTATACTCGTAGTAAATTTGAATAGACCTATACAGCACTACTTTAGTCATAAAATTGTAGAGAGTCCAAGTAATTTTTTTTATAATGCAACAAACAGTGATTGTTTTAACTGAGTTAAGTTTATTGTATAACTAATCGAAAGTTTTACAATACTCAAGTTTTCTTAAGTTTAGTTAGACATTGTACAGTGTATTTACTGTGTATGAGCCTACAGTCTCAGTTATTATATTTTACAAAGTACATTATTACCCATAAATACCCATTGCCTCTTACATTTTCAACTATAACAATATTTTACCCTTGGAAATTAACAATAATTATGTAAAACATTACCGGTATTCAGATTTTAATACGCAATAAATAAATTATAAAACAAGTTCAGGTAATTGTACCATATATTGTTAACATATTAAATTTGTTTTAGTTTATTATTGTTAATGTTAAGTAAAAAGGATAATATGTGACGTTTTGTTTTTATAATTATTACATTTTTTAATTTTCTTAATTTTTTTTTAATTTAAGGTTTGCCATTTAAGAGTTGTTTTTGGAATATGTGCACCTTCGATCATCGATTGAACCATTTCATCAGACTGAACTATAATAATTAATTAAAATGGAAGTTTATGGATAATTCTACATTTTATTATTAGAAGAGGTAGGGTATCATTTTGTATCTGACAATATCGCAATATTTATTCCAATGATTTCCATATTTTGCTCTGCATTTAGCGTCATCTCTATATGTTCGGTGAACGAGAAGAACTAGAAGAAAGATTGGGTACATAAAAGTCAGAACTGATCCCACTTTATACGTAAACAAACTCCAGCTTAAAGCAACTAAAAATTCGAGCGTGTAGTTCACATGACGAGCGACACCCCAGCTACCTGATGTAAGTAATTTTGATTCTTTTACTCCTTCACTTGTTGAGTATTGAACGCTGATATATGAGACTTCTTTACCATTGACATTGTTTGATTCACGGAAAACATACTTTTCATTATCCACTTTGAATTTGTAGTGAGTTATGGCAACGCTCAGAATGAAAAATAGAATCGATTCTAATCCATTCAGCTTAGTTGAGTGATCAACAGCGTAGTAAGTCGAATATGAGTAGAAAAATGGCATCCAACTGATGAAACCCCAGCAGAAAAAGAATCCTGTCCGACTGTAAGTCATGTCCAGGGCGATTAAAAATCCCTTTTCCCACGTAAAGAAATATCCTAAGTATACTTGTTGAGCGATAGCAAGCAACAGTATACCAGAATCGAATCCATGTTGAAGATATGAAACAAGGGTATAAAAGAATAAAAGTAACTGCCAGGTCATAACACCAATTCGGACAATGAATTGCTTTAAGTCAAGGTCGTATAGTCTTGGATGAAGTTGAACACCCCGAAATATCTCGTATAAAAAGGGCACTGGTTTCAACTTTTCTTTCACTTCAATTTCATACTTGATGGGGTCACTCAAAATCCACAAAGCAGCGGTAGCAAATAATCCAATGATATTAAATGTTCCTACGAAGTATGGCAAATTGTTGTAAACTCTAATGCTGAGTGGTGGGTAGAATGAGTGAAACATGAGGAAAGCCAAAAAATTAATGAGGTAAACTGGTAAACCGTTGTGGACATACATTGGTGCGTAACCGAATAGAGTTGCTCGGCCAATGTAACGATCGAACGGTATTAACAAGAAAAAAGCAATCCATGCTAACCATAATCCTGATACAATCCATGAAAGAGGATTGCCGTATAACATATCAAACTTGAATCCTTCAAATCGTTCATCCACAGGGTATATTCCTTCCATTGATGAATCGCGTGGATAATACATTAATAGGTAGAGAAGTACCGGGCCACCAATCATGGCTACTGTCGGCCACAAATAGTGCTTAATTAAACCCATTGTATCTGTATAAAACAAAATAAAAACCGTAAATTTAGTTTGACTACAATTGATAAAATATAAAATAAATTAGTTGACAATGGCAAACAGTTCCACAGTTGAAAAAAGACACGATCTTTTTAATACATGCTTATGGATTTAAGTTATAACTTACAGGCGTTAGCTGAAAGCTTAACACTAAAACTGATATTAATGAATATAAACATGTTTTTATTGGCAAAAACGAATAAATTAAATTTAAAGGTCAACTACAACCATTTATTTAAATTTTTATCTTATAAATTAAATCTAAATGACAAAAAGTTGTGAGTACGATAGTGTGTATCGACTTGTTAATTATTAGAATTGACTTATTAATGATAAGTTAGGCTAAAAACTTAATAGCAATGGGAAGCTGATGTAATTCATATGACCTTAGTTTTTTAGTGACCACAGATACAATTTTAAAATGACCTTAGTTTTTTAGTGACCACAGTTACAATTTTTAAATCAAATGTTTTTCAGCGAACTTTCCTGGTAAAAAAATAATTTTTTTTTGAAAATTCATAAAACACAGCATTTTATCATGACATAAAGTGCTATTCTTTTAAAAAATAAATGACTACAAACGTACGAATAGGCAAATTATAATTACAGCACAAGAATTTTGATTCACATGTGAAGGTTTTATTCTTACTGATTTTTTAAACGCGTAGTGGATTTCCTCGAATTATTTCATTTTTACCTTGAATTGGTACACACTGAACTGACACCCTGCAGGTACTTTTACTACTTTAATAATTTATAAAAAAATACGGCGACCAACATTTTTTTTTTATTAATGTAACCTTAAAGTTGAAATGTAAATTTTATAGAAATATTTTTCTAAAAATGTTTCTTAAAACATCAAAACCAAATTGAAGCTAAATATGCTCGTCAATTGACGCACAATATTACAATATTTCGCTGAAATCTGTGTACAATAGTTAGTCTAATAAACCATAGTTCGTGGCACCATACCTTGCATACTAAGTTATTATACTTTAGTCTAAGAAGTGAAATGTATTTTGAATGACATTGGAAATTTGTAGAATATGTTATGCTCCATAGACACTGGTGTTGTAACACGAACTTGTTTAAGTTTCAACAAAAATTCTTCTTAACATTAAATAGTTATATTTAGTAAATAACATGCAAGTTAAACATATCAAAATTTGTTTAAATTAATACACCATTGCGAAAATATAAGTTAATATCATTAACTTAAATAAAGACTACGTTAGAAACAACTTTTATAATACTGTAATTACATTTGTTTATGAAATTATCTAATTAATGTTTTTCATTTTTAAATATTTCTCACCTGAAAACCGTTTGATGTAATTCCAGAGATTATATAATAACGTTACAATTGAAGCGAATACGCCGTTTTCAACCGTCGATATTAGTTGTTCTCGGTGTCTAGTGGTTCAATAAATGCTCAACATGATCATTTTCTCTTTCCTTAGCTAGTTTCTTGTTAATGCAATCGAGGTTAACTACGTAGAAAGAATGAAGAAAACAACCAAATAAAAATATAAAAAAATATGTATTTTTTTGTAGAGGGAAAGTTTTGCAATAACAGGTACTCGTTTCTATCTAAATTAGAACCAGAACGGCTCAACCGCTCCAAGAGCAGAGTCTTTAGTTTTACTAACGCAGTTTACACTTGTAAAACGTACAGTGTATGTGCTTCTAATATTAATTATCTCCTTCGGGTATGAAAAAACCCTTGTCCAACATTTATTAGTTTTATTTTAAATAAGTTGGCTTTTTTGTGGATGTACAACAGAAGCCTCTGGGTGACCTATTTTATTATGCCATCGACGTAATTGTGCATTGTATTTTCACTTAGTGATTTTTTTTAAAATATAATTTTAAGCACGCATTGCATTACATAAGCAACTTTAAAATGTGTTTTTTGTTATCATCTTAAGGCACAACGTAATATACTTGAGCACTTTTATGTTCAACGTCATAAAATCAAATTTTTTTCTATTAAACTTGACACATTTGTATGAATTTTTTTTTACAATTTTTTTAAATTCACGCATTAAATAGGGATTTTTATTTTGTAGATTAATTACTTTTATCTTAACTTTTTGCAGTGAAGTAGAGTGGTTAAACAACTAATTAATTTCAAGGTTTATATTTAAGATATAGTTTTTTATTTGGTACATTTCTTTATATTTGGATAGCTATTAATACATTTGTAGGCTTTAATTATTTGTACCTAAACTTTAAATGGAGATTCTAATGGTATATGGGGTAAACTTATAGGACAGAAGCAAAATGAAAAATGCTACGGTAATAAAATTAAAATGTGCTCTACTTATACAGTACGAGCGATCACTGTATAATTAAAATCAAAAGCTGAAATCTGTGAAAACCTAGTGGAAACTGTTAATGTACAAGCTGATAAAGTTGTGCACCATTTAAACAGCAAAAAATAAAAATTAGAGCAAAGAAGTTAGATCAATAACTACAGTACGACTCAAAGTGAAATCAAATTTAGAGTGTTTTATCGGACATCATATGGTGGTTTATAAAGTTTTGAATTATTGGTAACTGTTTGAAGTAATTACTGAGGTAGCTTGATTGGTATTGGATTGGTATTTGTTATAAATGCAGTAGAAATTGTAGTTACCATAATATTTATAGTCCGAGAATGCGCCTATGCTTATTAAGTGGTCATTTTTAGCAAGTGACACCAAATCTATTAAATGATAAAACTAACTTACGAGTAAAATAAAAGAAATGGGAACAGTGTTTTAGTTTCATGACCGATTCTTTCACGTAACATAAAAAAGTCATCAGCAGTAATGAGGTTTTTTCTAGGAGAAAACTTTTACTCTTAAAAAATAATAAATAATGGCATAAACTGCATGTTTTTTTTATTAGTTTTTAAAATTATCGCTTTACAGTAGTCTTTGTGATTTTAATAACCAAATAACTTATAGTATTAAAAATCAGATCAATATTGCATTAAATTGTCAGTTTTATTTAAACATGTAATACCAAAACATGTTTTACCAAAACAACCAGTACAGTACTGCATTTAATTTGAACGCATTGGATACAGTAAAAAAATTAATAAGAGAATAATCATTAAGATTTTATTGGCCATCATAATGTCCGCTACGGATATATTTTTAATGTTAGTGATACGGTACATTTAAATTGTTCAATTAACAAGGAAAAGTTGCTTAGCAGCTGCTTAACTCAAAGCTTGTACATAACGTAGTACATTACGTATTGAGTAGATGGCGACTCTCGTTGAAGAATGGAAAAGTTGAATCGAAAGGTTGTGTAAGTTGACTTCATTTTGACTTAATGTGTGACTTTACTAGGACATTATTACAGTATGGTATGTAAATAAGCTTATTATAACGCCATGTATGAGAGAGTAGACAGTGGAGTCGAACTGCGAGAGCCGGCTTTGGAGTCGAGTCACTTATCGTTAGTACTGTACTGACTTCTACTGTAGATGTAGATGCACACTTTAAAAGTTTTTAAAAAACCTACCCACAAAAGTCATAGACGATTCCTTATAGTGGCCGTCTTTGGGCCTTTGAGTAGATATACATTTACCATGTTAATTTACTCAAAGGCTCAAAGAGGGCTCTCATAAGCAATCGTCAATGACTTTTATGGGAGGATTTTCTGAAAACTTCGAAAGTGTGCAGTAGTTATAACTCGGTAGGAAAAGTTCATACTTTGGATTAGTGCGCGTTCGTAGTTGGTGACCGTTAGTCTTCTAACGGTTATGTTTAAGTTTTTGTAAGACTGTTTAAGTGATAAACTACGTAATTATATAACTGTACAGTAATTACAGTTAACAAATATAGAAAAAGATAGTGCTATAATGTTTCGTACACCAACTAATGGGCTTGACATTTCCGTTTCGTGTTGTCTAGAGAAGAATTAAGAGCCCACGGTCTTGTGAAAAATCGAAGAGCGGGGACGCCATTAAGTGTTCTTCTTTGTGTGTAACTCGGAATGACAGCTATCGATATGTACAAGTACTGACGCGTTTAACGAATTTATTAATTATAATTTGTGGACGGAACATCATGGAAGTGAAGAAATTGTGTATTAGTTGTAAGACTGATTTCCACAACTAAGTAGAAGTTGGATTCTGCGGTGCAGTGATTACAGCAAAAGATCGGCTTTAGAAGCAGTAGTACAGTACAGAAGTAGTAGGAAAAATACGAGTACTTCAAAATAATATCAAAATCAGGTAAATAAATCGAATTCTAAGTAAGATGTAAAACCATAAGTATCACCGGTATAGACTATAGATGTTTCAACTGACAGTACCTTAGCTTCACACAAAAATATTATAAGTTGATATGCTGTAGCTAGTCAAGGCGTAATCATCCATTTCAGCTTAGACGACCAGCTTTGTAGTCTATGAAGTAACGCAGACTGAGTGCCAAATCAGACGTCAAAATACTCTTCAACTGTAATGTAAGATCATGCCAAAGGACAAAATGATCGAATTTCAGAATAATATTGTTATAAATATTGCTGCAATAATTTAGCTTGTGGTAAGTCATTAACAATAGTGCCATTTTATTTTCTGAAGTGGTTGCTGCTGGCATGTTTATAACATAATTTTATTATAAAAATGAATATTATTTCTTTGAGCAGGGATAAAAATGAGATTAAAAACTTAACTCCTGTTTATACTAAGTGACAGGGCAGTGATAATTCCAAACGCAGTAAGTCCTATTAATGTGGTTAAGATAATTTTACAAGCATCTCTATATCGTTTCTGGCGAAATACTTTACGCACATTTTGGCACAGATGATTCTTGTTTGTAGGACGTAAACTTGTAGTCTGGTCAATCTATTAAAAAAAACAACAAAATGATTTAGTATGAGTTTAACAAAATATAGTAAAGCGATAAATAAGATGAAACATGTTGTGATGACCAATACATAAACGTTAAAGTTACAGGTGTGTTTTTTTTTTGTATCATAAATATTACGCGATGATCTAATATACAGTACTTATTGAAATGATTGATTAAACGGACTGTACTGGAGTAATTTTTATAATGTTTAGAAGTTATATTACATGTATTTTTTGATTCTTCAAAATAATGACGATGTCATTGATCATTTTAACTGTTTTTCACCCACGTATTTTACCTGCGGTCCATATTTCGGGTCACGTTTTGTAATAAACTGGTCACTGTTACTATGGCCTGTAATTTCTTCATTTTGGTTATGAATCGTTATCAAATCTTCATCGAGTGCTGCCGATGTGGTTCCCTTAGCAGCGAGTGTTCGAGATGCTGATGACACCTTAGGCCCATTAGCATCGTCAATATAAGTCGATTGGAGATTCATTTGATTTAGTGTTGATGAGTTGGCATTTGTAATGTCGATGTGAAACACATCTACTGGAGAAGTTGAATTATTTTTATAAAACGCGGAGTCTTCTTCGACCAGTTTGGCATATGAATGTCTCACATGTTTAGTCAATGTTTCATAAGTGTTGCCAACAAATTTTTTAAATCGTTTACCACTACCATGACTACTGCTGGAATGTGAGGTCAACATTGATGAATTAGCAGTTCCACTGTAACTACTATTAATGGCATGCTCAACCACTTGTCGCTCACGGCTATTAGATAGTTTTTCATACAAATCTTTTACAGCTTCGTAAGTTGAATTTTCATGAACAACATTTTCTGGCAATTCAAACTCATCTTCAGATTTGAATTTGGGTTCTTGTAACCCATTTATTGCAAACAACCGTTCGTCAATATGTAAACTTTCAAGCGAATCGGTTTCATGAGTAACAAATGAAACATCCAGTTGGGTATTGTCATCGAGTGTTAACGGATTATTTTCAACAAAATGACCGTTTGGGGTGGTTGATGAAATTTGGCCGTTGTTATTTGAACTTAGATAACTATTACCATCTAATCTGGATTGGCTACTATCAATTATTTTAAAGTGTTTACCCATTTCTCGTCCAGAATTAGGGTCTAAACTATCCACTAGTGGTTGAGCATGAACTGTATTCGGAACCGCTATTTGACTTACGAATTCGGAATTCATGTATATATGCAGACTGTGTTTCGATGGTTTTAACGAAGCCAACACTGATTGCAGTTGATTTTTAGTATTTTTATCATCAGGTAAATCGAGCAGTTTTCTCTGTAAATCATGCGATTGTTTTTCCAAAAGTTTAGTTTGTGGATGAGCATCTTTCATATCTGGATGGGAATTTGCTGAAGTATAATATTCTGATTGAGTTGGCAAATCTTGAAATTGTTTCTCAACAAAATGGTAGTAGTGAGTAGTTGCTTTTTCCATGTTGTTATCCGTGTAGGCGAGTGGAGATGGCAACATGTTGATGTAATTTTCATAAATTGGTGGCTGTATTTGATAGAAATCCAAATCGGGTGTCTTATGAATGGTATCAATGGTGTATATACTATTGAATTGTGGCTTACAAGAATCACAGTAAATTAGAGTTGGTTTGCAAGAACAAGTTGTTGATAGATGAAACGGGCATATTAATGAGCACCAACTGTGTACGTGAAGCGGTTGACCGTTAATAACATTCGCGTAATTTCCAATTTCGTCAATATACACAGGGTTTGTCCGAAATATTAAGCAGCTGTCTGCCAAAGGAAAAGTGTTTTTATTCTTATTCCTCTGGCGTTGATGGCCAGTGAAGTGGAAATACTTGGACGATTTCTTCTTCTTCCGGCCTAATAACCATTGTTTTAGCATTCCGTTCTCTACATGGCTAACAAATCAACAATGCATTAGAAAGAAAAATAATCAACCAATCACTAAACAGAAACATAGATTACACAGAAAACAATAGAATTACATCACTTAATAGCATCATTACCATTAGATATCTTTGAATGACAAATTTATTAGACACACTTTTAATTCAAATAGCATTAAGCTGTGTCCCAAATCAATAGATAATAATTTTTGCACTAAAAATAAAGAATAATGTAAAAAAAGAAAGGGAAAGTTGCACAATTAAAATAACTGACAATGGAAAAATAATACTACCCGGTACAATGGAAATATTGTTTTTTTGTAATTGGTTTATGTCTCTTTTGGCGTTACATGGTATGGAAAAAACCGTTAACGTAATTTGATTACCAATAACGTTGTAATAATATTTTTCTTTTACAATTTTACATTTAATTTGAGGAGTTTGCTTAGTCATTTCTATTCTGATAAATATCTCAATCTTTTGTGATAGATTTTAAAATATAACTGTAAATAAACGGCATTGCAATTCAAATGGGGTGTTGTACTTAATAGCTACAGTACCTGAAATAATTTCGTGTTTAATCTCCATTTCTATTAAAGGTGTAAAAATAACATGATTTTTAACTGATTCAGCAGCGTTAAAAATGAAAATATGCTAGTAGGGATCTAAGAAATTCTTTAGTTGAATTTTTCTAACTTTTAAATTTGTAAACATTGAATATAAAGTGAAATGCTTGACTAATTTTTAAAGCTATTAATGTTTTATTGTTGGTACTGGTGCTGTATTTTGAATACTATAAAGAAATATTTCAATTTTAATGCAAGTTATAAAGTATATTATTTAGTATGTATGCTTCAAATAAAAAGAAAACTTCGGTTTGTTTTTTTTTTTGAAAACTACTTTTACGATCACTTTAAAGCTTCTCTAACGCTTCAGTGCCCCTTAGTAATCAAGTTTTTCAACTTTCGACAATTCGGAATTTAAATTTTACATTTCATTGAACATTTCACTGGTGTATTAGGTACACTTGTATACGCTTAGTTTATATACAATATAACATTATCAAATGCACCTAATTTCCTTTCACTAGGAGTCAAAGCAATTCAAATAAAGAAAATTATTTGATCAAGGAAGTTAAACAAAACCACATTATAACGTTATATTAACTGTTTTTATCCCAATGTCGTTGTACATTTTTTCCCGATTAAACTATCTGTTTTCATTCAGGTTAATATAATAATTAACACTTAACATTGTGTTATATTTTTAAAAGCCATTTCAGACGATTTATATAATTTTAAAATTTATTTAAAAAATATGTTATTCTAAAGCATAATTAAACAAGTAGTTTTTTTAAAAGGTGAGCAATGCTACGAAATCTTGACATGTTAGATTTATCGCTGTGTACAAGTTAAGTTAAATTTATGATGATAGCAATTGTATAACAATCAGTGCAAACAAAAGTTGAAAGAAATAACCAGGAAGTTAAGCGTTTTATTTCTCATTTTTTCACCCGATATTTTAATAATAAATTGCCAACTTATTTGCTTTAGTATATTAATTAAAGCGCAGTATTTAACGGTCTATATTTAGTAACACACTGTGTATTTTACAGTATATTGGTTTGCAAATCGTAGGGAAAGTTCTTCAACCATAACAAATATTTATTACTACTGTATGATTTATCATACTGGTCAACTGATTACACGGTCATTCACATTTCAACAAGTCGATAGACTAAACTCTAACATTCAGGTAGCTAAATGAAATGATTAGCAACTTTAGTTAACCATAGTAAACGAACAGGCAGCTAGTCGGTAGGAAGTACCAGTGGTAGCTTATCATGGGACGATTCATTATCTAGTTAAAAGCTAAACAAATGACCATCGATCATTAAAGTTATGGTTTTATAACTGTATTGTTTTATTTTTTTGTGGGGTGTTCAAGTATGCGTTTAGTATTTTTTTTCAAATAATTTTTACTAAATTTTGTGATGCTCAACTTAACGTATTGACTTATGCTGTTAGCATTGATTTGGAAATATTTGTTTTTAACAAGGTTATCTACAGTACACTAAACTGTTAATTTATTAGATTGACTTTTACATTTCGATTTGTTTATAACATTTCTTTTTGGCATACATCTTTACAATAGACTGGTCAAGTGTAAATCATAACACCTTATGATCAAAACCGTAAAGTAAGCAAACGGTTTATTGTTTGATTTCGACGAAAAACATTAAACCACTGATTTCGTGACTTTAATGACTAGTCTTGCACACAAATTACGATTTTATTAAGATAAATTATTTCGTTTTAAAAAATGTAAATGTTTTCTTTCTTTTTTTTTTGAATATACGAGTGGTAATTTTTTAAAAAATATGGTAATGTTTGAACAGAATTTTTGACATTTAATGGAAGATAACTCGTATCTCTAGTCGGCCGTTGATTTTAGCTTGACATGTTAAATTTGCATTAATTTACTTTTTTTTTTTTTTTGCATTTTAAAGTTTTGGGTTGTAGTATTTCCTGTTAAATTGTTTACGTACAATCTAGTATTACTTTCTTTCATAGAATTGTTTGTAATAAATTATAATTTTTGTACGATTAAGTAGAAATGTTTTTGTTGTGTTAGAAAGAGAGGTTGAGGTTACAAATGATAGTCAATTATAAATTCTTGAATAGATCATACGAGGGCAGTTAAACTATTAAACATGTTATGTCAACTAGCTGAACTCCACCAAAACCGAAAACAAAAGTCTGGTTACATAACATTTCAAAACTTGTTTGTTTGGAAGGTTGTAATTATTTTTAAAAATGAATATAATGAAATGTAATTAGGTGAAAGTAGTTTAGAAAAATTAATAAACTTACTCGTACAGTGTAAGAAAATGCTGTATGCAGTAATTTGTATGTAAAGAAAACGTTTGTTAATGACTAGTCAGTTGATGACTGAGTGATGAGCACACGACCAAATTCATAGATTAATAATTAAGATTAGCAGTCTAATTGAAGCTATTTTTATTTTAATTACAGTATCAGTCATACGAGTAATTTTAGATATAATAACATTTTTCAACATTTTGTTGGATTTAATTATGTTAAAATTGTAATGCCAAGCTCATTGACATTTTAGTTACGCGTTGCTGAGCTTAATAACAAGTAACGCTTCACAGATGGTAATCGAAGTTCAAACATTTTAATTTATAATGTTATATATTTACATTTTTCAGCCCAAAATCTTGTTGTTTTGTTTTTCCACGTCCTTTGCTTTCTCAAATTAAATGCGTCAACCTAGAAAAACGTTTTAAAGTAATTTTAGTTGTAGATTAATTCAATTTCAACAGTGAATAACGTCATGCAAAAAATAACTCTAGTGTGCTGTTTAGTTATGACGCAAAGTTGGAAAACTTTACGGATAATCAATTTTAACAAGTAGTCGTGCTGATTTTATTATTGGTTCAACAGTTTTTTATGTCAAGATTTATCGTATTTCACTGATAATCACCTTCACGTAAATGTCACTGATAGGAAAGCCATTCAATGACTAAGTTATATTACTGTATTAATATTATTGTTTTAAGTGAATTGTGTATCAATTTTACGGTAGGTTGTTTTGTCATTGCAAAATACAAGTCTCAATTTCAAAACAATTATAATGGTATTGAGTTGCACGTAAAAATTAGCATAATAATTTTTTTAATTAAAATATTTGTGCTACTGAGTTTTTTTTAAATACTGTTTTAATTTTTTTTAAATTTTAACTTAAAGTATTAGTTTTAAGGTATAAATATAGGACTAAAAGAAGAGGCAATTTGACAAACAGGTTGTGAAATTATTAATTCAATTAATAACTGTATTTATAATGGTTTTATCAGCTAGTTAAGTTACGCCTAGATGATCAGTTTTATTAACGATAAGTTAATTAAAAATTATGTACAATGTAAACATAATTTGATATTTATTATTATGTAATTATTATGGTTGCTGTGTTTGATTGTAATATATTTTTTATTTTTGGTGGAACTTGTTATGGGTAGAACCGCCTTAGAATGACACCGTTTGGTGTTTCTAATAAAATACTATAAATTTAGTAAAATTATTATTAATGCAAAAGTAAAAGTAGCTGTCAGTTTTGAAAATTATTTTGAGGTCGAATTTTCTGTCATAAATGAGTTGAATGACCAACCTACATCCATTTGATTGTAGTTTTATTAAACTAATTTGTTGTAGCTTTATAAAAAAATAGATTCATCTAATGCTTTGGAAAATTTAATAACCGACTGAAATCAAAAATTGATTTTGATTGACACGTTTAGGTAAATTGAACAAAATGTTTCAGCCGACGGTTCGACACAGATTATTATAATATAACCAGATATATTGATGATAAACTGATAGCCATACTTAAATCAATTTCAATTGGCTACTTAGTGCATGATGTTAGGTGCTAGCAGGCGTGTCTGATGTACTTAAAATTTGACTGCGGTTATAGGAGTCTTTATTTTTCTATTTGTTACACTTTTCAAGATGTTATACAGTATAATTTATTGTTGCTTGACATTTTTTATATTGTTTTTGAAAACAAAATGCTAGTATTTTGTTGGAATTAGACTATAACGTTTTCAATTGGCTGTAATTGTTTAATGGTAACAATGACATCACAAAGATTTGAATTTTTTAACCGTTAGTCAATTTATTGAGCAAATTTTCTCATGATAAGGAAATTAAATAGCAATTTCGTGTATTGTAATTACTTTTTCAAACATTAGAAGTGTTTTTACTTTTTTTTAATATGGTAATTTCGTTTAACTTTCTAAAACGCTTTCTACTACTTAATTTTGTTTTTCTGTATTAATACTATTTTTTTAAGTTTTTTTTTTCTCCTTGACTGTTAATGATGGCTGTTTGATAGCATTTGTTTGATTAAATCCATATAGCATTTAGTATGCTCATTTGGGTCATTCGTTCCATTGAATGCATAATAAGTGCAAACAAACATCTTTTAATGACTTTAGATACCAGATCGAACTCAAATTAGATCATTAAATGTTTTTTGAACGCCAGCCGTTAATTATTGTCTGATTAGAATATCAATACGGTACTGTTGAGTAGGGAGTGTCAAACTTTTTAATTAAAATTTTTTTTATATAAATCAATCTTGATGAATATTATTTATATAAAGACATCTCTCTTAATGTGGTCTTTTATGGTGAATATAAGATGAAAAAGTTTTTTTAAAATGCCATTTTTGCTGCTAAGTTATTATTTCTAAAACGATTATTTTATATTTTGTTATTTTCTTAATACTTTCTATAGTGTCAAAGTGTGCAAGCAAAATATTTGTACAATAAATGTCAAAAACTGCCAGTCACAATTTCATAACCTTTACCCATTTACTGTAAAGTACAGTACAATTTTCTATACAGACACTAATTGCGTAGCTGTCAATTAACATGAAAGGTCAACCCATAAAAATGTCATTGGGTTTTTTTTAAATAAAATGTTTGTTTATATATTTGCAATACTTTCAACAAACAATGCAAATGAGAAAAGAAACCATAGTGATTATATTAAAGACTTTGAAATAAAAATTTCTTAAAAGTTTCACCAGCATTAAACATTTCATAAGCGCTACATTTTTAAATTAAATTTTAATATTTAGCAAAAATGTATATTTTTATATTATTTAATAAAATAAACTGTAGGGGTTGCTATGAAGTCTGTATCCGTTCATACAACATAACAAAACATAATTACACATACATGTACGTAAGAATAAATGCCTGGTCATGTAATACAAAAGTAAAAATGCAGAAAAAAGCGGAAGTATCGTTTCGGACACTAGTTATTTTGTTGTTATACACTTGAACTGCATTTGAATTAATAGGGACAGCTGCTCGTGTATGTTTAAAGAGAAAGTGTCCTCAATAAATATTGTTTAGTGGTACAACAGGGTGTCAACATTGCAACCACATGTTAAGAAAAGAAAAACGCAGAAAATCTTTATGATAGAAAAAAAAGAGCTGTTTTAACTTTTGTTGGGCTGTATTAAATAACCAAGCAATTTAAAATTAAATTTCCTGCTTTTAAACATTTTCAAAGTCATTCAACTTTCGTTTAATGACAACCAAACCTCTTAAGAAAATCAATACAATGACAAATTCCTATTAAAGTGATTTTCATTGGCTCGAAAGACGTAACAAAACTTGTATTTATTTGTCAAGTTTGATGTCTATTGAGATTTAATTTAACACATGTTGCTATTTAATAGTAAAAAATATTAAATATTTGTAAAATCATATTTTTTAAAACAATTTTGACTTGCTCACTTGTTGGGTCTCAATTAAATTAAAGAATTTTTATATTGTATAATTGTTATATTGAATAATGGAAAAATCAATCAGCAGCTTATAATTATTGGTTTAATCTCTTTCATGGTTAATTGTTCAATCGTAACTGTATGTAATTTAAAAGTTATTGAGCTGTGAAATTGCAGATCTATTGACATACTGTACTATTAAAATTAAATTTATTTACCTTAAATTTTCCATCCAACATGAAGCTTGTGT
Organism: Helicorthomorpha holstii; assembly: GCA_013389785.1. NCBI lineage: Eukaryota > Metazoa > Arthropoda > Diplopoda > Polydesmida > Paradoxosomatidae > Helicorthomorpha > Helicorthomorpha holstii. The sequence continues at coordinate 597,932 of JAAFCF010002710.1, read as the reverse complement.
TAAACTCATTGCTTTTGGTTATCCAACTCATCTGAACATTACATTAAAAATTTTGTGAGTTATATAGTGAATTATAAGTTACTTAGCAGTAAGTTGAAGAAGACAAAATGAGAGTGAGAATAGACAACGCTATACAATAAAAACAGGTTATGTTACATAAGGACATGCTGAAGTACAGTAGATTGGAGAAAGAGAAAAAAAAAAGAGTTGACTGCAATGGAGCCACCTAGCGATAATAATGAGCGTTATCTTAAATTGCGTATTCACACTTCATCAATGTACCAAAACTTTACAATTTACAGTTATTTAATTCACAAAACAGATATATCGTAACTGAGACTTTTCTTTAGTAACCCTTCTAAAGAATATGCCAAGATTGATATGAATTTATGATGCTAAATCAATGCATTTTATTTACTTTATTTATGATTGCACAGTGCATTAAAAAGTTAAGTACCGTACAGTATAATTCTAGTTCTGTATTTATAGTATAAATACATAGAAGATTTCAGATAAGCCAGTGCTATTTTAAAATTTAAAAAACAACAGCACTGAATAATATTAGCGTTATTTTTAACATGCAAACTATTTTTATTTACGTCTATGTAAGCCAAATGTTGTATTTCTTTCCAATTCTGGGTTTATCATCGTTAAACACGTAGTATAAAGTGTTCGCATTATATAGGGTACTGTAAATGTTGGCATTAAAGAAACAGGAATAATGTGCATGGTTAACCGTATTTAGTTTTATTGTTTCTTTATTGTCAGTACCGGTATGTGCACGTAAACACATAACTTACGCTGTAGAAGCAGTTAAGTGATAAAGATGATTGGTAATAGTTCTTAATGCAGTGTAACGAAATTATAAGTATCTTTTCTTTAGCTTTTTACTTTTACTTTTTAGAAGTTAGTAAAATCAAATATTTTTACTTTTTTTTATAAGAACACGCGGTTATTTTTTTATTTTAATAAGTTGACAAATAGATGGCATAATATTTTGACTAGTTTTACGATTAACTTGTTTTCTTATTGCATTTAACGAATTTCGAGAGACTGTTACATCTGTAATTGAGAAAATTAGTTAGATTACACCGTAAAATTTCTTGCTTAAAATTATTACGTTTATGTTTTCCTGTTTGTTGCATGTAAATAAATTTAAAGTGTTTTGGCAGCTTTTGAGTGTTACGTCCCCTTATGACTTGTGCCGATCGATAAACTAGACGGCGTTGCAGTGTAATAGAGCAACCTAGCATCGTCGTCTATTTTTAGATTCAGTTTATAATCATAATGGTAAAATATCTGAGGCGTATATTTCTCCATTCGTAATTGAAACAGGATTAACAGGTAAAAAATAGTACGGTAGGGCTTGCGTTTGTTTTAAAATGCATTTACCTGCAATTAATTGCATATGTATTGAATAGAAAATGTAAGTGGACAGGCAAAATATCAATTTGTAAACCGCATCAGACCTATGGTGAAAAAATGGCACCATCTCTTAGAATTGTCTATGAACAACCAACATCAACATATTTCAGCGGTCAAATGTTATCAGGACATGTAGTCATTGATTATGACAAGGAATTAATACTTAACGGTTGGTAGAAGGTCGTTTTATTGCAATTGGTATCACACTTTGTAGGCTTTTGTTAAGCTAAGGTACATGTTTACTTAATTTGATTTTTAAAAAATTGCAATATGTTTTGCAAAAAAACTATATTGAATATACTGTACGAGTATTCTGTAACATAAAATTTTTCCTGGAAGACTTATGGTTTTTATTATTATTTTGACTAGTTGCATCTGCAGCGAAATCTGCTGTATTTGCATTTAGATTGTCACCATCACGACATTGATGAGCTGATTAATAATAATCAATGAATTTTTATTTACTTAGAAATTACATTGAGAGTTCATGGTGTTGCAAGAGTGGATTGGACCGAAAAAAACAATGACGAGTGTTACTCAAATTACGAAGAATTCATTAATGCCAGGATGACTATTTACGACAAAGGTAATATTAACGATAAACTTTGCAAATATTTATTTAAAGTTTGAAAATGATTGAAACAATACAATATAAATTTTTGGAAAATGAACAAAGTAATTGCTTATGTTTATTATTTCTAGGTAAAGATTCTGCAGGGGCTGGTTTATGCGATAGTCCTGGGGAACGCTGTTATCCATTTACATTTCAACTACCGCCTAATTTACCATCTACATTTATCAGCTCGTATGGTTTTGTCCACTACTACTGCAAAGCAATAGTCCAAGCTGCCGAACTCAATTGCTTGACTTTATCTTCTAAAATTAAAAGTCAGAAGCAGTTTAATATTATTAATAATATAGATGTCAACGCGTTATGCAATATGAACGTAATTATGACTAAGTTTCTGGATCGTAAGAAAATTAATTTGCTTACTGGTTTATTATTATTTTATAGACAATGTCGACAATTTGCCAAAGCCAGCGATTGCCACCGATTTGTTGTTTAACAAGAGGCACTCTCACAATGTCAATGTCACTTAATAGAACTGCTTTTATTGTTGGTGAGTCAATCAACATTGACTACAGCATTCAGAACAAGTCGTCAGTCTATTTGGTGCTGCTAAACGTGACTTTAATGCAGGTATGTGAAGCAAATTTTATTTTATTTATTTTTTTAAATTTGCAAGCGCGTCAAATAGTCAAATACAAAAGTAGAATTGAACTAGCTTAGTCACCACAAGTATTACAAACATGATTAAATATGTACATCATTAGAAATTACTATACACATCTACTTCTGGAACGAAGAGATCGGACAATATAAATATTGCCAATATAAACCGATCAACTGAGATTCCTCCACACAAAGATGTAGAAGGACATGTGACTGTTGCAATTCCAGTTGTGCCACCCAACAGTTTGGGAATATGCAAATCAATTGCTATCTCCTATTACACTCTGGTAAACAAAGTTTGTGTACACTGAAGTGATTGCATTTCACTATACGGTTGTGATAAAAGTGTACAAATGATCATATACGACAGTAAACTTAATAACAAACCGTTTTGTATATTTTGTATTGCTGTCAAAAATTATTGGTTGGTTCTTTTTGCGTACAAATTTCATTTATGCGCTAAAGCAGATACTGGTACACTTTGTTTTCTCAACCGTTTCATTTTGTGGTAATGCATTATGCATGGAATTATTGATGTTATTTTAAGAACTTGAATTTAAATCAGTGCCATTTGTCATTTGATTTAGTTAAGTGTGGGAGAGATTTCTAGCTGCAATCCAAGCAAATTCTACTTTGAAATTATTCAGCCTGTCGTGATCGGTACGGTTCGACGTGTTGAGACCGTTTTGCCATTTGGTTAAATGTTATTTTTCTACAATGACTCGAAAGTATTGGTCAAATTCGTTATTACAGTAACTTTTTTAGTTGAATCTAATAGATGCTGTACTCATGTTGAGTTGTTACTTGATTTATTATTTGAGTTTATGTTGGATTGTTTTAAATTAATAGTTTACCACCTCATTCATTATTTATAGTTTTAAAACTATTTTCAGCTATTTAACATGGAATTTTTTGAAATAATTTTGACGGCCAAATACGTTAAAATTTAGAGCTTTCAGCCTCTGAAGTACGTTACACATTTGAACTATTCTAAGTTTTCAATGAAAATTTTTAATGACGATTTCAAAATGTTTTAGCTTTAAAACATTTAGCTGCAAGCTTGCAATAATATATAATGACATCTAGTAAAGCACTCTTTGCAACTTTTAATATAACTTACAGTATTTCGCAGTGTCATTTGCTTTTTAACCATGTCGTATTGTTGTACTATTATACCAATAACTTTTTATAAAAGTTCATAATGTACAGATTGTACTTAAAATTTAAAAGGTATACAAACTTAATGTACATTTATTGTGATAAAAGTTTAATAACTTAGTACAGCCTACTGTTTAAAGTATTAGTGTTTCATGTTATTGCATACTCTTATTGTAACGTTACAAATGATAAAAATCTAGACTTGTGATTTACGATCTAAATTGCTGCAAAATATATTTATTTAACCAAAGAAAATATACAATTTGTTATTTTATTAGTCACTTACGTTGTATGTAAATGATTGACGGTGTAACAGTTTTTTTGGATTAGTACGATCGCTATTTAAGTTAGTTTGTTCATGGGCAAAACTTTGACAACAATACCACTAATTAGAAACAATCTTGACTGTCAGTAAGGTATTGATATACATTTATGTGTATATTAATTATTGATTTAACCTAATCAGGACGTGTATATACAGTAAAAAAAACGGTTACTTATCTTTATAAGACTGGTAAGAAAGATTAAATTCGTGATAACTTTAAGAGTTATTATTTTAAATTTGAAAACCGTTTTTGAAAAAAATCTATAAGGATTGATTTTGCTATATCTTTATTTTATTTTTAATGTTTAGCATCAGTTATAACTATTATTGATTTAAAAGATCTGTAGTAATGAAAACATTAGTTTTCACTTAATCGCTTGATGATTTAACATTAAATTTGTTGGCGTAACAATCTTTAAGTTCGTCTACTTCCATATTTGGATAGCAAATCTGTCAATTAACCATTTGTCGTGTTAGAAGTGTTTTTTTTTTTAAAAATAAGTTTAGGATAACCTACTGGCATGGCTTTTTTCTTGCAGCAATGCTGAGCTTCTATACAGTCGTCTTTCTATAATGTATAAAAGATTTTAAACAAATATCTTAAATTTTCTTTAAAATTTACTTACATTAGTTTCATAACACTTTCTGATAGAGTCTACTATTTGGGTTCTAGTCTGTTAAAAATAATCGTTTTTGTTGTAAGATTCGGTAGTTTAAAATTTATTAAGTTTTATGTGTTTACGTCAGTCTCATTGAAGTACGTGATCTTGTCCACGAACTCGATATGGTTATCAGCACTGCATTTTCCATTTTCGTCCACCTAAGTACATTTAACAAAATTAAAGTTTAACCGAATATTAAATTGTTGGATGATATTTACTAGGTTTAGCTTCTTTGATACACATTCTCCGTATTTTTTCGAGCGCAATTCCTGTATTTAATAAGTGCAAATTAACAATGAGGTTTTAATAATCTTGAAGTGACGACGAGTGAATACTTTACCGAATGAGTAAGATTTAGTTCTTTAACTTGGTCGGGTTTACAAGCGTCAACTGTCTTACCAACATGTTCGGACAAACAAGCTGACAGCGCATCGCAAATTACCTTAATTATAAATTGAATGATATTTAGGATAAGCATTAAAAGTTGAAGTTATACAAGTCACGTCATTAAATAATGAATCTACTAAGCAGTATTCATTAATAAAAATTAAGGAATTTATAGTATAGTATTATAACTTGTTGAGAAGTTTAAGTTAGTTAATAGAAACTTTGATTGTATAAAATAAAGTTTAAAAGTAAAAAAATTGAGGATGCAATTTGCTCACTGTATGGTCCTTTAGACGGCACTCCATTGGTCCAAACTATATACAGTATGAAACTGTAGATGTAATTGTAATCAGAATTGTTTTAATTAATGCGATTCTTACATATTCCATACATTCGTCGTCTTCATTGAGAAAGTTGGTCGAGCCTAAGTAATACATGGCAAAAAGCAAAGCGAAAATCGCAATTTTGGACATGATGTCTGTCTGTTGTTGAGGTTGGCGATACTGTGCTGTATGTACTCGATAAGCACTCGACCTGACTGTGGATGTTCAGTTGTCAAAATACTCTGGTTTTATACTGTATACCTGCTACTAATTGTCTACTTATTTATTATGACGTCAGTCATATCATGATAATACAATAAAAGTATTCATTTTAGAAATAGAATATCAATTGTAAATGTATAAATAAGTAAAATGATGTCCCATATTGTGTAATTTAATGATTATATTTGGATTGAATTGCAGTTTTTAGTGGTTGTTACGATGTCTCTTTAACTTCCACATACAGTATAACATGCTATTGTGTTAATAATAATCATCAAATTACTGCGTCCTTCAGGCAATTTTGCTCCCTGAACTTTATTTCAACGCTTTAAAATTAAATGATTTTACTATAAAATTTCCTAATATGTAGCGAATGGTTTCGATTTCCATGAACTTGATGGAGAATTATTGTAAGAATATCTGTAGGTTTGGTAACCGCTCTGATTCGATCCCATGATCTCTCACTAGCCACATGGCAGTGATTATGTTTGGGCTAGGGGACTATTAAATTACTGTAATATGTTACTACTATTATGTAGGACTAAAATTCAATTTTAGTGGTAATTTTTAAGAAAAGTTTTTCGTTTTTAATTGTGCCATTTTCTATTGTGTCATCCAGTAATATTTATTGAATAGATAATAGCACTACATTCAATATGCATAGTAACACATGCTTTCAGTGTACTGTATTCGTAATTGCAAAAAAGTAAAACGAATTGTTTTGTTAAAGAACAGATTATTACAGTAGTCTTTGTAGAATTTCTTTAAATTTTGCTTTTGATCTATCACATGGTTAAAAGCCTTCAGGTTATACAGTAGTAGGACTATCTAACGCTTGCCGATTTTTACAAATATAAATAGCCCTAGAATGCATAAATCGACATGCATATTATCCGATAGATTATATCACTGCATTTAATAATGCTTACAGTGTATTCGTAATTGCGAAAAAGTTAAATTAATTGTTTTGTTAACCATAAGATTATCATATATAGCGGTTTCTATTGAATAGTCATTGTTGGGTATGTTTAAAGTTTGTTTTTGTCTAATTACATGTTTAGTAAGTCAGCATTTTGGTAGTAGTAGTAGTAGTACCAATAATAGTAGTGGTAGTACTACTGTACTTAGAAACACTTAATTGCAAATATATTGCACTAGAATGCTCAAAAGGACACCCGTTGCCAATTATTTTGCTTTAAATTATTCAAAATAACAATAATAATTAAAAATACATAATTGTTTTCAATAAACTTTATTTTTATTTACGTTCAACATAGTTAGTTTTTTAAGGCTTTTATAAGCCAATGTTAACTAAGGAATTAGTCTTAACTTAGTTGACATTAGTTGAGTCAATGTTATATTTTTTGTTATAACATTGTTTGACTTCGTCCATCTTTATATTTGGATAACAAATCTATTAATAAGAAATTTACATTATAATACATGTTATAATAATTATTGTATTATAAAATGTATTCTTGCTTACAGGCATAGTCCTTTTCTTGCAGCAATTCTCAGCTTCTTTGCAATCCATCTACAATATTTTAAACATTGAGTGTCGTCTTTTTTATGTTTTATCAAAAGTTACTTACATTGGTATCGTAACATTCTCTGATATTTGCAATCACTTCGTCGTGAATCTGTTACAAATGAACCGTTATTGTTAAAAATTTATGATGTAGTGTTAAAGCTTACCGCAGGGGTGACGAAACTCATTAAATCTTCAGCAAATGCTATATGGATATTAACATCACATTCGCCATCGTCGTTCATCTAATCAAATTGATCGATATTATTATATACCGTAACTTTATAAATTTTTCATGATTAGTAATGTTTACAATTTTTAGCTGCTTAAGCACACAATATCTGCAATCGTCAGTTTCAATATCCTATAGTTAAAATTAACTTATTGCATGAAATCGAATTTTAATTTGAAGTTACGAATTTAAATACTTCTCGAGTGAGTTTTAGTTCTCTAACTTCTTCTGGGTTACAAGCGTCGACTGGTTTGCCGACTTTCTTTTCCAAGCAAGTTGACATCGCATTACACAGCGTCTTAGAGAATAATTAAATGATACAACTTATGATTAAAGACTTTATCGTGTTAAGACCGCATTTTTAAATGCTGTACTGGTAATGCAAATGAACATAAACTATTGATTATTTGTAGGTAATGTAGCTGATAAGTCGATTTATGATAAACAATGTTACTAATTTTACTCACCGTCTTATTTTTGAAATGACAGTACATATCACCAAACTACACATAAAACATGAAAGTAATCTCAGTTAAAATCGCTTCAGTGATAAAAGTAATGACGAGGGATCTTAGTTTAGCTCTTACGTGTTGCAGACACTCGTCTTCTTCAGCTAGAACGGTAGTAAAATAACACATGGCTGAGACCAATGCGAACAAAACAATTTTTGCCAACATGATTTCGGTTCTGTTGATGAGGTTGGTAATACTGGATGTATTCAAGCAACTGCACTGTGGATGAGCTCTCAAAATACACAGCTTTTATACAAAATTTGATCATTGAGTGCGCGTTTATTATGACATCAGCCGCAATACAATATTACAATGATTAATTTATCTTTAGAAATCAGTACAATAATTCCTTTTTAAAATCATTACATTGTGAACTATTGTATGAGAGTGTATAGTGATTTAATAGTCATATTTGGACATAATTGCAGGGTTTCAGCCCGATTATTTTTAAAAATGTTAAAAATTGACTTTGTTGGAATGATTTTTCAGTTGTTAAAGGTAAATTTATTTGTACTTTTTTACTGTAAAAAGTTTATAAAAATCATTCTCAACATATTATTTAGTCTTGTTTGGAGTAAGGTATAGTTTTAATAATGTAATAGCCACTAGCTATTTTTTTTAATGTCTAAGCTATTCAAATATTTTTGGTTTTTTTGTGATTTATTGCTAAGTTAGGTTATACTATTTGTGTTAACCTTGAAGTAACTTAGCCTGTTAGTGTACGTATTTTTTACACAACTTTCGAAAAAAATACAGTTCTGGTATATTTGCAATTGCTAACTTAAATACGGTAAAATTCTTTAAATACGATATCTTTAATGTTGACAATATTTAAATTAACTAGTACGTGAAAAATGTTGCCGGCACAAAGTATTTAATTATGGTAACTTTATTTTTATTCACGGAAATGTTTATACACGTATGCACAAATTTTTATGACAAAATTTATTGAAATTATAATGAATAAACGACATTAGAGTTTTTATTAAGAAGTTGACTGGTAATAAATTCATTATCGAAGCATCTAAAGTTATTTATGCAATATATTTTTTTTACAAGCTACAGTTTATGATACTCAGATGCATTTAAATAATAAAAGGGTTAATTTACAGTTGAGAGTTAACATTAATACTGTAATTTATTATTGAATTTTTTCGAAGTTTAAAGAGAATTTATTTTAAGGTAAACTTTTGCAAACTGTAAACAAGTATGAAATAAAGAGTATTCAGTGCAGTTTGAAATTTTATTGCATGCGATTTCTCATAAAACATTTAATATTAAGCAACAAATGTAATCATGTTGAGAAAAAACTGATTTTTCTGATAACTAAAAGCTTAGTATTATCCGACGCTTGCAGTGCTTGCAAATGTAACAGTATTATGACTCTCAGGTACCGTCATATTTCCATTTGGCTTCATATTAACATGATCAAGTATTGGCAAACCACATACCTAAAATAGTGACAACATATTAAGCAAGAATGTCTTAATGATTAACAAATATGAGTTTATATTAATTGTTTACTCCAATTGTCACCAAGAAAGTGCAGATCGCCGTTTCTTCAACATCATCTTTCTACGAAAATTTTATGTTAAAAAAGAAAAGCAATAATGTAAACGTATAAAGTAATATTGTACATTTTCATAGTAACATGTGTCTCTTTCCTTAAGAAGAAGCTCTCTATCCTTTACACAACGATATCAAAATAGTTTCTTTAGAATCTTGAAAGTAATTTGTTAGTGTTGTTATAGATACTTACATCTGGATCAGTAAAGTTGACATTGTCCAAAAATTGGTTGTTTTTTTCTATATCAAAGGTTCCATTCACTATCTATTTTAGATGACAATAATTATTTTTGATATAATTTGCAAGCTGTTTTCGTTGGCTCATACTTACAACTCCTCGCTTTTTGAAAGCACAAATAATAACTTCTCTAACTTTCTATTAGTTAAAAAAATACATTAAATTTTTATTTAAAGACTAATTTTTAATTTCAAACATTTGAATAGTATGGTTTAATAAGTGTAAATGTCTTACATCGCTTTCTATCACATTATAAACAGCGATTGAAAAGTTTTTATCGTTAATGTCAACATGCAATGTTTCAGCGATGCAACTGCCAAATTCAGCCTGTCTTTCTTTCTAAATATTGAGATGCAATCAACTTCTAAATTTAGTTTATAAAAAATATATTCAACATACTTCCCATGTTAAATTAAGTGGTATACATTCAGAAATATTTCTCTGAAACGAATTACATGGTGCAGTTAAAGTAAGGCATTAAGATTTCTTTTGTAAAGTAATACCATGGAATCCCAATGAGAATAAAAATCAACGGCTGGCGTCAAAGTGATCTTTAGCATGATCACCGTTAGAGCCAGTAGAAATAGTTTAAAAGCCATTTTCGTCATTGTAAAATGAATGAAGATTTTACAATTTTTCCTGTTATATAATTATTTGATGTATTGTGTGTAGCTGAATCACGCGATATCCGATGTGTACCAATTTATTTATTAAAATTATTATGAGTGGCTTTGATTGTTGAATGATGTATTATGGATGGGCAATATTTCGTAACAAGGTCAATTTAATTTAATGGCATGCTATTTTAATAGACGGCATTCAAAATATGACAAAATAACTTATTCTCTACCTATATTTTTAATGACTAATGAACGTAATATTAAATATGTAATACAGTACTGTACATGAAACTTCATAAAATAGTCAAACAGTTTCTTAAGCGTTTTTCTTCTTAATTTTTCTATTTTTGGTAATACAGTAGATCGATAACTTCTTTATCTATGGTCTTCTGAGGGCATTCAATATTAGGAGTAATAATGTTTCATTCATAAAACCCCACACATTAATTTGAGACTATTTTCTCTATTGTAGTTGTTAGAGATAAATTACTATGTGAATATAAGAGGTAATAACATTATAAAGTACGTTAAAACAATGTAGTTTAGGTTATTACTTCGAGAGACTTATTTTAACAAAACCATATATTAAATACTTATAGTCATGTATTTTTAGTTATAGCTATAAATATCAGGAAATATTAAAAGCTAATTTAAATACGTTAGTAACTAACAATTTTAATTCGCGTTTGTAACTTTGTGGTATTTTATGGAAGACATAATTATGTGAAACGGATTTTTATATGAATGAATTAATATTGCTAAACTATCGTTGAACTTTAACAGCAAGCCATTTACACGCACAAGCATTTAAAATAAAAGTGGAAAAATGTTAAGTTAATATTGAGATATCGCGCAATCAATTCAAAGTAATTCTGTAGTGATATAGATTTAAACCGTTTATTTTGTTTAATTTAAAATATGTATACACTACTCATATTGTATTCTAGCAACATCTAATTGTTTGGCCAATTAAATGCGTTTGGCACTATTAATTTAATCATGCTAGAAAAATCAGGAAATTCATTTACATTTAAGCATTAGTAAAAAAGCGAAAAACTATAAAAATTTCTAATACTTGTAGCTGCAACATGCATAGTTTGCATGTTAAGTTAATTGCATATAATAAGGTTATTTTGCATATTATTCATGTTTAAAGAGTTTGTTCTCAATGAACTGACACGAGGAAGAACAGGGCGTTTAGCATTCTGTAACCTCAACTTTATAAGATTATACTTAAAATAATAATTCTTCGTTTTATTATTTTTAAAACTAGTATCAGATTTATCAAATATTTACATTTTTTTTCTATTATACTGGTAAGTTATAGGGACTTTATGAACATCTTGTATTTTAATTTTTAAATGATTTATATATTTAAATAAACGTTAGATAGAAGTTAACACCCTGTACCTTATGATTTTATCGACTGAAGTGCTAACAAAAGTGCTTTAGGATTAGAATCACGATTTTCTTAACATAAACCACTGGTACATTTGCTTAGGAAAAGTTAAATGAAATATTGATCAGTTAATTATAGATTGTATTTGATTTTGTGTGAATTGATGTTAGAAAATAGGACTCCATTTACTATTCACAACATTAAGGTAGAGAAGATTGCAAAAGCACGTAATGAACTGCAATAAAGAAAATACTTAATGATATTTGAGAGCAATCAATTTCAAACTTTAGTACACAACATTAATTTTTTTTGTTTAAATTAAAAGTATTTTTTTAAATAAAATTGATTTATGTTAATGTGTGGCATAACCGCAGAGTCAAAACTAATACAAGTTACACATTTAAAAAATGTTTTTTTTTTTGATATATGAATATGATGCAGTATTTTTCCTAATAAACCATAATTGCGGGCATTCACATCTGACAATTATATATTACGAGTATGGTCATACATATTTTTATAATTATTTAGGAAATTAATGGAGCATTTCTGCAGTGCTAATTGATTTAGGTAATTTAATATTGCGCTACATACTTACAAGTACTGCACACGTACAATCGAAATTAGTTGCAAAACTAAAATTAGGTGCTTAAACTTTTATGTGAACTTTTGACAAAAGTGTAGGTTTTTTCTTCAAAGATAAAACACTGTAAATTGCATTATGGATATCAGTGGTAAAATGTAGAAAGGTTAATTTAGCTATTTCGTATTTTAAAACAGATTTTAAACTTTAAACTTTTAGAAAACTTAATTACTGTAACGAAGAAGGAAAAAAACCTATGGAGCGTGTTCACTTTGATCAACGATTATTTGATTAGCTAATTACGGTACTTGTTACGATATGTTTTAATATACAAAGTTGTCTCATAACTTAAGTTTATTAGGGTTATTATTTTTAATATTTACATGGGCTGCTAACACATACTGTACATTTTCAACGAGAAGTTATGCAAGGAATGTTTTATTTATGTTGGTTTCTTATTTAAATAATACGCATTAGCTGCCCCTGTGCGCACGTCGATACATTTCAATAGTTTTGTAATGATATTTGAATTTTAGCCAATTTATTTGTATTTTTTTTACTGGTATCAGTTATTCCATGCTAAACGTGATGTTTGCTTACTGTAATTGGACTACTGTATAGTTACCGGAGCGTTAACGTTGCCCCATTGAACATTTTAATATAAATGTCATGAACTCATTAACGTATAAAACCGAACTCTTATTAGTTTGATTTTACAAATTGTATTTAATACAAAAAAAATAGTTATGCTAAATTTTTTGTAACTGATTTTAATTGATATAATACAAGTAATAACTGTGCAAGTTTTTTTTACCTTATTGTAAGAAAATTACTGAATGGTATGGGGCAAAATTATTGAGTTTATGGATTTTATAGGCTCAGCATGGGATGCTATTAGATTAGCATGTTGCTAGTTTGATACATGCCATTGAATTGTTTTTAATATTTTTTATATTTGACCTTTAAGATTGTTTATCATAAACATTTTGCATTACTGTATTTTTTTTTTTTTTGGCTTATAATAACATTATTAGTTTTTCGTTTGTTTACATAATGAAAATAAACGGCGAAAAGAAACTCAGTGTCATCTATAGTTATAAATTTGCATGTTTATATCTTATCCTTCAGTATTAACATACTTTTTTTTATTAGTATTTCTAGTGGTTTCATTTTATGTGTTAAAATTACAGTATAGAAAAGTACATGTGTTGAATTGAATTTTAATAATGAGAAGGAGGAAACGGTTTTGCTTTTTTTTCTTCTTTAAACTTAAAGGAAAGTACAAAACGAGAGTTCACCGACATTAAACATGACTAAAAATTCGTTTAGTATGTTGTTTACATGTTCAACCCTCATTAACAATTACTGCGTATTCTTATCGTAGGATATATCATATTGCCATACTGCTTAAACGTAATTTTATTTTGAAAACTTTTTCGGTTCAGTGACCACTACCGTTTTTACCCTCTTCTTACTCTCGATTTAAAAAATGGTGAATGATTGATTCCGGAACCAAAACAAAAACTGTGCTAAATGCCCAAGGCTACTGAAAGCACAATAATAAATCACAAGGCTTCAAAGAAAAAGTAAATTCGGAAGATGACTATGTATGTCTGTTGCTTTTCTACAATATTATTGTAATTCCTGGGCGTTTTTACTAGAATTTCTATATACCAGTATGGTCGTTGCAAGACTTTACAAGGCTTTCTTTATAGCCCATAAACTATTTTAAAAAAAATTGAAATAAAGAGATAAACGGTTGAAGTTGGCATCATTAATGAAGAATTTGTTTTTTTAATGAAATATACCGTAGTTAGGACGTTCAGTAACATCTTAGTCAACAAAAATCTTTAACATTATTTTCAATTAGAATTTGCACGTTTAAAAGATGTAGACAAAGCTGTTTGATACGATAAACCATAAAATCGTAATTAGTTGCATTGAAACGGTATTCAATTCAATTTATAGAAGTTTATTTTTTAATTTTTGCAATTTTCTTTGCAGTTTGTTTAAAGTTAAACTAATTACGCCGATTGTTAAAGAAATCGTTTGCTAAATGAATATCAGTTTTCTATACCTGTATCATGTAATTAGCTTTTATAGAGCAAACAATACTGTTTTGATCAGATATAACTGTCTGTAGGTGGGTAAATTTACGATGCTTTTGAGCTAGGAAAATTTTGTCATTGATTTTTTTTTTGTGTCACTTAAAACTTGTCCATAACTTACGATTGTGTCAAGGAAATACTCAAAATTGTAGATTCTTGTGTGTTATAAAGCTTGCTATTATTTTATTATTACATAGTTTACAATGTAAATTTGTTCGTGATGCTCATACTTACTATTAAAATTTATAAATTGAACTTAGTAAGTTAGTTATATTTTGTTGTTAAGCTCTTTTACTGTGCTTACTTAAAATAAAAAAATGGATTTTAGTTGACATGATTTTAAATTCTAATGGCATAATAAAATAAAGTAACACTGTATATGAAAAAAAGCTCTACAATCGAGGTAATTTAATACTGTATTTTTTTGTCATTTTTAAAAGTGTAATTGTTTAAATGGATCATACAGTTGTTAGGTCTAAGGGGAGAAAATTAATTTGTTTGTAATTTTATTAGCAAAGTAAAGTGGTTTACATTATTTATTAAATTGTTTTGAAATGTTTGATGACTTTTGACAAGAATGACAGTTGTATTGAAGGTATGAGGAAGTAGTTGTCCCGCCCATTGTGCACGTCTGCTTTTGTGTAATAAAATGCAACTGATGTGTTTATTATTGGATCTAAGTTATTCTTAAAGACGAATTTGTCTGTACCGGGTGACCAAATTAAATGATATTAAAAATCAAAATATATGACATGCTGAATATCGAAAAGAGTTGATAAAGTTAAGATTTCTGCATTGGCTGAAGTGTCTTTAAGTAAATTTTGGAAAGTACAGTAATTACTCGTACACTGTAATTGATGTTGCAGTTTTAATGTAATTGATTTAATTTAGAATTTTATGAATTACCATATTAGAGTAAACTATTTTTAGTTTTATTAAGCTTTTTAAAATAGCAGTACTGACATTCATTGACAAACTTTAATCTGAAATCCAAAGCATTTTCGTGTTTTATTTGTTCACCCTGTATTTGAATTGCATTGTTTTTAAATGGAACTGCAACATCATCGCTGTACCCAGAAATACAATTATTTAGCGTTTTGTTTGTGAATAAAATAAAAGGACTTTATAAAAGATGACAGTTTCCAACTGTTGCATTTTACGTGTATGAAATTGCTGCTAAGTGCAGTTGCATTTATGACTGAAGTTTTTCAATTGCGAGCATTCAACATTACATTTGAATGACAAACAAACCTAATATTTTGCTCGTTGTACACAAAAGTGGATGCCAACCCGCTTTTTTTTATCTTCATCTTTCTTTCTTCTTGCTTTTGTTTTGTATGTTACAACAAATAAAACTCAAATTAGATATAGAATGAACGTACATAAGTTGCCGCCTAAAATTCTTTGTAGTGTACCCATTTTTATTTTTATATCGCAAGTTTTGTAATATAAAAAAATAATAACACAAGTGTCAGTAATTTATTATGTGCACTTGGCCATAATGTTTAAATGAGGTAGTGTACCATATAAAATTTAAAGCGAAATTTAAATTGTTATACAGTAAATACCACAAGAATTGTTAGCAGATAGACCCCATTCACATTAAATTGTAATTAAATGTTTTTCCTGCTGAGTGGAGGTACTTTTTTTTGTTTTGTTTTAAAGGTTTATGTGTTGGGAATTGTTTTTTTCTGATAACTGAAAGTTGTAATTACAGACTGACCATCAGAAAATTACATCTGAAATTATTTAACACAGAAACCTACTGTAAAAACACTCGTTAGAGACACATTAGAAAATGTTGCCCCATTTGAAAGTTTATTCATGGTTTGTTATTACTTGAATACATTTAGCATTAATTTATTAATAAGAAGGGTTTACATGATTACATTAGTTAACTTTTAAATTTATAGACTTTATAAAATTTGTTTGCGAATTAATGCATTTACAACATTTCTACATGTGTACGAGTCTCTGAATTTTGAGTCAAGTCAGTAATGATGTTATGAGGACCAGTGTTTTTTAACTCTGAATTTTACAGTTGTTACTTCTCGTTAAAAAAATACGTTATGTTTTAATTGTATGTCATATTGATATGAAAATAATTGGGCTATGAAAGTATTTTAATATGGCATATTACTGTACAAATAAAAATCAGACGTCTAACAAATCTACCCTACAAATTTTGTAAACGGTACAGTTGCAAATTTATGACACATTACAGAAAAAATCAGTACTGTAATGTTAAAAGTAAAAAGAAACGATGGAACCTTAAAACATAATTTTATTTATTTTTTTTATTGTTTATCAAAATTGTTTCCATTAAATTTTATTGTTGATTAATTTTGCATTGTTTGTAAATTTTCTTAAATATTGATAATTTAATTCATTAATAATTAATGACTGTTTTTAATGGTTATATTTACAACGAATTAAGCTTTAACACCATTTCGTATATACAGTATTGCAAATTGAAATAACAGTGAAGTTAGTGATATAATTATATTTTTTCATTTAGCCTAATTTTGCAATGAGCAGTATCGTAATTGTTTTACTTGCAGAAATGAATAATTGAACATCATTCTGACAACTTTAAAAATTGCTTTTATGCTTGATTAGCTTTTAGCCATTAGAGAAGATTTATTAAAATATTTTCTAAACGGTACTAATTTTTTAGGAACACTTTTTATGTTTTCAACAATGATAGGATACACATAATTAATATTGTAACTTAATTAGATGTGGATGTAACGACCTAAATCAATTGATATTTAATAAGTAACGTTACGTATTCGTTTATTAAAAACGGTAAGCTGCATTTTCTATTGGTGGGATGAGCGGCAAACTGAAACTAGTTTGACACGAAACCGCCTTATGGTGATGACCTCTTAATTTTTCCTATATAAGCATCTCACGAAAATCAGAACCAACATTGTGAACATTTATCCACTGCTTCAGCACAACAAATCTGAACTCATAATTCCATTTAACTCTTTATTGGAAATTTTATCGGATTGTGTTTAGAAAACAATTTGGTGAAAATGGTAAGATCGAAAGTAATTACTAAGTTTTATTTTTTGTTGGTGCATTTGCGTTAAATCGTAGATGCTTAACGGAAAAATTATGGTCTATGCAGTTGTATTAAGTAATTTGACGTATTTCAGAAACTGTTTTGCATATTTGTAACTTTTTTGACTGCCTTTGTGGTCTCTAC
Organism: Helicorthomorpha holstii; assembly: GCA_013389785.1. Lineage (NCBI taxonomy): Eukaryota > Metazoa > Arthropoda > Diplopoda > Polydesmida > Paradoxosomatidae > Helicorthomorpha > Helicorthomorpha holstii. The sequence continues at coordinate 580,196 of JAAFCF010002710.1, read as the reverse complement.
ATTGGCTGGTGGCTATGGTGGCATTTCAAACGATGACCATGATGATGACCGACTGTTTGACTTTGACGATAGAGGTGTTGAACAATCGGTTGCTGGATATGGACGATCATCAGGGGGTAATTATGGTCAACAGCAATCATTTAGTAACCAAAATGGAGGCTACAATGGTCGTCAGCAGCAATTTAGAACGCAGAGTAATGGCTATGGTGGCAGAAGCCAGCAGAATAATTTCCAAAATAATCAGCAAAGCAATGGTTATGGTGGTCGACAGCAACAATCCAGCAGCTATGGAAGTCAGCAAAACAATGGCGGTTATGGCAACCAGTTTGACAATGGTAGAGCGAATCAACAGTTTAACGGAGGATATGGTGGACGACAGAGCAATGGTGGTTATGGTGGACAGTTGGCTCAAGTAAATAGACAACAAGGTTATGGTCAAGGTAATACCAATTACGGACAGTCACAACAATCATCAGATTATGGTCAACAATTCAGAGATGACTCGTCTAATGGTTTTGGTCAGGGAAATGGCTACTCTTCAGATTTTAGCTCAGCTAAAAGCAATGCAAATTATAGACAACCATCTACCTTTACTTCTGGCAGAAACTTTCAGGGATCTTCTGATGGTTATGGTTCTCAGCGCTTTTCTTCTCAGAATTACAACGGTGCACCAGTTACTTCTGGTGGTTATTCGCAAGGATTTTCAGCTGTAGCACCATCTAATGGTTATTCCAACGGCAATGATTTTTCACAAGCAGCTGTCCAAAGTGGATATTCAGGTAGATCAAACGGTGTTAGCTACTCTGCTCCATCTACTGCAGCTGTGTTTGTCAATCCAGCCATTTCTACCTCTGCTGATTACTCGGTTGCCCCAGCTACCGATGGACGAAATGCGGCTTTAAATGATTATGGCAACACTCAGAGTTTCTCAAACGGTGGCGCTGGATATGGATCACAGAGCTACTCAAACGGCGGTGGTGCTGCCATTTCAGCTAACTCAGGCTACTCAGCTTCATCATTTTCAACTGGTGGCAATGGAAATAGTTATTCATCTGCACCAGCTACTGCCTCTATTGGCTATTCAGCTCCATCATTTTCAAACGGTGGCAATGGAAATGGTTATTCATCTGCACCAGCAACTGCCTCTATTGGCTATTCTGCTCCATCATTTTCAACCGGTGGCAATGGAAATAGTTATTCTTCTGCACCAGCTACTGCCTCTGTTGGCTACTCTGCTCCATCATTTTCCACCGGTGGCAATGGAAATGGCTATTTCTCTGCACCAGCCACTGCCTCTGTAGGGTACTCGTCTTCAACCAGCGGAAGATTGGCTTCTCAAGATGTATCAACTGGTGGATACTCGCAATCTTTGAACGATGGCGGATATTCACAAAGCTTTTCGGCAGCACCGGCAACCACTGGCTATAGTTCTCAGTTATCTAATGGTGGAAGTTATTCATCTGCTCCTAGTTTTTCTTTCGCCAAATCTTCGGCTATTGGTCAAACACCCGTTTACCAACAACAACAACAAGTGAGTGACGATTATGGTGGATACAACCAAGCTCCAGCCGCACCACTGGTTCAGGTAGGAGCCCTTTCTGCATCTACAACCGGTGGTTATGAACAAAATACTGCTGCTTTATCTAATGCTGACTATGGTGCTTCATCATCTGCTGGGTATGGCCAAAATAGCGCATCAGTAACTGCCGGTTTAGCATCGACAGGAAATTATGGCCAAGCAAGCATTGAATCTGCTGGTGGTTATGGTGGAAATGTAGTCGCCTCAGCTAATAACGATTATAGCAATGGTGGAGCATCAACTAGCGCTGGCTTTAGTTCATCTAATGGAGATGGATATGGGGGTTCTACAGCTGCTCAAGTTTCATCTAACACAAATTCAGGCTATGGAAATGCCGCTCTAACAACGAAAGCCCGAAGCTCAGGCAAACGAGTTTCAGCCGGTTATGGCAAATAAACACAACTTTATGAAGAATCAAAATGTATTTTTTATACTATTATTGTAGTTTGAAATAAGTACTGTAGTTAATATAGTTACAGTTAAATTATTTATATTCTAGTTTATATGTGATGAATTAAATTTGTATTTTATATATCTTTAAATCCTTTTAAGCGGTTTTGGTCGTTACGTTAAGTTATGGTATTTTCAGTTCAGGATAGTTTTGGTTTAATAGGCTTTGAGTAACGAGGTTGTTGACAAGTTCCATAACCACGTTTAAATTTACGAATTAGGGATGGCTGAAAACAGATTAATATTTTTATGGAATTTTGTTACTAAAAGTTTCTATTGCGTTAACATAGTCATACTTACAGAATGGCGCATACACACAAAGCCATCCAGGCAACCGCAATTATATGATCCACCACATGTATCGCCAACATCATCTCCCTTATCTTTGCATCTACGTAAACGTTTTTATAAAATAAATGTCATAATATCAGTTGAAGTTTGTTTACTTGAATCCAGTATTCCAATAACTTTTTGTGCAGCATTCGTCTGCAGCACAGCTAAAGTCATCATGAGGCCCGAAACAGAAATCGTTATCACAGTTCACCTTTAATTTACATCATTTTAATTTAAACAGTTATATTTTTTAATTAATTTACTTACATGGACAATAACCACAATTAAAATCGCAGTTATTGGCAAATAAATGGACTTCATTCTTTGTGTAGATTAAAGTGGCAGCTCTTGTTAACTTACACGTAAGGAAATGTTGCTGATAAGCAGTTGTTTTCGTATATATGAAGTTTTATACTGTCGTAGACTTATTGAAGTCATAGTTATTTTTAATGTAAAAATTAGTAATTCATAAAATACCGTACCTTAAGTAATTATCAGAATTGTGTAGCTTAATTTAGCAATAGAATACTGTAATCCGTTGTCGACTCAGAAGTCTTTCCTGGAGTAAAAACAATTCTGCGAACGCAGATTTCCTGAATAATTACGAGATTTCTATTTTAAGAACCGTTAACTAAAATACGAATTGCGTAAATATAAAAATTAAAAATTTATAAAACGATATTGTAATTGCAAATAACCGCTTAAATACAAAAGTTATTATTGGATCTCTCATTTTATTGACGGCATTTTTATTTAAATATTTATTTTTAAAATAAGTATTGCTATAAAAGAATTATTCTGGGGTACATTTTAATTATACTTATTTAATTTAACAATAGCTATTTTATTTAACAAGATATAAAAACCGACTAAGTTGATATTGCACTTAACAAAAATGTTAGTAAAGTATGTAATTAAGCTGAGCAACAAGATATGCTGTACAACATGAACTGCAACACTTCAAATACACTTTAGCCAAATGTACATTTTAAAAACTATTAGATTTTTACCAATGCTGGAATTCAATTCAAACATTGAAATTTGGCTGTTTAAAAGTATGTAGCTGTAAAGTTTTGATTTATTTGTAGAATAATAGTTAACAGTTAGTTATTTACTCACTATGGTTTAATAATATTCTTGTAAAACATTTAATAAAAAAGAGTTGAGTACATGCAACTTATTATTTGAAAATTAAAAATCCGGTTTTTTGACAAGTTCCTTTTCCACGCTTTAATTTATTAAAGAAGCTGGCCTGTAATTCAAAATAAACCATTTTTAGTATTAATTGATTATATTGTATAACTAAATCATATGCGATAATTATCAGATTGTATGGGAATGTTTAAGTTTTGAAACTTCTTAAGTTATTAAAAGAATATTTACTGAATGATGCACACAGTTGAAACTCCATATGCAGTTGCAATTATATTCCCCACCACAGGCATCGCCAATTTTATTACCCTTTTCTTTGCATCTGTATTTAAACATTATTACTAATTAATTTAAATATCAAATTTAATGTTGATTTAAATCATACTTGTATCCCAACTGTGAGTAACTTTTTGCGCAGCACTCGTTCGGTTTGCAACTATGTGTATCGTTATGACCAGAACAATCTTTATCACAATTAATCTACAAACAATTAATCAACAAAGCACATTAGTCCTCTTATTATTTGTATAACGTAATATGACTTGATAACCTCTGTAATGGCCGTTATCAATACAATAACACTCAAAACGATGGCTTTCATTTTTAGTATCTAACTTGCGCAGCTAACGAATAACCTTGTTCAGTACTTTTAATGTTGATAGTGTAATGTTTTTGTAAAGGGTTTATTTTATACTTTTATTAACAGGATGTTTGTTAACATGTAATGAAATTACAAGCCGACCCTGGTAATTCTTTGAATTTAATGAAATTATTTAATTAGCTTGTGATGGTTCTTATTTCTTATATTTCCTGTAAGCGTTACCTAAACATAATATGTAATATGGACTGTATTACTGTATACAGTATGTGATTTATCTTTAAAATCGTTAATGTCAGACTATCATTTTTTATACAGTGAACATACCGTATAAAATTCTAGCATCGATTATTAAAAAAATTAAGAAAAATTTTTTTTTGCCTAAGAAAAAAAACTGAAACGCAGTGTTAATAAAGCATTCATAAATCAACGGTTTTAGAGTTGACGACTACAATAGTCATACTGTAGTACGACAAGAATGTCTTTTCATAGCGACGTGTTAATAAAACATGGTGATCTCATTTTCTTTTTGGCAAGATTATAAGAAGCTGCTTAGGCGAAAAAAAAATGATTGATCACTTCCTTAAAAACGCATTTTTCTCGCCGATTTAAGGCAAAAATTAATCTGCATATTAAGTCTTCAAACATTGTTGAATAAAATGCAGACGGCGATTAACTTATTCGTGAAAGCAAATTTATTTCAATTTTAAAACCATAATATTTTAATGATTGGCGTAAACGAATTCAGTATGAGTCATTTATGTGAGTAAAATTTAAGTGTTATTGGCCGATTCTATTGGATCATTTTTCATCAATTCTTGATTTTTTCCACTGCCTAAAATGGCATATACCAAACATCCAATGAAGTTAATGATAATTGCCGATATGTATAGTAACGTCAGGGAAGATATTTCTTCGTCTGAAGTCAGAATTGACAGACTCGGCTAGAATTTAATATCGTTTTAAAGGTTTTATAATCTGTTCATAGATCTGCGACAATTTGTTTTACCTGTAAAACAGTGGCTTTAATAATGCCTTGAGTAATTGCCATTAGCATTGTAAGTGAAAGAGATATGCCAATTAAAAATGAAGCATTTTTAGGTAGAGTATCTAGGTGGTTAACTATAAATGCTAAAACATCATAAAAAATTAGTGGCAAATTCTAATATAAAAAGTTACAGTGTAATTATGGTTACCAGAGAAAACTATGGTATGTAATACACAGAATAAAAATCCACACAGCGTGTAGAAAGCCCAGGCGCTGAAGTTGAAGCAAATAAAAAGTGATAAAATAATTGCAGTTCCAAATAAACCTATTGTAATAATAGCAAAACAATGACATAAATTAAAGTAAATTAAAATCGATTCTTGTGTGTTACCACAGCAAATGAAAACTTTTCGTATAAATGTTGTTGACAATTCGTATTTGAGTTTTAGGTAATCACTTGAAGCTCCAAATACAAAAGTTATTACTGACATGACGCATAAAGTAGCTAATGTGTTTGACCACTTAAAAAAAACAGATAATTAATACACCTTTATAACTTGCTTATAATTAATATCTTACTGGAGGAATTACAAGAGGTATAATTAAGATGTTCCATCCACAGCAAATTCCCACCATTAAAATAGCATAAGTCGATGATGTTTTAAAAATTACTTTCCATTGAACTAACTTTACTTAAAATGTATATTAATATAGCAAAAATGGTTCAAAACACTCTTTTAATTTTTTTTACCTTAGTTTGAATATCAGTACAACTGTATCTGAAGTTAATTGAGGAATTTAGTTGTTGTTTGCAATCCAATAGTAACCAACACACTGCCCATACCAGACTCAAAGCCCCTGCATTACGTACAAAGTTAATATAATTGGTAAATGTAGGTACAGATGTTAGTAAAAATTGAGAAAATATATTTTTAAGTACCATAAACATAGAAACAGTATGACCATGATTCAGTTGTATGCATTATTTTATTTGATATTAAATGTCCTGTAAATTGACCAAGAAACCAACCTAGAAAATATTAAATAACTAAATCATAATGACTATTGGCATTTTTTCATTTAATACATTTTATTTTTTTATTGAGTTTTTATTTACCAAATAATGGAATTGTTGCTAAAATGGTGATTTCTTTTGCAGGTGCCCAAAATACACAAAGTTCAAAAAATGCGGGGAATAGGAATGCCTATTAATGTAAGTAAAAAATCATTATTTTAATTTATAATTTATCACTTCCTTATTTTGTTATTGACAATCGAATGAGTTGAATAGAGTTTTACCTCTACTATTCCTTTTAATGCATTAATAACTATAACCATAGTTGATCCAATACCCATCGACAGTGGTAAAAGTAAATGTAATGCTGCTGATCCAGCCACTGCGAACCCAAATATTCTATGGCTTTTTAAGTAACCAAGAATTAAAATGACATAATTAATAGCAACTTCTGATTATTTCATGCCTATTAGCAGAAAATTTACACGTTAGAAATCCTGCTATAGTCATCGAACTTATCTCAGCTATTGTAAATGAGTAAATACACCATTGTTGAATTATTGTTGGCCAAACTAATGACAGCATTAAATCGTCAACTATTCGCTGAAAGATTGCAAATTGAAAGCAAAAGATTAGATGATAGAGCTATTAAAATACGTTACCCACTCCATGGCGTTAAAATAAATATTTGCAGCTGTCAAGTTAGTTCTCATTCCAGTAATTAAGAAAAATCCAGCACATAACAATAGAGCCACAATGTATCTTTTAGGAATAAAATTACACATTTTTCTATGTTCATCAATATTTTTAGTTTCGGAATCCATAATGCCGTTTTAAAATGAAATTTTTTACGTTAAATCAGTTGATAATGACAGCAAACACAATATTATCTAATGCCTGAACTATCAAAGATCAAAATACAGCTTGAGTTTACTGTCTATAAATTGTGACTTTGGAATCTTCTGCATGAAACCGAATGGCATACTTTCAACTATACGGAAATTTGAAACCTAAATGTTTCTAATTGGCACAGTATACTGTATACAGTGCTACGTTTGTTGACTTAAAAAAATACATCATAATATTAAATTTCCTGTTTTTCAACGACCCTCCTTCTGCCTGCCTTTTTTGTCACATAGAATTAACAATTTAATACCGTATCTATGATGTGAACTGGGGGCTCAAGTTCTGCAGACTGTATTATAACTGGCTTATAATTTAGTATACAGTATAATACGGTAAGGCGTCGGTAGGTTATTCGATAATTGTTGTATTTTCCGTTCCTTTATTGTATTAAAAGATGCATTATGCTATGCAATCTTTTATCACATCTTAACACAAAGACTACTATGCTAAGAAATACTGTATAAGCCATATGGGTGATAGAAGCAGAAAATTGTTAAAGCAAAAGCATAATAATGCTTAAATTTATCAAACTTTCAAAATGTTGGATATATTTTTGAAAGTGAAAGATTTGTCGTTTGAAAAGAAAAACAAGATTTTGATAAGTTACAGTATAATTTTTATCCAAGTGAGTTTTTATTTGAAGTTTCTATAACCTAAATTTTCAGATTTTTTCAGTTTTTTTAATTAGATTAATAATAACTGCAAAATGATTTTTACGTTTTGTTTTGTAACCTGATTTTTATGTTTTGTAATATAAACAAAGCAAAAATTATTATATTTTAAAGATGTATTTCATGATTGTTAGCAGATACTTCTGTTTTGTGATTTTTTTGGTTTTTTTGTAATTCCGCCCAATGTTGACTATCACCGGATGCAAATTTGGCATAAAACACTCCACTTATGATGTTTATGATTATTCCAACTATTATTAATGTTAAGAAAGTTTGATCTCTATCCTCTCTTACTTCGGAATTACCATCCTGTATAATAATACATTACGTGCAAGATTCAGTTTTAATTATATTGTACTGATATTTTACGGTAAAGATATTTTACCATCAGTTTATCTTGAATTAGTTTACGAATTATTTCAGCCCCATTATCAATACTGATTGATAGTCCAGATAAAAATCCTGCCCATATGGGAGCTAGATCCAAAGCGTTTGTGCTTAAACCTTTTACAAAATGAATGATATTGTTTAATTAATATTTGAAACTTGAAGAATTTACTAAATTATAAAGATATAGTACCAGCAAAAGTAAATCCTTGAATTAAATAATAGGAGCAGTAGCAAATAATGATCAGTATTTCATGGGCCAAATTCGAACTGAATGAGCTGACCACATGAGCAAGTAGTATCAGCGCGATGCTAATTAGCCCTGTAAATGTCAATTATGATAATTTAAATTTTTAATGTATGCAATTAAATAATTGACAGTTACCTCCTCCGACAAATAGGGCTCTCACAATTGTGGTCGACATTCGCCGACTGCGCCTTAAAATATCACTAACAAGACCAGTGATGAGCATTGATCCAACCATTAAATATTTTAACGTTGCATAAATGGTTAATCCCTACGTCAAATTTGATGCTGTTAATAGCCTTGTCAAATTATGTTTAGTACTAAGTTAGCATCCTCATTATTTACCGTGTGAGTAACATTGACAACTAGAGTTCCATGGATTGTTTTATCTAGTATTTCATAATTCCAACCGTTGGCCAAACTTGCCATTAGCAGGGCGTAAACAGGCAGCGATTTCAAAATTGTTTTAAATGGAAATACGTTCATCTGAATACAAAAACATAATTAGTCAATTATATGTATTGATAATTGCATAATATATAGTAAGATTTCAATGCATATTAAACTTTCTTCTGCTCGTACTTTCATTTGGTTTGCTGAATTAGCTTGAGCATGCTGCTCTATGTAAAGCAACTCTTTCCAACCAACAAATGGGTACATTGGTCTTGCAGTTGACCACCAAAACCACCATATACACCAGCACAAAGCTAGTCCTCCTAAATTAATCAAAATATGTTTGTTTGATTAACATGTAGGACTTAAAAACTATTTGATTGACCAATTTAAATGTGATTAGAATTTTATATGTGGCAATTTCCAGTTTCATTAAATTGCTAAAGTTTTTGAGTTCATTAAAACTTAGTTTGAAAGCTTTTACGAGTTATTTTAGCAGTATTTTGTCTTAAAAGCACAATAATTACAGTATATTCTTCTAAATTTCCTAATTACACGCTTAATGTATATTTGTGCAAGTTCGAGCACCGCTATAAATTATTAAAATTTGGTTGCATATTTGACTTAATTCTTCAGTTTTATGACCTTTATTAGTTTTTATAACACGCAATGTAACTTCGCACTTGACTGCAAGATGAATCTTTGGTAATTGTGAGTTACGGGTTATGATATGAGTTATAGGTCATTAAAATTCTGTGAGAATCTTTCATTATAAAATCGCTATGCGTTTGTCACGAATCGAGTATACTTGTAATACGGTTAAGTATATTAACGCCAATGCACATAATCGATTTAGGCCAACGTACCGTTACTTTATCAAAATGACACCACCATTAAGCACTATCATAATTAGCAGAACCAATCGTTAAAGGGCTCGTTTCGATGTAATGTGCTGATGTAACAATTAAGTTTTACCGTAAGAATAAAATCCAGCTGCCCATGAAAAATCAAAAATGGAAGGCACTGGGAGAAGAAAGCGACCGATAAAAGCACCTACAATATTTCAAAAAGTTTAATAAATTAGTGACTGCAAATAAGTTTTTTTTTGTTACCTGATAATCCAATGGCAACTAAAAATGTATTTTCCTGTGGGGGTGCCCAATAACGCCAAAATGCGTAAAAAGCTGGATATATAGGACCCTAGTAATACTATAATATATGAAATTAAGCAGTATACTGAATATGGTAAACAAAGTTTAACTCAAATAATACTGTATAACCTACTGTACCTCTAATAGTCCCAATGTTATACTTATTAAGATGTAAAATGTCTTTCCAACATTTACCGACAGTGGTAAAAACATGTGCAATAGAGATATAGCGGACACTGCTGTACCAATAACTCTAAAATGTATTCAATGAAATGCATTGTGCTTTTTATAACAATATAAAGTGATGGAAATATTAGTTTACTTGTTAGCTGCGAATTTATGGATAAAAACTCCAGTAAGTAGTGCTGATACAATTTTAGCCAAAACATACGAGTATACATACAAACTGAAAGGTTCCTCTACTTCTAAATGCGCACTATCAAGTGTTTTTAAGTCCTGTAAAATTCAAGTTTAGTACCATTTTATGAATGACATCTTACATTATGATGGATTAGGTATTATAATATAGTTAAGCTACAGCATTTATTTTAGAACTTACTTTTGAAAATGTGAAATAGGCAGTAATTAAATGATTTTTTAAAAGTTCAACACAAAAAAATCCACAGCTTAAAAATATTGCCATTGAGTGTCTCTTTGAAATCGTGTGCCATCTTTTTCGTGTCTTTACTGGTTTATCCGTCTCCATCTTGAAATACTGTACATAAAATGGAAGTACAGAAAGCTTAACAGAGACTAACAAGTGATATTTGAAAACTGTAAAAAATATAACGATAAAAGTGAAATGGTCAGATAATAACTTATACAGTAAATTACTTTACCAGTACACTTTAGAGCGTTATTAACAAAGTCCAAATTTTACTGATGGATGGTCATTTAAAACAGTTAAGTTTATTAGATAACTTAGTCTAAATAAAATTATGATCAGAGCTTAAAGGTCATGCATTGCTATTCAATTACATTTAGATCTTGAAATTGTTATGACATGATTATAGAACTATTGGTGTACATGAAATAATATCCTAATGCGTCTTTAATTGATTTTAAAAATTACTTCTTCTGCTTGTGCAATCGATTTGCATTAAAATCCGATTAACTTTTAATTTAAACAAGTTGCAGCTTATCTACAAAATATTGATTTTCTTTTAAGTAGAGTTGCGTTTTATTAATTATAATAAGAAAAAAGTGACTGCTGTTAATTGTACTACTGTATGTTGCTTTATAAATGTCATGTGCTAAATGGCATTAATTAGCAACGGTATTTATTAAAGCTGCACTTCAAATGTTATTTCTTAATTACTCAGGCGATTTTAAAGTATCTATATGGCACTTCAGATTCTAACTAACGCAATAATGTAACTTATGGAACTAGTTTTTCATAAATTGTATCGGAATAGTCTTCAGGTGAACGTAATGTTAAAGACGATCGATCATTATCGACGTCGTCAACAGCTGTTTGATTATAATCGTAATTGTCGTCCGTCGGCGTACGTGCCCAATCCTGTTTTTCACTTGAAGCACTGCTAATGTGAAATAATCCGCTAACACAATTCAGACAAACGCCGAATATAAATAGTCCTTTTAGTTTTGGAATCAATTTGTCTGCTTCAGTAACCGAATACGTTTCTAACGTATTCGAGGACACCTATAGCAACATTGTACTAGAATTAGAGATTTTCTAATGATAATTATTTATATAAAAGTTGTTATTAATTATGAAAATAAAATTAAATACTACGAATATGCAAGTTATTATACAGTGCAGTATTAAGTAATGTATTATGGGGTGTTTGCTGTTTTATATTATAGTAAGAGCTTACTTTGTCTAGCAATGCATTCAAGGAAAATGTAAGAATTAAACTTCCAACCACTCCAAATCCATAAATTATGCCTGTTAATAGTCCAGCATATCTTGGAGCCATATCCAGAATATTTACCGTTAGGCCTATAAAGAAAAAATACTAGTTCTTTATTACATTGTAAAAAAAATAGAGTAATTGTTATTACCTGCTAGAACTACTACATTAAGATTCCAAATGAGAGAAAAGTACATGTAGTGTAAATCGACAATTTTTGTGGTAAAAAAACAAATAATTGGCAGCTCAAGTGCAATTACGATCAGACCTGTTTGAAATATTTATCACATAGTTTCTACAAAATACGTGAATATTATTCAAATAATTTCAATACCGCCTCCAACCATTAGCTTTCTTGTAATTGTTGTAGAAATTAAGTCTTTTCCTCTCAAATAATCAGCTACAAATCCCAAAATCGGTATTAAAGAAGCCATAGGTAGTAATATTGCTACTAAATTGGAAACTCCAAACTGTTAAGATTATGTAAAATATTAGATTAAAATTATACTTTTTGTAAGAAATAATTAATTTGATTAACTTCAAACTTGAGTGTATTAACGTCAATGAATAAAAAGTCCATTGTAATTGTAATCATCCGGAAATTAAAACAGCAGCAAACACACGCCACAGCAATGGCATAAAATGATTTGCATCCCATTAATGAAAGCCATGGAACCTTTTTAACCTACAAAATAAAATTATGTGTTAAATCAAACGAGAGTACATAATACAGTGAAATCCCGTTAATACGAAACGGTTGGGATGATGATATCTAACACGTACATTTATGCTGTAATTATAACGAATGTCTTCATTTGCAGCGCTAGCTTGAATATATGCCAACTCTTTTTCACGAATGAGATAATTATTTAATGGATGACCGTGTGATAAAAACCACCATAACAGAAACCAAAATAAACCGACCGCTCCTGCATATTATTAAATATTAATACAGTAGTATCTTTTTATTAAAGCATTAAATTAACATATTAAGCTAATATACCAAATACGTAGAAGATATTATGCCACAAATTCCAATCTGCCATTAGCAGTTTTGCAACTTCATGATTTAAAGCATCTCCAATGCAGTAGCCTGTTATATTTCAAATTAAATAATCAAATTACCAAAAAAAAAAGTCGATAATGAATATTATTAAGAACCAAAAATAGCAATTGTCATTAATGTTGTGTTTTCAAATTGCGGGGCCCAAAATCGCAATAGAGTAAGAACGGCTGGAAGTGCAAATCCCTGAAAACATTAAAATAATAATCAATAACATATCAAAATGACGAATGTAACGCCATTGCGTAATTCTAGAAAAATTCTAAACTAATTTTAAGCGATAAAACAGATAATGCTAATGGAAACTTTTATAAAGATTTATGATAAATTTATTTAACATACAGTATGTGGTTAACTTAACGTAAAATTAGTGCCGCAATTGTCCAATTAATGTAATATGACGACAGAGTAAAGGAACAGTGTTTAAAGGAAAGCAGTCTTAATGAGCAGAGGTGTTACTTTGTTATTGTGTTTTACTTGCATATACAACATACCTCGAATAATCCTTTCAAAAAATTTAGAAATATAACCAATATTGCTCCTGAGCTAAATGAAATTGGTATCAAAAGCTGTAAAACTGCTGTTGCTCCTACCGAAACTCCAAAAACCCTAAAATTTAATCAATATCAGTAAAACTTTGCCTAATGTATTACTGAACATCACAAGGCTGTTAAAGCGGTTTGTTGTGAATTTAGTTACATATTAGCTGGAAAAAAGCAAGTAAGCAGTCCTCCAATCATCGATGAAATAACATATATCAATAGGTATGCTTGGAAACACCATTTTCTTGAATTTAAAGTCCAGTTTAAGTGATTCAAATGTGAATGATTCTGCAATAGCAAATTTTTTTTACCAAGTTAAAATACTATCTGAGAGATGAATTTAATGATTCAGTGTTATTTTTTTTTTTTTTTTAAATTTATTGAATTTAATTTGATATTAGATTGGGTTTCAAGTTTTCATGCTACAAAATAAATTGATAATTTTACCTTAAAAGGCCATTGAGATTCCGAATAAACAAAGGAAGTCGGCAAACTGATTCCTGATGATTTTAAAATAAATAGCCCCGTACACAATAAAATTGCCAGCACATATCGTTGCGAAGTAAAACGACATAAAATATAGATGGTATTTAATTTCATAATTACCGTAGTTATTTGAAACCGGTTAATAAAGCGAATTCGTGCAACTAGAAATTAATAAATTCTTGATGATGCTTATAAGTGTCGTATGCAGTAGAATTCTAAATTGGATTTACTGTGATTTAAGCTAAAAATCCAGATTAACGATTATACTACAGTATGCTGTAACTATGATGATGATATACTGTAGAATCTCACAGGAGAATTTTTTCATGAAATTAATAAACTCGTACGCACAATTAGATGACGTGTTATTATCATCAATCAAGGGTAATTGAATTAGTATCTATTATACAGTATGAAAATTCTTTTTAATTTATTTTTTATGCAAAGTTTTGCAATCTTTTAAATATTAAAGTATCACTTTTTATGGGGCACAGCATACAATTCAAATATAACGTCATTGGTTATTATTTGATCATTTTTTTATTTTTAGTTATATTGGTAATTCTTTAATTAGAATTATTTTACCGTTCTTTGCAATAAGGAAAATAACGTTGGGCTGAAAATAACGGTTACCCGGTATGTATAATACGAGTATTATAAAGATATCAAGTTCATCCGCTTATTGTTTTTAATGACTGCTAAAAAAATATTTTATTATGCTGAGAGGAAAATTGCTGTCACATAAAATGTGATACATATCGTACGTGCAGTGTTTAATGTAATTACGAGCAAAATTACTTTACCAAGATCGCTTTCAACAGCTGCTTTAATATTTGTCACATTGAGTAAGAAAATTTATGAGTACCGGTGCTATACTTAGTATGAAAAGAAGCAATTCTCTTAGTTCTTTGAATCGTGATAAAGTCGCTTGGGTTATTATTAATACATTTTCTAATTTTATTATTTTCGATTTTTAATTATAGTTTTTACGCACTAAAAATTTGAATGAACTAAGTCAAACATTTTGAATTTCGTGTCTGGAAATTGCAATACAAAGAAACACGAACTGACCAGTGACCAAACCTGGTAAAAGAGGGGAAATAAGGCTTCTAACCGTAAAATGAACTGCGTGATTTGCAACATCTGCTGCATCATTACGTATTTGTTTACTACATTTATTTCTACAAAGAATGTAGGTCACCCATTGGGTATCCACGATCCTGTTATTGACAGTTTCTTACAAAATGTTTACTGCTGGAGACTGAATAATGATTTGGGGTTACGAAGTGAACTAAAGCATAAATCCTAGGGGATCCCCTACATATTTGTGTGATAAATTGCAGTAGAATTGCCAAAAAGCATTAAGCAGTATTACAGAAAAGTAACTTTAGTGTACTCGTACTATGTCTTGTAAACAACTGCAACATACAGTACCCGAATAGTCAAATAGACCCAAATGGTAGAAGTTTAGATTACCGTTTAGTTAAACGTTGTGTTAGAGGTTAAGAGCACTTAGCGAACTTCGTGAAATCTAGCTTAATTTTTGTAGTTTGATAAAATAGTTACATAATAATTGACGCAATTGGCGATAAGGTAAGAGCAATAAATTTTTGTAACATTATATTATGAAATTCCCTAGTAAAGCAACGTCCATATCCATTTCTAAATCAACAATGACAGTTTTGACTTTAACTCTTTATTGAAAAATTGCAGGCACATTCAGATTTTTACTAAAATTGATTGAATTTTTTCAATGGATA
Organism: Helicorthomorpha holstii; assembly: GCA_013389785.1. Classification (NCBI taxonomy): domain Eukaryota; kingdom Metazoa; phylum Arthropoda; class Diplopoda; order Polydesmida; family Paradoxosomatidae; genus Helicorthomorpha; species Helicorthomorpha holstii. The sequence goes on along the minus strand of JAAFCF010002710.1, from coordinate 564,601 downwards.
TCAACACTGTGCTCTTTCTACAGTATCTTAAATTAAATCCTAATTGAAATGTAGGGTTGTTGGTTTATATTTTTTTACTTGATCTTATTGCTTTTCGCTGCAATAAATTGAAGTCAGTTTTTTTACTATCAACTATTTTTTTTCTTTCTTAAAAATTAATTTATTTTTATAGCAGCAACTATAATAAACGGTTTAATAGCAGATTGCTTTAGTGGCGATAATAAATTGAAGTGAATCCGGTTAATGTATTGTATGTTAAAAGTTTCGAAAATCTGCAGTACGGAATGTGTGAGATTCAAGTAGTTGGCACGTTTTGCTCTCTCGTAATTTACTTGATGTAAGTTAAGTGCTTGTAGCACTTCACTGCCGATTTACCGTTTTCGCTGCTTATTTTGGTAGATATTGAAACGGTAAAAATAGTTAAAGGTATCCATATTTTCTCGATGGAGATATATATTCGGTGTACAGTACAATTTCATGACAGATATAAAAAGATTAAACTTTTCCTGTGGTTTGATGAAAATGACGATCGATTTCAAATTCGATTACTGTAACGGTGTCCCCAAGTGGTTAACCTATAAAAAGAAATTTTAAAGATGAAAGAATCTAACACTTTAGCTGTTCCTAAGGAGAAAAAACTATTTTATCGATTTTATTCAACCAAGCAATATTATATAATGTAAGTTTCACAATGTTACCTTTTCTTACAAAATATCCAATCACAAAAAGTCTTATGGTGGTGGTGGTGGTGGTACAGTACTAAGTTAAGTTCAATATTAAACAATTTCCGCAATAAAAAAATTCTTACATTATTGATCACAAAATATAAGAAACCGCCCATAAAGTATACTGTACAAGTAATAGTTGGCGGCTTAGTAAACGAGTTTGATCTTGATGAAATAAATAAACACGGTTTTCTAGAAGTCAAATTTAATTTTTCATAAATAATGTAAATGACATAATACTGTATATTTAATTTGATTTAACAAAAGCTTAAATCAACTGCCAATAGCACATTTGCAAAACATTTGACTTAAGTTAGCTTGAGAAAATCACAATTATAAATTTGGAGTTGAAATGCAATTAAAGAAACTTAAGTTTTGATTTAATCACATAGATCTTTAATTAATATCTTTACCAAATAAAAGGATGCTTTCAAAAAATCACTTTAGCACCAATGTACTAATACATTCAGACACCATATTAACCAGTTTTAATAATACTTTATCATTATTATCAATAAAAGTGGAAGCCTAAAATATCACTTACACCATAACATCGGAAGTTGTTTTAACAATACTGAATTTTGGTAAAAGGAAGTTCTTCTTATAGACAAGCATTAGCAATTACCATTATTATTTGTATTTAAAAAAATACGAGGATTTAAAAGCCGGAAAAGATTTTTAAAGACAGCATTCTGTAAAACTCAATTTGTTAGAATTTTTGCATATTATTCTCATGTTGACAAATGTATCTAATAAACAGTCAACAGAATACATTATTAAATTTCAAATATTTCTTCACAATAGCATTTCACATTTTACAGGCTAAGAAACACGGAGAAGTAAGCTTACGTCAGTACTCGTGTTCACGACCAAATCTATACAGTAAAAACAGAAAGAAATGAATAGTATTTTTTGATATATAATAACAATATAAAACTGATAATATTTTGATGGAATAATAATATTAGAGCAAGAATGTTGTAGGTTGAATAATATTTTTTTATCTTTGCTATTTCTCTCCTCTTCCATCTTCATATTAAGCTTTGTAGGTGGTTAAAAGGATGGGAGAAAAAAATGCAATTTGGCCAAAATTCAAATGGATGGATTGTTAAGATAAGTAAAAGATGTCTTTATATGCTCGTTTCCCTACAGAAAATATATTCAAAAATAAGTTATAACAGTATGAAGTATCGTACTGTAGTAGCATTGCATTTCAAGAAAGTCATTTTGGTTTGCAGCATGTGTTTAAATAATGATGTGCCCAATACCTACTGTATATATCGTATTTGCTTGTGATTTTCAATTCCCTAATGTAGCGTTTCCTTTATGGAAAATAAAAATTTTCATTTCTTATATTTGATAGAATTATCTAAAAATAGTAACTTGTATTTGCTTCGTTTTTTCTATCTGCATCAGTAATCATTGATCAAATACTGTACGTTCAAAAAATACGCTGGTTTTTATCTTATATTTTAGATCATTAATCATAATTTGAGTGTTTATATTAAAATATTGAAACGCATAAAACGTACATTCAAAGTAAATAACTAGACATCCCGATATAACCTTGCTTAAATTAGTTGACAATCAGATTATCTCCCTTTAATTTAACAAGTAACATAATGCACACTTTTTTGTTTTTGATGAGTTAAACATTTGAAACTATTAAGTGAAAACGTGAAAATCTATTGTTGTCTGTTTCCCTAAAGGCATTATTTTGTAACGAGTTTATGTATACTCAACATTGGTACATCGTTTGCATAGCCTAATGTTAACCTTTTTGTTTAAACTACTACAATAAAGAGGCCTTTCTAACGACTTCAACATGTTAATTAGGGAATATAACGATATGCAAACTGTTTTTATTTATCCCAAGGGCTATCTGAATATATACTGTTCGCTATAATACACACAGTATACAAGAGGCATTATGTAGCATTTGTTATACAAAGTGGCATCAACCGGTACTGCATACTTCACCAACATATTAGAATTTTAAAATTTAAATCACACTATACGCAGTTTTTTTTAGAGCATTTTGACATATTGCTTTAGTAAAATCCCTAGTAAATCTTTCACAATTTATCATATGTAACACCGACAATAAGTAGGAAGCTTTCAGCTTTGAGCAAAATTTCAACAACCAAAAAAACCGAACAATTGTCGGTGAACGTTGTGTATTTTACTTTTCATTCCGATTGAGTTATAATTTCAGATTAAATTTTATTTGACAACCGTAATTGATGTAGTATTGTACCAGTATAATTTCTTTTTTTTTGAACTAGTCTCGTAAATTTATAAAGCCGATAGAAACAACTGGCATACAGTACAAGCCAGCATGACATTGCACTTGTTTTCACTTGTATCTTGAAGATGGAATTTTATATATGCCCATCAAAGCTTGTCATCATAACAAAGCAACTTAGCTCTATATAATTTAATATCAGAAAGGCCATATATTGTATAATCCAATTGCCAACATTTTCACAAAATTTTCAAATTTTTTTTGATGGTGCGGCATAAACTTCTAATATGATTGTCTAGTAAATCGTTGATTGATTTATGATGGAGCATGATTTAAGTAAAGTATGTAAAATATTGTAAATGGATGACTTAGCAAACACTAGGGTATGCAACAAGTACAAAACCTAAAACATTAGAAAGTAAAAAAAAAATTGTTTCTCCAACACTCTAATTTTATTATCGTTTTTGATTCTTGTTTTTATTGAAATTTGTTTCAATAAACGATGGAGTATGAAAGTGGCATGCTAATTTTAAATATTTCACAGCGTTCAATGTACATGTATGTGAAAAATACTGACAGCATTTCTTTAGAACGTGAAATGTATTTTAAATGTAGGATCTTAACATAAAATTTAAGATTTGACTTTTAAAGCAGACCTTTCACTATTTCTTAAAGTAATCCACCCATGACATCAATTTTCTTTATAATCTTATCCGTGACTTCAAGCATCAAGCTAAACTCGATAACCGCTTCACACAATAATGTTGAAAAGACATTTTTTGTTGAAAAAAATTATGTAGGGCTTTTTCAAGAAAATTGTAAAAGCACAGCTGTATTACCAATGAAAGAGAGTGCAGTACTGTATATTTTTTGTTATCGCTGTTTTTGTGGTGTAGAAAAAGTTTAAAGGTGATGGAAAAGTGTTGCTTCAAATTATTTCCACCTAACGTTATTAGTATCTTAGTTGCCCCAAAAACAATGTCATTTAAAAGCTTATTTTTTAAATGTGATATATTGACAGTTTGATAAATTGTTGCTTTTCCTGATACTCGTGACATAAAAGTATTGGGTTGTCTTAAATTATAGCACTGCCGTTTTAAACAAGGACATGCTTCATTAAATACTGTCAGAATAACTTACTTCTTTTAGAAAATGTACCGAATAGAGACTCAATAACCCAACGTCTAAATTTCATACTGTCATTCTACTTGAAGCTGATTCCAGAATGTGGACATAAGTTAGTTATGGGCGTTTTCTTTTGATACAATATCGGGCTTCTTGTGTCAACAAATGTGGTGATGAATCGTACCGAATGTAATAATATAAAGCGACATCACTTATGAAGTTATGAGTGTTCACTGCATGTCATTCATGCTATTACTTATTTCATGTAATGACTAATATTTGCTTTGCTGTTCAAGTTCTCCAGTTACTTTCGCAATTTTTAGCATTGAGAGCATTCCAAACAATAACATAAAGACTAAAAAGATAAGTAAGTAACATCATAATCTCAAGTGATTTAAGCTAATGAATAACGATTGGGCAATTGTCTCATAATTCACCCAAGTTCGTTCCTTGTTTTTCTAATGCTATTTAATTTTCATCGGAATTGATACCAGTAACGAACTTATGAAGCAAGCGAATGTTACTGCTATTTATGTATATTATTTTCTGGTACAAACTATTAATGACCAAATGTCTATGGCGCACATTGCATTGTATTTTGTCATGCGCTCCATAGATTTTTTGATTACTGATTACGTGGATCAGCGTATAATGTAGTGTTGTATTCATACAGCTACTACAGTACTGTCATTTATATTTGTCACAAAATAATTTTTTTAGTTTCTACATATGATTTATGAATAAGTATTTAACTTACATATAGTTTCTATTAACAGCACATTGATAATGTTGACATGGTAAAATGCCTTCTTCCATGTAGCTTCTATCTCGAACAAAAAGAGGACGTCCATTCCACTTAAATATGCAACAATAACAGCAAAATAAATCGGATGCTGCTTTTCTCAGATCTTTATGTAGAACTAGAAACAATATTGGGTTAACAAAAGCGTGAAAAAATGCCACATGAAGAGTAATTTCATAAGCAAGTCCAAAATTTTTAGCAGATGGATCCGCAACTGTGACCACAAACAATGGACACCAAAATATGACATATGCCATCGTAGTGATAACAAACATTTTCACTCTTTTAATTCCCTCCCGTTCAAATTGGTGAATGAAAGATCGAACTCTTTGACTTTCACAAATTTCAGCTTCGTTGCCTTGTATCGAAACCAAAGCGGTTACAAGACTGGCCGCCCGATCTACTTCCAAATCTGGTTTTGTTAAATCGCGATAAAGTTTACTTAGATGGTAACAAGTGAGTGAAATGCAAAGTAGATTTACTAAAATCCATAAAATGTTGAGCACGTAATGTCTCATTGGTTGATTGTTAACCAAAGGGCAGGTGTCCAAAAGGTCCTGACTAACGGCTAGAGCGCCAGTCAGAAAAGTTGGACCTAAGTTTATCGTCAACCCAGCAAACCATATCATCCCCATACCAAATAAAACACAATATGGACTGTCTACTAGTAATGGAAGGGGATCTTTTTCTTCATCTGGAATTATCGGAGAATTGTTGAGAACACTTGTTAACATATTGATTGTTGATACACTGACTAATAACACAAACATGGTCTCTAATACGGAGCAGCGGCGTAAATTTTGGCATAACAAAACGCTAATCCCTAATGGAATGAGAATTGCAGCTCTTGCGCAATCAACAAATCCTTGATGAAAAAGTAATCCCTGAGACCACCTAAATAGAAAATAAAAGAAAGAATCCAATCATTTCTGCAATATCTTAGCAACATATGATTAGTCTATACGCATTTACAATCGATATGCAGTAAAGAAAGTCGCAAGCGTAGAAACTTAAGGAAATTTCAATCGATGCAGTCTTAGCTTTATGCTTTGGCTTACGGGATAAAAGTGATTGATGCTTTTACTGTAAAATTCTATTATGTAGATTTATGTCGAGCATATGGTTAATAATGTTTGAACATTCATAGACTTTTACAGGATGCTGAATTATAAAATACAGTTGGGCAAAACAGCTATATTTTATGAGTTCAACAAAACAGCATAATATTGTTTCCCCTTTTCCTAACACGAAAGACATTTATCTGATACTTAAATATACAATGAAGACTAGTTGCTGTGTCTTAGATATCGTCATGAAGAAATAAACTGAAAACCATGCCATTGAAATGTAAATGTAAAAAACGAAATTGCAGGACCTTTGACAGGTCTTTACATACTAAAAAAATCGGGCTTTGTTAAATGCTCATTGTTGACTTGAGTTACAACAACAGTATAAAGATGTGACTTTCATTTAACTTATAGCCTAAACCGTTTACCCTTAGATCAAATGTAAAATAAATTTATTTTTAGATTAAGATAAATTCATTTTGAAATATCAACACTTTTCTAGCCTTTTGACTTAATTGGTAAACTTTTCCTGCAAAATTAAAAGTATTTACTTCTCAAACTACTACGAATTACGAGTATAAAGAAGTACTGTACTGTATTTATTTTTTTAGACTTAAAAGAAAACGAATTTCTGTGAAAAAAAGTGATTTCTTAGCTCGTTATTGATTCATTGTCTAATTAGCCATTTTAACTCAATTAAGTTACACATCTAACTTGTTAGAAATTTACATTGATTTTAAAGTAACAGGATAATTAAACTTACTTCTTGTTTTTCATTTAAATAATTACCCCTGCTGTATACTATGATTATACAGTAAATTGTGAGTTACCAAGAAAACTACAGCATATATACAGTAATTATTAACGATTATTTCATTATTTTAATTCCGTTATTAGCGCAATCACTGAAATCTGTGTTTTAAATCGGCAATGTAAAGTATGGTAGAAATTATTTTTTTGTAAATATGGAAATAACTTACAGTACTAATAGTAATACAGCAATACTTTTGAGCAACTGGAATTGAATTATGAGCTGAATAATTTCAGACAGCATAAAAAATAGTAGTTTGTATAAAGGAATTAGCTCCATAGATGCCATCGACGATAATAAATTGTGGTAAGCAGCAGCTTGCATGTAGTTTTTATCAGAAATAATCTCAAACGTTATTACACAACATGACAAAGCCTTTTCTTCTTATAGAGTATTATTTTGATGGGATAATTTGTTAAACGGCGACTCAAGAGTTAAAGTGGAGGCTTTGTTTTGAAATATTTAACAATAAACTAAAAATATATATATATTTATAAATGTTATTATTTGTATGGAAAACAAATCATAGTTGATTTTTTGGTGTAAATAAATATTACCAGGCACCGTGTTACACTGTTGTTTAAACTGTAATTTTAAATGTTGCTCATTAGTAATTTAACGCTTGTTTCCACAATTCTCTACATTCCATTTATTCTTGTCATACATACTTTACTTGCTCATCACTTTTTTAAATTCCCCTTGAAATACATTGAAGTCTGAGAATCATCATTTTAATATTTTATGAAAGTAAAGAATCCAGCATGAGCTGTCGATATTGAGATTCACCACTCATGTGATACTTTTACAAATCGAAAGCATGCAAAATGAATGCAAGATTAAGGGAGTCGAGATATTGTGCAGAAATACAGTGGATTCCGCTAAACTTATATATTATAAATGCTCTTAATAACAATCTAGGAAACAAATAGTGATAATTCAGTATTAGCTATGAGTAAACAAACAGAATTACTAAGTATTATTGCCGTATGGAATAATTGATTATACAGTACGTTTGTGTCACTGTTGCGTATAATTATTGTACTTGTAACTTGTATTGGGACAACCGTTATTAAAAATGTAGTAATTCCAATTGCAAAAAAAAATACCGGCACAAATGGCCATTCAATAGAAGACAACAACAAAAAATCTAATTGGCTTTTCTACTATTTTGGTGCCAATAAAGACAGCATGCCATCAAATATTGATAGCTAACAGTACCAAATAAAAAATCCTATCTACAGTATTTGTTAAATTCTAAGTAATCTTAATTTTCTTGAATGAAATAAGCTTTCTACAGCCGACAGCAATATCAACATTTCATGTCCTGATTTTTTTAAGGCTTGAAAACGACAATAGTAATGTAGATAACTTTTTGGAAATAATAAATTGTATCTACAGTACATTCGTTGAAATTTTAAATTTAGTATATAATACATTTAGTATGGAATATAATAAGCTTTAAATTTAGTATATTCTATCTCTTCTTTGTGTTATTAAAGAGATGTTTTCTAAAAGAAAACAGCATTAATTTTTTAAAAGTTGATTGTAATCGCTAATGAAATCTTAAGTGCAAAGTCAAAAATACAAGCTTTAAATTATTGCCGAATTCCTCGTATTTCATTCTCTATATGTAAACTATGGTACACTATTAACAAGATAATGTTTGTGCATATCCAGAAATTAAAAAAAACAATTTTTGAAACTTAAAAATGTATTTGTTGTCAACAAAGCTCGATTGAATTGCTATGCTTTAAAGTGGCAACAGCAGTAGCAGTGAATAAGTGAAAGTATATAAATTGGCAGCATTTAAGCGCAACTATGAAAATTTAAGAGATCGCATCACAATGTTAAGTGGAGAAGGTATAAACAAGTATGTCAAAATGACACTTAACTTATCAAGTGGAAATGCGAGAATAATTTATTAAATATATGAGTTTTCGATAAACTAAGAAAAACAAGATATTATTTCAAACTAAATTTTCTTTACAAGGAGCTGATCATGAACTGTCAAAACCTAGTGTGCAGAGTTCCAAAGTTTATCCAATAATCAGTCACAACAATTTAGGTGTTGTTGCCATTGAAATTTGCTTGTTAGCAAGTTAAAATTAAATTGTCAGTGGTCTGTTGATTGGAAAGAACTTAATGATGACGTAAAATTCTCTGATAAAGTAATTGTGCATTTAATATTTTTTAAAAGGGAGACTTTTTTTGAAGGCATTGATTTTCTCGCTTAATTATCATCGTAAATGTGTTTTTAACTTTACAATTTTTGATTTCGGTGATTAATAAAGTTGTTTCAAAAATTGTTACAAAAGTAGTTAAAGTAGTATTACCTCCTGAGATGTTTTTTTGATAGGATTAAAAACATCAGTAATAAATTAGCAGCCATTCCCATAATTGCTAATGAGAAGAGTATTCCAGCTTCGGTTGCTCCCGCTGGATGGCACATGGCCGCTGATGCATTAGAAGTTCCGTTCACATTAAAACCACTTTTAATACCACTAATTGGCAAAATTCTATTCACTGGTACACTTGACATTTTGATTTTATCAAAATTGTTATCTAAACTTTTTTTAAAATTTAAAATTACAACATTACATTGTTTCTCTTTTTTTTCCGCTTTCTTTTCTTTCTCATGGGACCTTATTCCTTTAAAGACATTGCCGTTGTTGGTGAATCTTTTGCGGCTGCCAATCTCACGCTACAAGTGTGGTTGCTGCTAAATGGTGCATCTCGTCATTAAATTTTACTGCGAGCATATAACAGCGAAAATACTCTTCTTGGTCAATGCAGATCCGAATGCATAAATATTTTTTTCATGTATCACATCTAGTAATTTAATTCATTTACACAACGACCTAATTTGTGGAGTGTCAACAGTACACAACAATTCGGAGTACGTGTTTATCCATTAGATGGCATCTAATGCAACCAACTAATGTTTGCTCAATCGCGATACTATGAAAGAGTATCCAGCAAAACTGTATATCCATAAAATGGATACCTTGACTAATAGAGTACCGACAGTTAAAGCAAGCATAGCGTTGCTGTAGGTTCCATGCCACTCTTAAAGGTCGCTACTTGCAATACATTTAGCGCCACTCCTGAAGATTTTTCGTAATTATGTTTCACAAACACAACCATGTGTTCCATTAATTTCAAAGTGGATGGATTATCGTGTCATTTTAGAAAGTAATTTCTTTTAAATTAAAGGTTTTGATTAATTGATTTTGATAATTTTGGGGGGAAATCTGAGAGACGTGTACAAAATTTAAATTGCTAAATGGATATGCGGCACATTTGTTAATTAAGTCGTATATTTGAATAATGTATATTGAATTTTGACTTAGTATGAAAAATAATGGGTTAACGAAGAAAAATGTTTGTTGAAAGATCAATTGCCACTCATGAGTAACTATGCAATTCGAAATAGATTATGGCAAAACAAATTTACAATGACTAAGAAGATGTAAACACGATTTAAATCTGTAATAAAAATATAAAGTACCCGGTTTTATCCGCTTCATAACTTCATATTGGTATCACTGTGTATTTTAATATCATGAAACTATTTTTATAAATCTAATTCAAACAAAAAGTTTCATTAATCCACTTCCAGAAGATTATTTATTTAATAATCTACCATACTGCATTAATTAAATAAAGTTGATGTATGCATTTTTTAATATTTAAATCTTAATTTTATTTCAAAGTTAAAACAAAATTTTAAAGTTGGTCTGCTCTAGTAAGTTATTTTTAATTGTTTAACTTGATACCGGAATTTAAACATGCAAGTTCAACTTATTGCGAAAATTAACTTGAACAACAATAGTTAATAAATCTAACAAGTAAGATTTTACTTGAATTAATTGAAAGACAAAAAAAATGACTCAATGAACAACAACAAATTAATTTTGAAGATGAATTGTTTAGATGGCAACTGTTTATTATGATAAAATTTTGTTTTGATAAGTCATTAACTTTTCATTAACGAAATATTCCAAATAAACAAACTTTATATTTCCTGGTATTATCTACATATTCTATCATAAACTTAGCTTGTGAGTATTGATTTACTATCTCACCACATGTTTGATTTTATCAGGACAAGCACATGTACTACATCTTTACGATGCTACTTAATTTGTCATACTTCTATCATTAAGTGTAAAAATTAATTACCCATTACGTTAACATGTTACACTGTTTATAACATGTATGATGGATCGAAGTTGGCTCAGATAGCTAGGAGGCAATAACTTTCGTTGAAAGACGTCATGGCGAAATTTTTTTATGGTCAATAACATCAATAAGCATTTATAAGCTGTATAAAGCAAAGAAAATAATCAATAATACTAATAATAGAAAAATCGACATGATTCAATATTTACTTTTGCCTTTTGTGGTGACCAACTTACTGTATGTGGGAGCGTGGGAACCAATGTCAATAAAAGTTCATTCGATACGATATTTACTAGTGGCATTTACTTTTAGAGCTCTCGGAAATACGTTTCTTCGTTAGTTAATGCATTTAGGACATTAGCAAAATCGATTTCAAGGTAAATAAGTGTCCAATTGCTGAAATATTATAACCACATACTGTATAGAGCAACATATTTTTACGTGTTTGGTATTTACAAATGCTGTAGTATCAAATTGTAACCTTGCCAAATGATATTTATAACTTTTGCATTGATTATTTTAACTTGCAATGCAAACCACATCATTAACGATCAAAATTGTTTTTTAATGCAAATTCAATCCCACTAATAATTGCCAAATTATAAAATTACAACACAATTATTTTATTGCAGAACAGAGCAATGCAAAATCAAGATTATACGGTTTACTATTAACTCATTATGCATTTATGATGTATTTTATATGTAAATGGTTTGCCTACCCAACTTTTAGAAAATACGCGATAAGCAATGTGTTTAAAGTATAAACTTAAGAAAAAACTGAAGAATTGTATAGCAATGAAAACACCAGGGAATTTTTAAGATTACTATCTTTATAAAACGTTTTTTGTGACCTGGCAATTTTCTTTTCGTAATGAAAAACAAAAATCAAAAAAAGTTATACTGCATAAAAGCAGCACTTTACAGTATTTCATTTTCGCATTAAAGAAATCGTTAGTTTTTAAAATAATAATTGCAGCAAAAAAATTAAGTAATTTCATCAAGCTTTTAAAATTATTAGGCGAGTTTTCTATATGACTTAAACGAAGTACTAAGTTGGTTTCTAATAAACCGCACAATTATTATGATATTCCGTGACTAAAAATGTAAAATGGATTAAGGCGTTTTTTAATAATTTAATGGTGCTTCTTACAAGATAGCAATAATGAACTTAAAAAGGAAAAATTTACTCATTGTACACTGTACTTGTACATTTTCCTAACTTAAAACACAAGGTCATTAGACTTGTTGACAAAAGGATTTAAAAGGAGTAAAGTTGCACTAACTCCAACTTTATTTTTATCTGCTAACTCTGCAAACCAGAAACTAATTTGACATTGTAAGTTGACATTGGTAAAAGATCTGTTAACTTTTTTGTAGTAAAAACGAGTTAATAATTGTTACGAGAAAACTATTGTTACCAACTTTTACCAAGCAGCAAAAATACACAGCAGTTAAATTATTCTGCGCGTAATTTAGAGCAAGACCATTGACTCGACATCTGGAAACCGTTTAAAATTCAGTTTTTTTTTTATATATTTAATTCCTTTTTCTCAAAAATATTTTCTCTTCTTTGAACAGACTAAACAACACACCCTCATTAATATGTACAGTATTTGTTTACCAAAGGAATTGTGTTTATACAAAAAGTAATCAATTTATTAGACTCACTTATCGATAGAAAACCATTATACGAAAGCATCTAATAAATTCCACTAATTTATGTTGAAAATGTGAACCTGTTTTTTTCGTTGTTGTTATTTTAAACAGCAAATTTCAATATCAGCTCTAGCAGATCTGGTTTAATGATTTTTTTTTAACTCGTTTTTCAGCTCGAACTTGTCGACTGCTATTTTTTTCTGTCACATTTTCTGCCTTGGGACTTTAAGGGAGTTGTCTGGATACCTCGCTGTAAAATTCCCAAAACAGCCTAAAAACAAATGGTAAGCATAGTTCATGATACTTGACGTCATCGCCTTACCATTGTGCCAAATTTGATTGACAATCTAGTTGGCAGCCATCCAGTATAGAACCTAGAAAGGGATATTTTTTTGTTATTTGATGTTTGTTTGGTTGCCAACACAGCAGCTGCATTCACAAGTCTATGCTTAGGGAAAACGGGGAACTTAAACAACCAATATATTATATGAGTGGGTCTCGTTTTAATTACGTTTTTTAGCCCCATTTACAAACAATGAAAGGTTTTTGAGAAGCTTAACACCATTAGGTATGTGTTTTAACATTTATAAAATCATTTTTTTAATAATTTATCATCATTATATTTTAATATACTGAGTGTGTTAGTGTTATTTTAAAAACAGCGCAATTTTAAGCATCTGAATAAGAATTGATTTGCTTCACACGATTAAACAGTAGAAACTTACTTTTGCATTGCAGTGAAAGGCAAACAAAGTTGCCGTTATAGACTGTTAAATTTGCTTGACAAACTTTTAATTATCTTAAATGGATGTGCATAAATCGTTTAATTTAATTAATTCGGAAGCATAATTTCAAAGTTGTAATTGAAGCATTTTAAACAAGTTTTAAATTTGATTAAATTATTATCAAGGATGCGCGCAACAATTTAAGAAAGTGATATAAATTATCTAACTATGTAAATATTTAATAAGGCATCCGGTTACGTAACATCGTTGAAACTAGAACAGAAAGTTGTATGCTAGGCTATTTTCTGAACTGTTTCTTACATCTTTCAGCATTCCCTTGAGTCAGCTGACGGTTGTGTGCCCGGTATGCTCATAATATGGTCGCTATTAGTCTATTAATAGCTCTACTTTCTACTTTCAATATATTTTTCCATCACATGTTCTTTGCCGCAAAAATTCTAGTAACGGGTTAAACGGTTAGTGGATTTATCTCATTGTTTCAAGTGTGATCATGATATCTTAGATATTACAAAGGACCTAATTTAGACATGATGTGATGTGTACTTAGTGTTTTGCTTTTACACATAATCACATGCATACACGTACAATCTGAATTCGTTTACGGTTAAAAAATAGTTTTGGTAAAAGACATTTTGTGCAAGTGTTGAAATTGAAAGTTTTTGTGATCGAGTGTTATTTAAACCATCGTACGATATCAGGTAGGCTATTTTTAAAATGAATTTGACTAAATATGATCTCTCGTAACAAGGTAACACATACCGGTAACCTTTACTGTTTAAGTAAAATTGGTCTACTAATAATAAAAATCAGATCTTCTACATTTGACCTATATAGGAATTCTGTGCAAGGTTAACCACTTTTTATCTATAATTATTGAAAAATGTAAGCTTGTAATATTAAATAATTCATTACTTGTGCAACATTTTTTAATAATTTGTAAATTAAGTTATATAAATTTGAAATAACATTTCAAGATGCCATATTTTCTTTGTTTTTATCATTTAAATCACTTGGTTTGTCTTTAAAAAATAAATCTTGGGACATTTCATAAAACTTTATAATTGGTTATAGCTTTAAATATAAATTATTGGTGTTTAACAGTCTATGTGATTGATTTACGAGTAGAACTAAGTATTTGTTCATTATTTATTTTGTGTGAGGTGACATTTTCTTAAAGTTTTCAAGTTAAAGTTGGCATTTTGATAGGGGTACTGTAAATGTTCAAGGACTAATTGAATATCACAGTTGCGAAAACGATTAAGTTTATTTGAAATTGTTTAAATATTAGCTTCAAGTTTGCGTAAAATCTTATATGTCTTTCACTACATGAATAGCTTAAACTGTCGTTACTTTCACCGATTGCTTATCATGTAGCAGCTTTTTGTATGTTTTAAATGGATAGATTTATTTACTGCATTTACTTTCAAAATTAAAAAACAGTGCTACTGCATGGGTAAGTTTTTTAATAAATAAATTTGAAAATTACTAATATAAATATTAAATGTGAGCTCATCTTTTGCAACCCGTTTGATCAAATATTCTTAAACATAAAAAAAACATATTAGATTTTAATACAATTTTCCCATTATAAAATTATGTTGATTAATAATATAGCATTATTGCTCTAAGATGCACTTAATGTAAAATTTATGCAATCGTTTTACTGATCATACACAATTCGATCGATATTATGTCGGTGTTTTAGTGATGTTGCTTTCACCTGGTTTCAACTTATTCAAACTGTACATCACACATGTGTTATATAAAACACGAGACAGCTGTGAATAAATGACGTACTTACTATTTGCGACAGTTTTATATAATAAAATAAACAAGGTTACAATATTTAGTAGACTAACAGGGTGAGTAGTTCTGCAATTGCTTTTACGTAAACTCCAATTTTCAATTTAAATGCGGTATGATGTAAAAGTATACGTCCATAGTTTATACAAATACAACAAAATAATTACTACTAATGTTTACTGTACGAGCATAAACATGACAGAACAGTTGTAAAATACGTTAAATACGAATGTTAGAAAAAATAATACCAAAACATTATGTTATTGTGTGTGGGGAGATTCACATCACATCCATCACCGCCATAATTATTGAGGCATTTTAAATCAGGTATAGTGATAGGTTGTACTGTATTTTGTTAAGTTACTACAATATAGGATAGCAATTATGGAAATACAATATTTAAAAAGGAAAGTTTGACGATGAGTTTGAGAAATTGATACTTCGCTTGAATTAAGAAATTAAAATCGAATTTAAATTAGTTTTTTATTTAGTTGCTTATATAAATTCTAGTAATGTAGTAATATTGTGGAGCTCTTTACTGCTTTTTATCAACGTGTTGCGTTTTAACAATTAACACTGTATAGATATAATATCGTTTAAGACTTTCAAGTAATTGATAACTTAAATGACACCTTGTTCATAGATAAAGCGTTATCTGCTTAATAGGCCGAAAAAACGGATAAAAAATTACAGGCTGTAATCGATTAATAAATTTCTCTTTTTCATTGATTTATTTTTTGCAACTTATTTTTAACGGAATGAAATGGGTTTTTTTTTTAAGTCGTAATCAGTATGTTAAAAAGTAAATTCACGTACTAATTTAGTTTTAATATACTAGTAGTTATGTTTCTTATAAATTTGCTATATAATAAAACCTATTTGCAAGCAGTTTCAATTTAACACTATTGGCATAAATGTTTGTAACAAGTTATTATTGAGTTACTATGACCAGACTTTAACTTTCCATTTATATTTACTAAAAGAATACGAAATTGTTTGTTTTAATTCCATTGCTATTGACTTAATAAAATTTTTAACACACAATGATTTGCAATAAATTTATAGCCAACAAGGTCAACGTTGCATTTAATTAAGTTACAGAAGCTTGAAATTATTATGTATGCATTTATATGCGCACATTTATTATTCTGAAATTGGATGCACTCAGTAAATTGCCTACTTGCGGTTTATATTTTATAGTTTGTCAAAATTTTATTATTTTATTTAGGTCTAAAGTAATTAATTATTTTTGCACTTTAATGCTAGATTAGTGGTTCTCAGATACTTGAATGGGAAGGGCCACTATTAGCTTAACTTAACTGTTACATTGGCTTGCCAGAAAATCTTAATTTTAGATTGTTTTCACTATAACTAAATGCAAAGTACTTAAAAACTTTATCAAAATCTTTTTCATTGTATTAAAAATTGTCGTCTTAACCAAAATAATTTTAAGATCAGTGTATAATGTCAAAAAAGAAAGCGTAGACTTGTAGAATTGTTTGCTCAGCTCTATGTGTCATTGAATGATAAAAGCCTAATATGTGTCATATGAAATTTAAAGATTGGGAAACAAGAGTGTTCAACGATGTCAGCAATAAATTTGCAATCAATTGTCAACTGCCTACATTTCGCATAGCAAACATACACGATTCCACTATCACCAGCCTAATAATATCCGTTGTGTTAACTTATGAATGACGAAAATCGAGTACAAGATGAAAAAAAAAAACGATATCAGACCATTTCCTGCGGTTCAACATTGCAGTACATTATTTGATTTTGGAAACTCAAATGAGGATGTTGAATTTAATTCAGCTTTAGAACTTTAATCAGATATTATAATTGCACATCAAATTGTTTAATAAGGTGATTAGCACAAAAGTAACGCTGAATGAAGTTTAGATGCATTTTAAACGATATTATTTAGGAAAAATGGAATATAATGCATAATTATTATGTCATGTCTCTTACGCAAAAAAATATTGTTTGTCATCTCATTGTAAAAATGTTTTAAAACTTTTTTTTTTTTGTTTTAGATAATTAAAGTAGCCAGACTATAAAAAGAATAAAGATGGTTGTTTATAAAGGCGTTGCAATGGTGTTTGGAGCGGTTATGGTGCACTTATCACTTGGAACTATTTATACATTTGGTAAGGACAACTTTTTAAAGAATTTCAAAGTCACATTGACCTACATTTACATTGTATTTTTGTTTTAGCATTTACAGCATACATATTTTGTTGCTTATTATTATATAAAACAAAAGAAAGTTGATGTAATTTAATTATTTATTACAGGAAACATGTCACCGTATATAGCATCATACTACAGAAACTATCTAAAACATGACGTTACATCGTCTGACATGACATGGATATTTTCCGGTTTAATTGGTGCTATGGGTTTATGTATGACTCTTGGTGGAATACTAGATAGACGTATTGGCACTAGAATTACGGCTATTATCGGCTGTTGCATCATGTGGTACGCTGACGTAATGTTATTTAATATACTGCAAATGCAATAATTAAATAATTTGTTTTTTTTTTTAATTTAGCGCTGGAGTTTTTCTGTCGTACCTAACTATTAATTATAGCTTCCCGTTACTTATACTTACGTATGGCGTAATGTATGGTGGTGGAATAAGTCTTCCGTACATTGCTTTGTTAAGCTGTGGAATGAGGGTACGTTTTCTGCTTATAACAGTTTGACAATAGAATAATGAAAAAGGCAATGTTTATTTTAGTTTATTTATTAAAATATTGAACCAATGCAATGCAAGGTTTGTTTTTATGCATAAATGAACGTGCCCACTCGGTCTTATTACTTTATTGTCAAATCAAAATGATATTAATTTTTAAAATGTCACTAAAATGTTAAATTTATAGTGGTTTCCAGAGAAAAGAGGTGTTATCAGTGGAATTATAGTGGCCGGATTTGGTATGGGTACTCTAATTTTTAATTTAGTTCAAACAAGCTATTTAAATCCAGATAATTTGAGGCCAAACACTGATGGGTATTTTTTTCTAAAGTGAAATTTACTAAGAGAATTATTAATTTATTGATTGTTTTTTTTAGATATTTTTACGATGAAGAACTATTGAAAAGAGTGCCCAGCGTGTTTTGGCTTTTAGGTTCAATTTACGCTGGAATGCAAGTGATTGGCTGTGCCTTAGCTAATTCACCACCACCGCCTCCTCCGCCACCAGAACATACACCAGCTGTAAAATCTTTTGAATTACATTTAAATTTACAACGGTGTTTAAATTCATATCTGCATTATTTTAGGAATCAGCCCCAGTCTTAGCTAAAATGACAATCAAAAATGTTAAAGGGGAAAACGGTGCTGATGCTGAAGCTAACAAAACTGTTGAACTTAACCTTGAAAGTGTAACTGTGGCGGTGCAGCCTAAACATTATAAACCACTTGAACTATTGAAGACCAGGGAGTTTTATTTAATGTGGTTAACATTTTTCTTTAACGCTCAAACAGCTAACTTCTGTTCGTCCATGTACAAAGTAAGAAATTTTCCGAACCTAGAGTTTTTAGAGATTTCAGTTTGACGTGAATTTAAACTTGCTTTTCAGATGTTTGGTCAAACATTTATACAAGACGATCTTTTTCTGGCCATAGTTGGTTCTATAGGAGCAGTATTCAATGCTGCTGGAAGAATTGGTTGGGGGCTCATGGTTGATAGGTTCTCATATAAGGTAAATTATCTTATTCTCGTATAATAATATTATCTGAAAAGTGTATGTAAGTGAAAATCATTTATGCTGTTTTTAGGATTGCTTGAGAATGATGTTAACTGGTTCGTTAATTTTTCTACTTACAATGCCAGCAACGCCTTTAATGGGTCGATATGCTTTTGCATTTTGGATGTTTATTATACAAATACTCATCGCTGCATCTTACGTTTTTTTCCCGGCATTTACATCGAAATGTTTTGGATCGAAATACGCTGGCACTAACTATGGGCTAGTTTTCTCTCAAATGGTACGGATTTACTTCATTATTCGTTAAAAGTAGTATTGCTATTAAAATAGTAAACCTTAGATAGTTTTGTGACCAAAAGTCATTTGGACACAAATGTCGTCGATGTATTTCCATGGGTGGCTATACCATCGACGGACCAGTTATATTGCAATAATATTGACAATACCTTGAATGGCAGGTTGTGAATGGACCAACCAATGGATTAATGACTATGGGTCTACTTAATTCAGTAGGATTTGCTTGGACTTACCTTTTACTAGCAGGGTTCACGGTTACCAGTAAGTGATTTTACTGATTAGTTGTGTAACTATTCTAAGATCACAACACTCCTTTTAAAAGGATTTTGTTAAGTTATTTTTGCTATATTTTATTTTTTTTAAAGGTTTCATTTTGACAATTCCATTCCGAGAAGAACTGTATATACCGAAAAAACCTAAAAAACCACTGCCTGCACCAGGAGCAAAAGGCAATAGAACATTAGTGGTTAAAGCTTAGAACCATTTAGTCTCCCGTCCATATTCTAAGATGATTTATCACGCAAGCTGACTAGGACAATCAGTATCATCAAAAAAAATCTCATAAATGAATCTCTTAAAAATGAATCCCTAATACTGTGCCTAAATTCATTTTCAGAGATGGTTGCGCAAGTAGCAAAACATTAATCATTATTCCTGCAGCAGGAGTAAAAGGCAATAGAGAATTCTTGGTTAAAGCTTAGAACCATTCAGTCTCCCGTCCATATTCTAAGACGGCTTATTACGGAAGCTAACTAGGACAATCAGTAACATCAAAAAAATCTCAAAAATGAATCCCCAAACGGTACCTAAAACCCTTTCAGTGATGGTTACGCAAGTAACAAAACATTCATCATTACGGAGAAAATAGTTTTAATTTTGTGTACATAATACTAGGTAATAAATTTTATTAACGTAAACTGCAGTTTAACAATAAGATAACATTATTGAAAATGTTATCGGTGAAAGTTTTGCTTTTTGGTTTGTTTGGTCGTTTTTATTGAGATTTTTGCTTAGTTTGTTTTCTTTTATGACTGAAAAACAACATGGTAATTATGAATTTGATTAATTTATATATGATAACGAGCACCGCCGCAGTTACAAAGAGCATAAAAGAAATGACATCAATTGAAAAGTACTGGATGACGTTTAAATGGTGAGCTGCTGGTTTTAATTGAGGAGCTCCATTATGTCTTGCAACGTATTCAATCCAGTAAGCTGCTGTTTTAACAGGTGGTTCTGGACGGTCTTTCATTATTTTGGAAAGCTTCTCAGCTTCCAAACGGTATCTAGTTTAAAAATTAAACGTCGTAAGGAATTTCTATAATTTCAAAATGAAATTGATTTAAAACCTTGGATTGTAGATTAGTTCGTTGATCTTGTTCAGTAATGCAGCTGATGTTAAATTATTCCATTCATCCAGTGACAAGCCAAACCCCATATTCATTGCAGTATTTATATTTTTTATTCTGTCAGTACCTAAAGGAACCCCCAATAATGGAACTCCATGATAAGCAACTTCTTGCATACTCAATAATCCTCCATGTGTGATCGCCAATTTGCATTTTGGATGAGCTGGTGATAATAATTTTCAATTACATTAAACAGGGGAAACTTTTGAAGTACCAGTAAATAAAGTTGCGGTAAACAGTATAACTTAACCAATAATTACCCATAAGGTCTTGCTGAGGTAACCAGTTTAATTTCAAAACGTTTGGAGTTAAGCCATCCAATTCAGCTTCATGTTTCCACACAACTCTCTGTTTAATTTGACTAAATGCTTCCACGAACGTTCTTTGAAACTGAAATGACATGTATTTTCCTTTAATAATTGATCCTAATGAAAACACGATAAATCCATCGTTCCCAGACCCTTCAACGAATTCTTCAAGCTCCTATAAAATTTCCGTTAAAAAAGAATTATTAATTTGTAAAGAGAAATACGTTCTACAATCATTAAATAAGAGCAAACAATCGTTCTGATCATACATTTAATTCGACCCAGTAAGACCTTCATGAGACCGATTCAGTTATCGACTTAAAAATTTCAAATTTCCCGAACTAATTCCATGACCTAATTCGCCGAGTGTCGGCACTACGTTCGTTTATAATCACGCCATTTTACATGGTAGCGTGATGGATTAATTTTGTTATTGTTCTCAAGTTTATTTGATACTTTGGATATTTATTTTAGAGTTTAAACAGTTGAATTTAAATTACGGTTTCAGCAAATGTTGAAACGTGAGGTGAAAAAGTTGGAATTAATACAAAGAAGATGCAATGCTTCATTGATGAAGGCTTGAAATTATTGTCATGAGAGTTGTAAGTAGCAATGATCAGAAGGAAAGTTTAACTTGTATTGCTATTTACATCAATTATTGTCTCACAAACTATGAAATTAGAAACTAATATCTGAGAGAAGAAATTTGGATACATGATACTTGCTTTTGGTAACTTTTTTCCTTGTTGACAGTGTATGCATCCTACTTCAACCATGTTTGGGGTTGACGGTCTTGCTCCTTCAAATGAAAAGTGAGAGTTAACCAAAAGTAACGACGCATTTTGAAGAATTTCATTAGTCGTTGGTGCATCTGGGATATATTTTTTAACGGTAGTTTCAACGCGTGGCAGAAGGAAATAATTAAAAGCAGTGTGAAACATTGTTGCTGCGAAAAAATTGTACAATCTTTGAGTAAATGTCATAGTGGAATTATACGCCATTATCATCATGGGAATATACGACAGTGGATTCGGTATATTTAAATTCCATGCCAACGTTGGAAACAAAACTGGAGCTGAAATCAAGACAAACGGTGCTCCAATCTTACTAACAACTGGTAAGTAGCATTCATTAAGCATTGAATTTGCCACAATAATGTCGTATTTTTCCGTCAATGAAGTTTGCATGAATTTAACGAAATTCTTATCTATTAACATGATGTCGCATAGACCGGTATAGGAATTAATAATTTTAGGGATTGCATCAAAAGTAAATGACACGCTAGTGTTGAACATTGTTTCGGTGGTATTTTCAAAGAATTCGACAAGTTTCTGGTCTAGAAGTATGGTGGTGGCTTTTTGTAGTTGTGGAGGTGATTTAAACATGGTCACATACGTAACACTGTGGTTTCTTTCAAGAAGCTCCTGTGCAACAGCGTCAAAAATCAATTTCTGACTTTTAGGTGTGAATGGCAGCAAAATTAAGACATTGGAAGTTTCACTTAATGTGGAAGCCCAGGGAGTTAAAACCATAAAAACGCACAAATATACTTTCAGCATTTTGATAGTTATGTTGAATGTTAAGCAAGATAGTCCAAATTGATTATGACACAGCACGAATATGAAACTACACTTTTATCTGTTAAAATACTCAAGGACGAAGCGATTTCAATCGATGTTCAATTAAGTTTGAAAGTTCAGAGTATATTCTGTGTTATCTACCGGTATGCATTTCAACCATACAGGACATTTATTTTCATAAACATACGATATTTACTGTTTTAATATCAAAAAGGTACTGTACATATTTGGTTGGTTTTAGCTTTATTAAAGAGAACCAAAACTGATCAGCTAAAATGAATACTAAAAAATATATCAAGTTTATTACAGTTAACAGCATTTATACACGTTTAAATTATGACTCAGTACTGTCTTGATTATCCAAATTAATATATGGTTTACTATTAATATGAGGGCGATGTAACAACATCTCAACAACAATATAGGTGATGAAACTTGCAGGTATCATGATCAGTAATATATACATTTTAGTAGAAATGCATAGAAAATTGCTCAATGCATAGAAAATTGTACTGGCCATGTAACCCCAAAAATGATAGACAGCAAAAGCCATTTCAAGGTTTTCTTTAAAGACAACTGCGATCAAGACTAAAAGAAATATAAAAATAAAACATTTAGTGCAACAAATATCAAAAAAAATCATAGGCTATGACGCGCTGACGATGTATTGGCCAACGTGTAGGATATATAATAGTTTTTGTTGGTTTTAGATATACGTTTGCAGTATACATTTTCAAGGCAAAGCAAAATTCACGTCGCCAATGTGTCTGATTAAATCGTCAACTTAGTATTTAGCTATGTTACTGAACAGTGGAAACTTACCAGGAGTCATAAAATATCGAGCACTGCTTGCAAATGTGAAAATAAAGGTAAATGTAGATAAAGTCCAGAAATCAGCTAGTGGTGTAGATGGCGTCCAATAAAACATCGCTACTAATGTTAGCATTTGGAGAACGGTTGCACATGTCAATGGAAAACATCTGATGGAATTGTTATTGAACCATCCCAGTAATAGTCCACCAAGTATAGCCGTTAGACCACCCCAAACTGCCACATAGCCAAGATAGTCCATTCCAATTGAACATGTAACGAAAGCCTACATAAAGTATTGTATGTTATTTACAAAAGCTGTCAAAACGAATCATTATTTATGCAATCAATATCTATGCCAGTTTTGTTTTACCAAAGATCCCCATTACAAGTTTGACTGACATGAAAGTTAAGAATAATTTGAAACTTTCAGTAAGGAATTACTACGGGTTTTTCTCTTTTAGGTCAAATCACAATTAACTTACTTTGTTGAAGTCAGCTACCCAAAACGAATCAGCTCCATAAAGCACCACTATTATTGGTATAAGTAAGATGTATTTTAGATTAAACATAGTTTGGATAAATTCTTTTGCATATGTCATCGATGAAATATAATGTTGGTCTGTGTTTGATGAAACTCCAAATCGATTTAGTGAATCTAGGAACGCAAATACAGACGTTCCTATTAGTCCAGATAATGTACAAAATCCAATTAATAAATAAATCCCCAATTTATCGTCTGTATTGTCAATAGAAATTGGTACATTATCGTCAATTGAATTTGAGACTTCCAGGTTTTCATTGCAGTAATTTACTCCACAAATGGGATAGTTTGATTTGTCAAATTGATTTGTTGAATCGCTGCTAAGAATAAACGATGAAGCTAGATTTCCAATGGCCACACCAGCTTGCGTAATTATCATCCCAATCGTAAAAATTCTTGAGTTAACTCTGTCTACATCAGTTGTAGTTAACTCGGAATATAAATGTCCCAGTTTAGCTAAATAAACTTTATATGCGACGTCTTTTATGGGTTTACCAATTCCAGACAAAATTGCTCCTGACATCATTGTAAACCATGTAGGATAGAAATTGACTGGGATATACAAAATGTACAAGAAACTTCCAATTATTAAACTTGTTTTACATCCTAACTTTGGAATGATAAATATAGCTATTACACTTCCAATTATCATAAAAGCACTATTAACGGATAATGAAGTTACTCCAAGTCCACCTTCAGAATTGAAGGAACTTTGAATTAGACCGGCTGGTGCTATTCCAGCGTAAACAAAAAATATAGCAACACTAATCAACCAAATGTCATAAGAAATTCTTCGTTGAGTTCTTCGATTATCCAAAAGTTCATTGATTGTAAGTTTGTCTGTTATTTTTGCTGCATCATTTTTCTCGTTGAAAGATGGCAACAAAATATTTGTTGTGTCAGGCAAGATGCTTCCATAACTTGGGCGTTTTTTTGGAATCAGCTCAAATGTTGGGTCCGAATTTGTTGTCCCTGCCATTTCAGCACTTAACTCACACGTTAAACAGTAATCAGCTTTTAAGCTTTTCATGTTGTTTTTTTTTTCTTTTGGTTTGATAAGTTATTTGTCTAACTTATCTAACATTTTTTATCCTATTATCAGCTGGTGATCTACAGTACTTCAAAGCATTTTATAGCGAAAATAAAATTGTGCGGGTGCTCTGAGTCAGTTATTGTACATTGAACGAATTGGCCTTGGAATTTAGATTTATAATATGTTATAAAGAATTGTATATTGTCTCCATATATAGAAAATCAGCTGACTTTATTTATAGAAACTTTGCAAAAACATTAGGCGGTGATACAAGCTGTCTGACAATGTTGTAAGTTTTAATATAAAATTAGTTTAGAATTTAAGATGATACAACTGATCGTCTTTCATTTTGAAGTAAGGTCATGAAAGTAAAGGACTTTAGTGTAATATTGAATTTAAAAAATACCGTTTATATGACATTGAATTAATCGGTCGTGACATTCATGAATATTCTTTTCCTAATACACTGAACTGTACAGTATATTAAAATGGGCCATGTCAATGTGGCATTATCTATTGCCAATGAACTATATGAATAATTGTATCTTTTACGGAAGAGGGAAATACAATGATTTAGTTATCTAAAAATTATGATTAAAATTAATTGAAATTGATTAATAAAAAAATAGATACTTATTATTATTTTCTCATATTTTAAATAAAATAATTTATGCCATAAATAGATTGCCGTTAATAATATGCACTTTAATTTGTCTATCGCGTTGGCTGATAATGATTGAATGACAAAGTACGACTTATCGATTTACACCAAGTGACTTTGATCATATAACAATCATTAATTAGAAGGACAAAAGAGTCATTAATTCGTAATTTATTTAAAGTCAAGATTAAGGTTTTGAACACCAAGGCAATTCCACATTTTAAAGTAAAATACAGTAACTGCCAGCAACAGAAAAAATTGTTTTGGAAATTTTTTAGATTTGTGATTGATACCATTTACTTACTATATCGGTACCATCATGTTTTCAAATTTCAATCATATTTAATCGATTTATTTGATTTATTGGATTTGAGACACTCGTCTGAAGGACCGTTTTGAATGAGATCTTTTATCTATTTGATAAACTGCGATTTATTGCTTTGTCATATACAGTACCGGTATATGAAACATCAAATTAAATTTTAAAAAAAAATAAGTTATTTTGTTTTGATCGGCATTCTGCAATTTTGTTGTTTCATGTTGACTTTGTCTGAATTATTTCCCATTATTCTCACTACATGTACTCATTCGACGATATTGCTGTGAACTTTTAAATTTTAAATTTGCAAGAATGTCGATTCCGATGAAACAAAATAAACTTAGCGCAGCTGCACTTATGAGGATATAAAGTTTGACTCTAACACATAAAGCTGTACTCCAAGCGAAAAATAACGTTGATGCTGTATATGACCATACGTGGTATACAGAGAAAGCAGTTTCTAAATTGTCTTTAAATACAACGGCTATCAACACTGTAAAAAAAAACCATAATATAGATTAATATAAAATTTCAATATTTTTTTATTTTTATTTACCTGGACTGAGGAATCGTCTAATTCCGCTGCCAAACATGAATATAACTCCGATGATTGATAGTATCCAATAGTTGTTAATCATCGTATAAGCGGATGGATTCCAATAAAATAAAGCGGTTAACGATGATAATTGCAAAATAGTCGTTGAGACGAAAGGAATAATTTTCATCTTTTTGCTATTAAACCAACCAAATAACAGAGTAGAAATAATGCCACTAATGCATTCCCAAACTCCTACATATCCCAGATAAGTCATCCCAATAGAGCAACTAACGAATGCCTGTAAATATAATACGTTATACGTAAAGATAAAAGGGTAACAATTATTTTTATTTAAAAGTTAACTTGCTTGATTGAATTCAGCCGCCCAAAATGCATCTCCCCCGTTTAATGCAATGGCCAGTGGAATAAATAAAAGATGTTTGGGGTCTTTGATGGCTTTGAGCGCATCTTTTAAAGTTGCTAAAGGTGATGTGTGCGACCGTTCAGTTCCTGGTGAGATTTTAAATGATTGTAATGGACTTAAAAGCGCCATGATAATTCCTCCCAAAAAAGTCATTGCGGTGCTCAAACCAATTAACCAGTAAACATTTCTTTGCGTTTGATAATCAAATTCGGGGTCATTCAAAGTTCCGACAAAAACAGACATTTCTTCGTTGCAGTAATTAATACCGCATATGCTTAATTGGGGATTGGTGTAATTTGTGTTCATTGTGTTGATGTTTGTGCGAGCGTTTAAAATAAGTGAAGCAACAACACTACCAATGGCTCCGCTGGCTGTTCCAATGCAAATTTCCAACACAAAAATCCTAGCGCTAATTCGATCGAGTTCCATCTTTGTTATATCGGAATATAAATGAGCAATGCGTGACAGGTAAACTTTGGACGAAATTCCAAACAGTGTGCTACCTAACCCGCCTAAAATCGCAAACGGTATTAGAGTATAGAATGCTGGGTATAGATTTGCCGCATTATAAGTTGTGTGTAGCATAATTCCTAGCACAAGTGCCCATTTACTTTTAATTTTTTTAATGATTGAAGGCACGATAAAACTGCTAACTATCATAGAAGCATAGTTGACAGCCATGGAAGCAACTCCAAGTCCATCAGTCTTGTTAAAGGAACTCTGAATCATAATTATAGGAGCAAATCCCATGACGTATATAAATGTTGCTCCATTAAATAGCCATACATTTTTCCAGATTTTGTTTTTTAGCTTTTTTTTAACCAACAACTTGTCGGTTAGTAGACTGTCGTTTGAATCTGGATCATTGTTAGGTAATGACCAATTTCGGTCATTGTAATCATCGGATATGCTGCCATAATTGTTGGTAGGCAATGAATTACGTGAAGCTGGTTTAGCCATTGCAATCAAAGATGATGCTTTGTCAACAATCAAATTTAATCGAATGATACATAGTAATTCTGATGGAAATTTCTAAATATTATCGATTGATCACTTAATCTTAGTGAGGTAATGTTAAGATATCACTATCACAAGTTATTCTGGTATTGTATGTTGTTAAGTATACCGGTATATCTAATTTATATTATCCTTTCTAATCTTATAAATTACTTTGTTGTAAAGCACTACACATGACAACTCAAAATGCATATCTTGATAAATGCGAGTATTTGGCACATACACATTACGCAAGTTTCCGTGTGTGTATATAAAAAATATCCTGTATTAAATTACATATTTACATTAATCATTAAAAATAGATTTTATTGATTGCTGTATTTACATTATTGTAGTGACGTGCACACACGAAGTAATTTAAAACGAGTCTACCAATAGACGTTTGTATTCTTTGGATCTTGATTGCCGTTGAATGATTATTTCCATACCGATATATCCGACAAAACACAGAGCCACGACTACCATTAGGAAATAAATTTTAAAGTTTACACACAGAAAGTTACTCCAGGCATAAAACAACGTCGTCGAGAAATATATCCAAAAATGAAATACAGAAAACGCCGTTTCGAGGTTGTCTTTAAACACAACTGAGATCAATACTGTAATAATTTACATTTAATTAAATTATGAAAGTTAAACTCGACGTAAAGGTTTTAGATAACTTACCAGGAGCTATAAAATGTCGAATCCCCATTCCAAAATAAAACAAAATTCCAAATATTGCCAATGACCAATAATTATAGGTAATTGATGTCGATGGTGTCCAGTAAAATAGAGCCGTTAATGTCGATAATTGTAATAGCGTTGCTGAAATAACTGGTAGACTTCTAACTTTTTTATTATTAAACCATCCTAAAATAACACTTGCAGTGGCTCCACTAATACCATTCCACACTGAAACATATCCCAAAAATGACATTCCAATTGAACAAGTGATGAATGCCTAT
Organism: Helicorthomorpha holstii; assembly: GCA_013389785.1. NCBI lineage: Eukaryota > Metazoa > Arthropoda > Diplopoda > Polydesmida > Paradoxosomatidae > Helicorthomorpha > Helicorthomorpha holstii. The sequence goes on along the minus strand of JAAFCF010002710.1, from coordinate 535,833 downwards.
GAAGTAATTCAATTAATTGAAATGTATGAATGATTTATCTAATAATTAAAATACGGTGTATATACTTTGGTGAAATCAGCTGCCCAAAATGCTTCCCCACCGTATATTGCAACTGCCATGGGAATGAATAGAATATGTTTTGGACATCTCATAGCAGTGAAAAGTTCCTTTATAGTGGTAACGGGTGATTTGTCGTGTGAAACAGGTGGTGACAGTCCCATTTTTTTTAATGGATCTACCATTGAAAGTGTCACGACTGCTAATACTCCACAAATAGCACAGAACCCAACTAACATGTATCTTCGCATTGAATCGTCAATTTCAGACTTGATGTCATTTGTTACTAAGAAACTGGTGGTTAACATTTGATTGCAGTAATTAATTCCACAAACGGCAAATCGAGTTGAGTTGTTAGGAATTATTATTCCATCGTCTGAATCTGTGTTTAATCCCATATTCATAATAGCTGATGCGATAAAGTTGCTTAACGATCCGCTTAATTTCAAAGCCAGCACCATAACAACAAATAGTCTTGAATTGACCCTGTCTACGTCTTGATGAGTTATAGATGAATATAGATGGGCTAATTTAGCCAAATAAACTTTATGAGTCACCGCTTGTAGTGAGCAACCAAACCCAGCAATAGTTGCAACTGGAATTAATGTGTACCATGATGGATAAAAATTTGCTGGAATATAAGTAATGTATAGCGCTGTTCCTATAATCATTACTAAACGTATCCCAAATCTTTGCATTATAAATGGAGCTATGATTGCTCCCACCAGCATAAATCCATTTTTAGTGGCTAACGATATAACTCCTAATCCTTTATCTGGATTTAAAGAACTTTGAAATACTGAAATTGGAGTATTTCCCATTGTTAAAAAAAATATTGCCAAGTTAATCAATCCAACGTTAAGCCATATCCGACGTGTTAGCCACTTTTTATCCTCAACTTCACTTATTGTTAACGTTTCAGTTATTTTTGGAGAAGATTTATATTCCGCGGAATTCAACTTAATGTCGTATTCACTATCCAACGAAACACTGCCATAGTCTTTAAAATTAGCCCGTTTATTTTTATTTACAAAATTTCCGTTCATTTTTTATTCATAAACTCAGCTGCTGTTAATCAGTCGGTGTTGTAAAATGACATGTGTGAAAATTAACGGGAAACTGAAATTGATAAACGCGATAACACAGTTTGATTAAATGATTAAAAACACAACGTGGAATGATAACTGAAAACGAAATAACAGCAGCTACAGTACAGTATGTAGCTCTTCCCAATCAAAGATAACTAATAGCAAAGAGTAATCATTATCGATACACGACTACACAGTATTATTTACGCTAAATAATTAAAAGGATTATATTAACGAGAACTTTGAACATCACAATATACTGTCATTCAAAACTAACTGCATGCAGTTTTTTTTTTGTTTGTTAATAAAGGAATCCTTGGTTTAATTTGATAGTAATCCGTTGTGAGATTAACGCCAAATTAGAGTAACCAATATTAGAATTTTGGTCCTCAGTCATAGATCCAAAGTGTCAACAGCTATTAAGCTAATAAAATAATAGTTTGCTGTATATTAAGTATTTTGTTGAGCAGCTGTTTTTACAAATTTTTATTATTAACGATCGTTTTATTACAAGCTTTTCATTCATTGCACTTGTTTCGATGTTAAGTTATTTTGTTAGTTTCAAGTTTAAATGTAATTAGTTATGCTCAACGCTTTTATTTTAAAATTTTAACAATATGGACAAGTACTTTTAAGCTTAAGGTTGGTTGGTATCCATAACTTAGCTTTAATTATCATGTTTAATGTTCTGATTATAAATTCATGTGTAAATTTATGCTTAAATTTGATCATTTTTTGTGCATTTCACCACTGCTCGTTCTCCACCAGAAAATACATGATAAACCAATACAGCAATTCCTAAATAATTTTTTTAGTGGTATATATTTTATTGAATTAATTGTAATTAGAATTTAGAAATTGATTTATAATGTAGTGGTTTCTTGGTCATTTAACTGGTTTTTAGTATACGAGTTACTAGTAGACGGTTTTAGATTGTAAAGTTCTTTTGATTGGGTTGCGTATATGTCGCATAGTAAAAGTTTTTGTAATCGTTTGCTTAATTTCTTTTGAACCTTTTGGATGGGTTGTGGAATTAAATCCAAATTTACTGGTTTGATTTTCTCAGATCCTTAAAATATGAAATAATTGTCATGAGTAAGATAATGTTAAGTAAACAAAATTAGATGGTTACCGTACCAAATATGAGTGATAAAATAACAAATGCTATAATAGTGAAATTGGTGGCGATTGCATTATACCAGGTGAAGGAAACGTAAGATAAAGGGAAAAAATTCGTCCTACAGCACATCATGTTTATAATTAATAAAGAAACTTAATTATTTGAAAATATTATTGCTTTACCAGTAAGGATCGGGCGTATGTTGATGGATGGTCTTAGTTAAGTTAAACTGCTCAAAATTTAGTGTTGAATTGACCAAAAACGCAGTTATGTTATTGTCGACTGTTGGGCAGCCTGCTGTTGATATTGGCAGTTGGACACTGTCGGATTTAATTCCTAAAGCTCCGATTACAATCCACAACATAAAAACCATTCCGCTTCCAAATGCAAAAGTGGAGCACTGATGTTTATTAATAACAAGTTATTACTGCATTTCAAAATAATTTATTTTTTAGAAAATTGACTTACTCGAATATTGGCTTTTGGAAAAATCATTCCAATAAACAGAAGAGCTAATTGGGGTCCATTTGTAACTGATTGTAAAACCATTGAAGCCTAAAATGAAAGGTTAATTAATTTTAATACTATTTTGATTTTATAGCACAATTTACCTGATAAACATTTGGAAATTCTTGAACCAATAACACACCCAATAGTGCTAATGCTCCTTGAATAACCACTAAATTTTGTCATTTTATAAATTATTATTTTGCTAAATTCTTTGAATTTAAGAGCCACTCACCTACTATTTTTGCTAAATTTGTATATATTTTATCCGTTTTCACTATATTATAAGGTTTTATAAATGTTTCCATAACAAGTGCTGAAACGCCATTAAACGAAGATGATAGTGTGCTATAACATTTTTATATAAAGTTTAAAACAACAAGACTCATTTTGGAAATGATTACTGTACCTTAATGCAGCGCAAAGAAATCCAGCAAAAAACACACCAGCCAATCCAGTATATATTGATAATTCTTTGCCAATTAACGCCGATAGTAACTACAGTTTTATCATTTGTAAGTGTATTTTTGTGATTAATTGCGTCTGATTGATTTAACTACCTGATTGGCACTTCTAATATCGCCATTTAAAATAGGATCACACAAGTAAAACACTGCATAAACTATTAACCCTATGCAAGAACACAAAGCGTAAACGTTGCTAGATAATAATGATCCAACAATTGCCGCTCTAAATAATATTGACATTAGTATTGGTATTTAAAGTTAACGAGTAACTTGTCAAACCGTTTAGCTTTTTTTGGAGACTTAGTGGACATTAGTCTTAGTAGAGACACTTGACTAGTACAAATAATGCCCATCGACGTAAAAAACTGTCCAATGGTAATTGTCCAAATGCTGTGACGAGTTGTCGGGTTAATATCATATCTGCATTTTGAAATTTATCAATGGTTAGTCATGGATTAAATAAATGTACAAATAAAAAAGTAAACCTGAAAACGTTTAATCGCCCACTTTCATAGTTTCTTTGCCAAACAATGCCGAGTCCACCAACGTGAATTAAGCTAGTGATCAAAACTGCAAGGACGGAGGCAATTATTACAAAACCCTGAACAGTATCTGCAATTGTTACACCACGAACTCCTCCCTATTATAAGTACTGTAGTAATTAAATTTCATAAATAATAATTTTTTTATGCATTAGTCGTCTTGGGATTTGTTTTTGAAGTTTATAGCACCAAGAGCTTTAGATTAAATTCATATTAGTGTATTTAGTTTCAGACAAATGAATTTTTACTGTTTTAAATTTAAAGTAATGTTAATAAGCGCTAAATAAAATAGGAATAAACACTGTATTTACCAGGGCTGAATATGCTACACAAAGTATAGTTATAATACCGCTCAGCATCCATACAGATATTTCTGAAACTGGTTAATTAAAAAAGTAAATAAAACGAGTTTTTTAAATCTAAATTTTTATATACTTTACCATTACTCAGTACTACTGCAACTCCATAAATTGCAATGCTATTGCTTAAAATCTATATTGTGAAGGATAATATAGTCAGCATTTTATAAGTTAGTAGTTTAAAAAAATTATTACTCGTTCAAAAATTCCAATAAATGACAAAAAGTATCTCATTTTCTTATAAAATCTTAGCTCGTAATACTGCCAAAAACAAAATTGTTTAATACATAGCATTTTTCTTTCTTAGTACTGTAATTATATTGGTTCTTACTGAAAATAAGTCTGGACTTCCAATTTGAAAAAACACAGGAAAAAATAATGTTATATTAATTAAATGACTAATAGTATACATGTAACTGCCAATAAATGGTTGAAATCCATAGTAATAAACTTCCGCGACTAGTCCAATCATCGGCCCAGATGAAACTATTGTGGCAAACAACGAACAAGCCATGTTAAAGGCATTCATCTCTCGACTGGCCAGAAAATATTCCTCCACGGAATTGTTTTTCTTTTTTACTATTCCATAATACAGACCAACCACCGACGAAAGAATCAATGCAACTCCAATGATAATGTAGTCAATTAAACTCAAACGGAAATCCATGATTTAAAATATACAGTATAACGAATTTGCAACTTTAAAACAGCATTTTGTTTTGCAATATACAGTATACTGTACCAAGCTTTAAACTTAAAAAGTCCAAGAGAGAATTAAATAGTTCAATGTAATCCCAGCTGTTAAATAATGATATTGAAAGTTTGAGAACAATTAATTATTTGATCAGCTAGACTTTGAATTTCAAGTCATAACTCTTTTTCGTTATTCACAACAACTATTGGCTACTTATTGAATATTCATATTCGGTAGTAAACCGTTTATTTGTTGATTACTGGCGTCGTAATGTTGGAGGAACATTTTAGAGATGAACATATATAGTAGCTGATATGAATTGAAAATTGGTTTCAACAGTGTTTTGGACTGTGCACGACGTTAAATTGTATTTAGATTTCTATATATCAAATAGAAGGTCGCCTCAGTTTCCGATTTCATTTTTATTACATTAAACCATTGATAGGAAATTGATTTTAGCCTTGGACGTACTAGTTGAAAATAAGAAAATAGAAAAGTATTAATAACAACTTTATAAGTATCAGTCAAATTTGTAAGTTATAAATTATAACATGTGCATGCAATATACTGTACATTAAGTTTAATCGAGACAAATTGCAATAGAAAATGAATAAGTTAATGTAGTGACATTGTATGATGACGTAAAACTTATTCTTTCTGATTGATCGATACCAATTTATTCAATGTTGTTAAGACATAACTGTTGTACTTTTATTCCCTCTTCTTATGACTTCTAACTTAAGAATGTTAATTAATAGTGGTGCCGATGATTATGTTTCTGTTTACAACCAGCTTAAATATGATACTGAATTTAACATCACTATCATACAGTAGCCATTTAATTAAAATTAATGATTTGTAAATCTGATATTTATGTAGTATATTTAGATAACTTTAATTAAAGCTACATATCTTTATATTACAGTGAATTCTCGTTTACACGAATTCGACGGGACCGAGTTTTTTGTTCGTATTAACGGGGTTTTGTGTTAACGAACACATGCAAAATCTAATATATATTGGCCAAAATGACATTTTTTAGAGTAAATCATATTTAAACTCGCTATTCCCATCATATGTGAAACATTATTCACATCATAATAGATACAAAATTAACATTTCATAATATTATGCATTTTGTGCATTTATATGCATGTATGCATTTCAGAAAAAACAACTCAATTTGAATTTTTTTTTATAAAAACAAACAAAAAATGTATTGAATTTGTATTTGTTTTTATAAAAACATTAAAACTTAACAAAATCCCGATTTTCTCTACATTTTCGCCGACGATATATGAAATTTTTCATTTGCAGAAGCAAAATTTGTTCGTGCAAACGGGGTTTTACTTCGTGTTAACGAACAAAAAATGTATGGGAAAGCCTATACTGTAGTTCGGGACCGCAATGTTGCTTCGTGTTAACGAGAAATTTGTGGTAACGGGGTTCGTGTTAACGAGAATCCACTGTATTTACATTATCTTTAATTTTATTTTTTAATTATTATGACATTGATGATATTTTTTTACCAAAGTCAAATAAAAACAATCCATAAACTTTAATAAAAAAGTGAGTAGAAAGATATAATCGTTGTAAATCGGTCAAACATTAAAAACGATTCCCTGACCGTAAGAATTGTTGATGATGTGGAAAGTAGTGAAACGATCTAAATTTTGTTTCATTTAATGTAGATGCCGATTCTGGTGTTGGAACTGAAGCTATTGGTGCATCAGTAGCTGTTTCTGTTGGTGGCGAACGTAAATGACGGTATCCATTGTAGAAGTAACGATTTATGGCTGGAGGAAGTTCAACGGTATTCCCATATGGTCTACCACTCATAATATAGCCAGGAAACGCTCTAGATTCAACGGCAACTGAATATGGATCTTCATCCGCGTAATAAGGATTGTATGAATTTTCATTAGCGTAATATGAATTGTATGTATCTTCATCATTGGAATACGTTGAATAACTATTGTGTTGTGCTGATGGATAATCGTAGCTAGTTAGTGCAGAGTGTGAAGGGTCTGAAGGCATTAGAGTCACCGTTATTGGTTCATTTGAAGAAGATTGCTGTTGTGGATATGAAGATGTGTCGAATTGTGGATAGTCATTGGATGGAGAAATGTACGAGGAAGAATCGATCAAGGATGGCGATGAACTGTAAGTTGAATCATAATTCAAATGAGATGGTGATGATTCTGATGAAATACTATTAGATTCATATGAATCAGGATATGTTCTTGCTTGAATTGGCGGTCTGAAATCTTCTAAATGAACTAATGGTAAAAAGTTCAATTCAGGTGAAATCCGTCCGTGTTGACGAAGTTGATAAAAATAATTATCACTACTAAATTTCTCGATGGGTTTATTTTTTCCTCTTTTATAAATGTTTCCTGACAAGCTGTATTTCCATTCAGTAAATCGGTTGCGATCACGATCAGCACCGAAAGAAACTACATTTAGTATCAACAGGCACCACAAGTAACTTAGGAAAACCTAAATTATCAAATAAAAATGACGATAGAAAGTGCTACATTTATATAAATTAGTTGTCAAATTTTAAAAGTATGATTACATTAGTATTGAAGATTATAAAATTATTAATGATAATTATAACGATTTACCTTCTTTAAAGCCACAACCATTTTACAGCTGATAGTAATAAAAGTGAACGTAGTGAGAGTTGAAACTTTTAATTTCTTTGATATTAGATTTATATATACCAGGAATAAAAATGTAAAACAATAGATGGAGAATAGATATACATATTCTTGTAGTTAAACGATGCTATTGTTTTGCTATTGTAACAATTTACAATGGATCGCCACTTTCCTCTTTGTTGTAGATGCCAATAAGGAATAGACAGCTTTCACTTTTTATTCATAAAATTCGATATTTGCACTCTGTTAATTACATTAATTATTAGTTAAGATACACGCTCGTACTGTATACACTTGTCGCTCTTTTAGATTTTCTGAACTGGTAAACACGGTAGTCAGTTTTCCTTGTATTGTTTGAAAGCATAATTTTAAAACCAGAAGTGTTAAAAGTGAAAGTCGATCAATAAATTGTTGGCAACTATTTTATTATTATTAATTGTACGGTAACGAAAGCTTTGTTATAGCAGTTTATTTATACATTTTAATACGTCCCATCTACGATATTTTTAATATCCACTGTCTAATTAGGTGAGTTTTTATTGCAAAACATTAATGATTGTAATGAAATTCTTTTATTTAAATAATTATGATTTAATCAAATGATTGATTTATTTTGTTTTACGTTATTTGATAGGGTTATACTCTTAGCAGTTATTAATAGGAAGTATATTGTAATTATGATTATTACGTTATCTAGATATATAATTAGGGGTGGAAATGATTGAGAGAATTAATTAATGAGCTTGCTGTCTATTTATCAAACATTGACGTAAATAATGATGGTGTGCTTTACTATTAAGACAATAATATTTTCGGCTTTATATATTAATTATGATTATAATCGATATTTAGCTTATTTTTTTCATTTTAGTATACGGTAAAACTATTTTTTTTAAAATGATTACCAGTATTTAAAACAATTTATTGCAATAACACAAGCAAAGTTAATGCTTAAGACATTTTTATTTGATAAAAACATATTACTACATTTCATTTTTCACATATTAGGAATCTCATTTCAAATGTAAAATACAATATTAAAAGAGGAATTGACCATTTATCATTTAAAGATTTCTTGGTCGTTGGAAATAATAGTGATCAATAATTTTTATTTAACAAATATTGCCTGATAGTATTTATCCTTTTATGGTCTAGCAGGGCTTTCTCCAGCCTCAGCTTCACCGCCAGCTGGTTGTTCTCCACCTTCAGTTCCAGTTGGTTCTGCTTCAGCATCGGCGGCTCCAGTATCTGAAGCACCATTACTTGATGGTGAAGGTGCATCACCACTACTTTGACGTCGGTTTCGGCCATTTTTTACAACACTTGTAGGTGTCACTGATTTGGTGGTTTCATCGGGTTTAACTTCTTCTTCAGCTGTAGGTTGTTCAACATTAGTTCCTGTTGGTTTCGAGTCACTTTGTCGGCGAACTCTGGTGCGAGTTCTAGGGGGCTCACTTGTAGGAGCAGGGACAGGTTCAGCTGATGATTTAGTTTCTGTTGCTGGGTGTTCCCCGGTGGCATGTTCTTCAGTTGGTTTTTCTTCGGCTTTTTCTGCTGCTTGTCTTCTGGTCTTGTGGCCAGTTGGAGCAGGTACTGCGTCAGGTGTTGGTTTCGT
>JAAFCF010002710.1:459441-502919 GCA_013389785.1 Helicorthomorpha holstii | reverse complement strand
TTTTCGAACTTTAGAGTTTATATCACTTTTCACAACGCAATGCTGAATGCTTTGTTAAAATAAACCGATTTTTACAAATTTAAATAATACCACTATAATTTGACATCTTAAATGATTTTTTATGTTGTAGATATTACAAAAACAAGCCACAATATGCTACTAAATAAATCAATCGACAAATCAATCTCAATGCAGTCTAATGTTCAAACTTTTAAATTGAATATCATTAAACAATACTTCGATTCAACAATTTGTACAGTAAACATCAGTGTTTATGGGAAGCAATGTATTTGGAATGACGTTGAAAATGCATTACTTATTTTTTTTGACAAAAGTATCTGCGACTATTTTAATGATACTAAAATGTAAACGATTTTTATGAATAATTTTTACATTGCGCAAAATTCTAATCATCAAAACAACATTGGCATGGGCTATTACTAATTTTGAAAACTTTTTTAAAGAATGTTTAATGCAAATAAAATATTTGAGAACTTCATAAAACAGTGTATGAGTGAGATACAGTATTTTGTCTAGTTACCGTTATTTAATCAGTAGCATTCACTTTGATAGCCATTGTCATCATCACCTGCTTCATTTTCGCTGCTGCTAGACCGCTTATCTTCTTCGATTTCTTCGTTTTCATCTTCAGACGTATTACTAGCTGTGCTTCCTTGCGACATGATTTCTTCTCCCTAAAATCAAGCACCGGTATAAATATAACACACATCAAAAAAAATTAACAGGATGAAAAGCACCTTTAACGTTCGGTTCTTTAAATTTCCCAGCCAAAATGCATTTGAACAATTGTTGCTAGCCACCAACTTCTTCACATCAAAAATCATTCGTTCTAGTTCTTTTTTTAAAAGTGGAACCCGATTAGTTAAATTTAGATTTTTAGAAACCTTAGAATGACTGCAAACGTTCTGAAGAACTCTTGTGCATTGCTGAAATACTTTAAACAGTCCCAAAATTTCATCTTTACGGGTACTGTAGCCTTCTCACTTTTTCCAAAAATCAGAAAAAATCACAGGTTCTTAAAAATAGATTAAAATCCTTTAATAAAATGTAAAAGAAGGTGCAAGTAACGATTCCGTTGTTTATAATCCGCTGGGTCCACTATCAGTGATCTTTAATGGGCTGAGAGCCAACCGCACTCTCACCAGGGTTTTAAATAGTAAATGATCCCATCAGTTGAGGCTGGAAGTGTAACTCCACGAACCAATAAGATAAGGAGCAATTGCAGTGATCCACACAGCCTAAAAACTTTAAAATAGTGTCATGAAAAAACATTTTCAAAACAAATTAAAATTACCTTTTATGTACTTCTTACACCTTTTCACAAGGAGAAATAGACCAATATAAACACTGATAATAAGCAAAGGGCCAATGAAAATTTAACACGCCCTGTAGTTTCAGCCCTGCTATTTTTTAGATTGATTTGGTAAATAAATGATCTTCAATTACGAGTAGGTGTGATAATGAACGGGAAATCACAATCAAAAAAGAGAATAATTTCCTCGTTACGCAAACGGTTCCCTTTTTGGTATAATTAATCGGAAAGGTGAAGTTAATCAATTAATACGAGATGAAAACATTATATTTCTAAGCGAAACTAATGTAGGTCATAATGCCCGGTTTGGTACTAATTAAAGACTCTCAAGCGATGCCGCTTCAATGTTGACTAAATACGGTAAAAAAAAAATGCAGTAGAATTTAGTATAAAAGATGAATATTTTGAGTTAGGAAATCACTCATCCAGTACAGTGGTAGAGTATAACTCAATGAAACATTGAAAATGTCACCAACTTTATCAATGGTGCTATTTTCGTTGTCTGTTATTTTAGCTTTAGTTGCTGTCGGCCAGTGTCAGCCTGGTCCAAAACCGGCTAATCCAAAAGACACTTATGATTTTATCGTCGGTAAGATATTTCAATGATGTAATTTTAACTTAAAATATTAACAACAAATATATGCATGTAGTGGGAGCTGGTTCTGCTGGGTCAGTGGTGGCTAATCGATTAACTGAAAATCCAAACATAAGAGTTTTGTTATTGGAAGCTGGTGGAAATGAAACCTTAACAAGTGAGGTGCCACTGTTTGCTGGCAAACTTCAACTTTCTCCCCTTGATTGGAACTTCACATCTACACCACAAAAGCACTCATGTTTGGCTTTTTGGAATCAGGTAAAATCATCTAATAAACTTGAACAATAATTCGTTTAAACAACAAATTCGTTTAAATTTTCAAATGTTAAATAGACTTGTCTTTGGCCTCAAGGCAAAGTATTGGGTGGATCTAGTGTCCTCAACTACATGATATTTGTTAGAGGAAACAAACGAGATTTTAACGATTGGGCAGCTTTAGGAAATAAAGGCTGGGATTACAACAGTGTTTTACCTTATTTCATCAAAATGGAAAACTTCACCGGACCTGTCAATCCAACCGATGGTATACACCAACTGTTTGTTCAACTTTGACATTGCGAATTAAATTTTCTATTTCAAATGCAGCTAATGTACGTGGTCATAATGGATATCTTACTGTTGGATTTGTGCCATATCACACAGTATTAGCTGATGCGTTTGTTCAGGCAGGAAATGAAAATGGATATAAAACGACTGATTACAACGCACATACTCAAACAGGTCAACTATAAAATGTCTTAAAATAATAAAATACCTTTCGATTTCTTTTACAATTTTATTAGGTGTTCAACGAATTCAAGCAACCACTCGAGACGGCCAACGTTGTAGTACAAATAAAGCTTATTTGTGGCCGATAGTGCACACTAGACCCAACTTTGTTCTTAAAACTCATGCCACCGTCTTAAAGGTCTTTTTCTTAAAACGGTTAAAATTAAAAAATAAGATAAAAGGAATTATTATTTCTACGATTAGGTCCTACTTGATGATAAAAAAACAGCTATTGGCGTCAAATACGCTATTGATGGCAAAGAGCGAACTGCTTATGCTAAGAAAGAAGTCATTCTTTCTGCTGGAGCCCTCAATTCACCTCAACTGCTTATGCTTTCAGGCATTGGTGATCCCAAAGAATTAGCTCTACATGGAGTAAAAAAAATATTTTTATATAAAGCGGCTATAAATATATTTTAAAATAAAATGTCTTTAGATCAAAACCCTAGTAGCTAGCAGGGGTGTTGGAAAGAATTTCCAAGATCATGTTGCCTGTGGAGGTGTAGAATGGCTGATTGATCAACCAGTCTCATTGGTCACAAGTAGAGTTGTCAATAATAAAACCATAAAGGAGTGGGAAGACCATGGAACTGGTATTTAAAGTATCTCACAATAAAATAATAGATAAATTATACTATAATAATGGTAATTTTAGGTCCATTAACTATACCTAGTGACGTAGAAGCCACAGCTTTTGTTCACACTAATAAAGTAGATGAAGCGGAAGATTTTCCAGATATTCAACTTTTCTATTTCAGTGGTACTCCAGCATCAGATGGTGGTACTGGTGCCCGATACACTACAGGATTTACTAATAGAGTAATACAATTTAATTTAAGAAGCTATACATAATGAAAAATTAAACCGTTTTGCTATATTCTTTTTCAAACAAAGTCATGGAACGGCTACTACAAACCAATTGAGAATAAGGATGCCTTCTCTATTTATCCTGTACTTCTTCGACCAAAAAGTAGAGGCTTTATCGCTCTTAGAAGTGCCAATCCCTATGATGCCCCGATTATTGAACCTGGATACTACACTGATCCAGGAAGAGTAGACATTACAACTATGGTTAGAGGTAAACGTATTCAATAACTTAGCATAATGAATTATTTTTCACATTCACGTTTTCAATTCACAGGTGTCCGTGTTGCTTTAAACTTTGGAAATTCTAAAGCTTTTTCTAAATTTGGTGCCAAATTACACGGTGCTGTATTCCCTGGATGCGAAACTGTTCCCTATCATAGTGATGCTTACTGGGAATGTTTAGCTAGACACTTTATTAGCATCAACTTTCATCCATCTAGCTCATGTACTATGGGGGACAGGAAAAGAACTCCACTGGCTGTCGTTGACTCTAGATTGCGAGTCTATGGTGTAAAAAATCTGCGTGTTGTTGACGCTGCAATTATGCCTTTGTCACCATCTGGTAACACCAATGGACCTACAATAATGATTGGAGAAAAAGGTTCTGACATGATCAAAGAAGACTGGGGCCTTAAAAATGTACGTTCACTTATCTATTTTCATATACCAGTACTTTTATTAACTCTTAATATTTTTTAAAACTAACAGCCATCGGGTCCTCACCATTAAATCTGCATTCTTCAAGTGAAAAAGAACTATGGAAAAGCTAAACCATTTAATTAACTTTAATAGACACCATTATACTCGCAGAGTGTCTTATAAATCGATTTAAATTTGTTTTTAAAACGTAATTAATGATAATCATTTAAATATTACGTAAATAAATAGAATACCAAATAAAAACCCAAATTGTATTTTCGCTATTATTGGCGTTCAGAGGTACATCCCTTTACCAACGGTTGAAAACATTTGGTTCTAATATCAATTTATTATTTAAAATTTTACTGTAAAATATACAATTCGTATTCATACCGAAATTTTAATCATTTGCTAACCCAATATGACAATTACCATTTAAATACGTTAAAAAAATGATAAGAGAAATGTTATCTACCTAACAATGCATATTGTTTTAAATTAAAAAAATAATAACAGTAAGACTACAAAATGTAATGGAATCGGTGTCCTACCCTTAGCTGATAGTTTACTGAACGTTACAATCTTTGTCGGAAATAAAGTCGTCCCTAAGATGACCTTTTGTTAGTCTTTGAGAAATTGGAGTTTCTATTTTTTCTCGTTGTTGCTTAGTGCTCACTTTTAAACTTGATGTACCATCTCCTTTTGCTAAATGTTACAATAATTACTCGTCTATATCAAACACATTAGTTTTAAAATTATATTGTACCTTTCCCGAGTTGCATATTTGCTTCATGAGTTCTTCTAATATCAGCCCACGGCGAAGCAAATGGTTTTCTGGTCATTGTGGTACGTTTTGGCGTTGCAGATCCATCTGTTAACAACAAAAAATATTAACGTTTTTATTGGAGAACGTAAAACTAAATTAAGAAATATAATGTAAAAATAATCTGTAAAAGAACACGCACTTGACATTTTATTAGTCTTGATATCAGCAGGTTTCAACGGTGACCATGAGTTAACGGAGTCAATAGAGCCTATATTTTTTACTGAAGTCACGCTACTACAAGAAATTTATTTAAACAATAGCAAAATAAAGCTGAATTATTGAAAATTATATTACTCGATTTGAAGATCTGCTTTTTGCTCTTTATGTTTACTTCTTTGTGTAACAGTGATAAATCGTTCATTCTTTAATGTATAGCATCTACCTGGTGATTTTCCTAATCTGCTATAATAAATGGCATGAAATCAATGCAATAAATTAATTATACATGTACAGCGTTCTAATATTTTCTACACTGTATTTCAAAATATTGTAATCTATTAGTAGTGGAAAGCCAAAATCTTAAACTTCTTAAACGTTAATTCGTTATAGAAATCAGTTTTTAGCGTTATTAGCTTGAAATTTTCATAGACAGTTTCTTACTTTGTTTTATTTTCGTGATCTGCAGAAGATAACTTGACAGGAGATACACAACTTTCACTTGAGTTAAAAAAATTTTGCTTTTCGTCTACATTACTTCTAACCGCAACAATTTCCCGCTTATGGCTAAATTGAAGTGATAAACAATATAACGTATACTTTATCAATTGAATATTAAAAACATTAGAACAGTACCTTGATTTTTCCTTTTCTTTTTCCGATATTACGCTTCTTAGATGTTTACACCGCTGACATCCTTCTAGCATTTTCTTTTTCAATTTCTCGTTTTCAGCTTTTAATAATTCGCAAGAATATTGCAAAGGAGCACCACTACCACTCGACATGACATCGTCATTCCACTTATATACAGGTGCATGGTTACTGGATTTACTAACTGGCATAATAGCTAAAAAGAAAAAAATGGAAAAAATTCGACACTAATACACTATAAAAGAGAAAGAAAACTAACTTGAATCCAAAGATTGGAAGCGACGAATTTGTTCTTTCAAACGACTGCATTCTTCATCTAACTCAGATTTTTCATCAATTAATGAAGCAATCCTGTTGTAAAATGATATTGAATTACAAAATCATAAATTCAACAGTTTACTGTACAATTATGTTACCAAACCTTTTCTCATAAACGACTTTATCCTCTTGATATTCCAACTGCTTGTTAGAAAGTGACTCGATTCTTTTGCTGAACATTTTACGAAGAGAATCCGCGTTTTGCTATTCATGAAAACAAATTACAGTTCATTGAAGTTACTTAAAATTATTTAATGATTAAAATGTTTTACTTTCACAGTTGTCAACTCTTCCATTAGTTCATCAACCATTCGGTTTTTCTCGGCTAATTCTTCCAGTAGTTTCTATAAGCCATACAATATAAGCAAAACTTAGCGATTAAGCATAAAATGCACAAATTTGTTCAAACCTCATTTGATTCGCAGTTATTATGTTCCTCTATTTGAAGTGGTTTGTTTGAACTAGCATCGGCAGTAGCCATAGAAACTAAATGATCTTCAAGTTCAGAAATCTTTAGTTTTAACTGATTATTTTTTTCCTCGAGGGCTTTCAGTTCATCCGAATTTTTCTCGTATGTTTTAAGTTTTTCGTCAGCTTCGTCTTTCCAAGATTTTAATTCTTCACAGGCGCTAGTCAAATTTGCGATCGATTGTTTCATCTGTACTTCTTCATGCTGATACTTATTTAATTTTTGTTTTAAATCGGTAGCGGAAACTTCGGATTCATTGTAGAGATTCGTTAACAACGTACAGCGATCTGACAACTTTAACTTTTCGTCATTCAGCAAGTTCAACCTGAAATAAGAATGTACTTACTGTAATACTGAACTCAAAAACAAATAATTATAACCATACTTTTCATCGTACATCTCAACAAGCTGCTGCAACTCTACATCTTTATTATTATATTTCAAAGCAAGTTCATTTAACTCTTGCTGTAAACAAAAAAGTAAATTAAAAATCAAATAATTTATACAAGTACCATATTTTAAATAAAACTTACTGCGGTTATGACCAACTTATCATTTAATTCATTTGCTACTTTTCTCTGCAAAGTTAATTCCTCTAATAAAGACTGAAAATAAATCATTATAAACAAACTTTTAAAAATCTTAAATGCACATTTTTAAAACCTCTGTTTGTTCACAACGAAGATTTTCTTTAGTATCCTCTAGCTGTTGAGCAAGCTTTTTATTTTCTGAAATAATCTCATTAATAGATTTTTCGTATTTTGAAATTTCTAGCATTAATTGTTGATTTCTTTCGGCCGTATTTTCCAAGTTTTTCAAATCAGCAGTTAGAATATCGATTCTAATCTTTCTTTCTTCTGCGAGGACTTCCAAAGATTTCATTTCACAAGTACGTGATTTAAGCTGGTCGATCTCTTCCTTTAAATCCAATTCCTTAACGTGATGAACATTTAACCGCTGTTGTAGTTTATCAATCGACTTCTCAGCTTCACTGTAATCTTTCTGCAATAATGACATACTTTCTTCGATTTGTAACTTCTGCTTTGTTAATTCATTTATTCTAAATTATAAATACAAAATGCTATTCACCATAAATAAAAAAAATCTCAGTGATATATTTTATATACCTTGTGTCATAATCATCTTGAAGTTCTTTTAATTCGTTGTTCTTATTGATGAGTTGTTGACGCAGTTGATTAGATTCCACCTAAAATATCAAAATCATGAGTCGATTATTAATGAGGCAAATTACGTGCTTGTATCATTTTACAAATTTAAAATAAAAAAACATACGGTTGCCATCTCAGCTTTAGATTTATGATTTTCGATGTCAGAGATTAGTTCCTGAAATTGAGCACATTTAAGTTCTTCGTTTAAGTTTGGCTCTTTGTTTTCTACATCTGATATATTTATCGGCATCTATAAAAAATGAATGATTATATCAAAAGAGTGGTTTAAATAAGTGAATCTTACTTCACTAAAATCTTCTTCAATGTCAAAGTCGACATTGTCTGCTTCAGTTTTTAACTGTGAAATGGTTTCCAAAAGTTCGTTTTCTTTACATTCCATTTGTCGTAAACGTTGTTCAAGTTTCTCGTTTTCATTTTCCAATTCTTTGCAGCGTCGATCACTGTCAAAAATTTTCATTTCAGCATTAGCAAGCTCGGCCTTGCTTTTTTGCTTTTGTTGATGTTTTTCAGTAAAAACGGTTTCTAATTCGCTTTTAAGTTTCAGCAGAGTTTGTTTCATTTCATTATGTTCAGCATTTAAATCGTCGATTGTCTTTTCCATCTTAACTCGATATTTTACTGATGATTCTTCCAGTTTTAATAAAGCGTCTTCAGAAAAAATTGCTCGTTCTAAATATTTTGCGGCCTCTTGCTCTAAGTTAGAAAGTTTTTCCATTAATTCGTTTTCACTCCATGGTAGAATAAAGCCCTTTGCTCTTTCGTCTTCGCTAATGATTCCTAAAGACCCATTCAACGATGACTCGTTCAAATCATGTTTCAACGACGCCAGTTTTGGATTTTTTAATGGTATTAATTGTACTTGCAATTCTTCAATTATTTGTTTTAATTCACAAACGTTCTGTTTTAGTTCTTGATTCTCATTCTCAATAACCGCCTGTTCCTGTTTAATAAACTCTAGCTGCTCTTCGAGATCTCTCTCTTTACCTAAATGTGTTTCAGACTCAAATGTTGATTGTGCTTTAAGAACTCGATATTTTGTAGCCAGTTTTCGTTCAGTTTCTGAAGTAAAATTTACTTGGCAACTAAATTCTTGAACTTCAGGTGAAAGATTTTCCATAATGGGTTTTTCTTCACTGAAACGCGATGGACGTAATCGTAAAGAGCTTATAGAGCGAAACATTTCAGGGAAGTCTTGCTGAGACTGTTTCAGAGGCGTTTCGAGTGAGTATTCAAAGGTTGGCATTCCAAACCCAAGAAAACCACCCCAGGTTTCTCGTCTCAATTTTTGTCCTACTCGATTTAAAGCGCTAGATGTAATTACACTTTCTTTCACCATTTTAAGTCGATCTTCCAGCTCTTTGTTTCTTAAACTTGTTTCTTCTAATTGCTTTTCTTGATCGACACTTACTTTTTCTTTGTTCTATATCAAAACAGGAAAAGAATCATTGAATAGGACGAATCTATGTATTTTATTTAATTTTTGATATTAAAACGCGAAATCTATAACTAACCTGAAGTTGGAGATGAAGATCTTTTATTTCGTTAGCATATTGTTTAAGCAATGTATCGGCAGATACAACAACGTTTTTTATCGGCGCATTTCTTATCCGTTTAGCCATACTTGCAAACTAGAAAATGATGTTTGAAACATAGTTTAAAACCAAGTTACTTGCAATATACTACCTTCAAAGTTGAATGTGTCTCTTCTAAGACTGAAGGATTTACAGTGCAAATCATTGTTGTTTTAGCATTTCCACCTAAAGATGATTGCAATATTCTCGTCAACTTTGAATCTCGAAAGTTTATAAAGCTCCTGTAAAACAAATACCGACAAAAGTTTTATTTTGTTAATTTCATTTGCAATCAGAAATAGATATACCCGTCATCTTCACTAAGTTGACACATTACTTTTCTCAGAGCTAGTAGACTTGTATTAATTTTTGAGCCTTCACGATATTTTTCACCAACTACATTCATTTTACCAGTTCGTTCAGAGCCAGCTAAATCAACTAAGTTCTATTTAAATGAAGTATTTTATACACTGCGTTAAAAAATATAATTAAATCGAGTTGAATGTTACCAATTGTGACACCATGATATCATCACTGGCTAAATCTCCAGACGGTAATACTGCTGGGTCACCTCCTTGTTCTGACAGTTTTCCACTCTCTATCATCTGTTAATAAATTATTTCACAAATAAAATACAACAATAAAATGCAGTATTATATATTAAAAAAAAAAACTAAACAAATATTACAATTCGGAATATGGCGTGCGAACGTGAGCTGTTTGGGTTCATCGCAGTTGCTCCAAAAGTACGATTTTCTGACAAAAATATTCAAACTTTACTTAAACTTATTTAACAAAGATTAATATTTGCATAATCATACTTTCTCCTAGTCGCATTAATCTCATAATGTCAGCCACACTACTCACGACTGTTTGTTTCAAATTTTCCACAAAAGTTTGTCCAGACTATGAAATAAAATAAAAACATTATTCAAAAGTTGAATAAAAAGCCTTATAATACTTTTAATATTACCGCGTCTTCTCGAATGTTTAATGGCTTTCGTTCAGAAGAAAGCAAGTCATAAACCGCTTCACAATATATTTCAGTATAGGAAACGCTCAACATGTATGCTCGTTCAGGTGTCTAATAATTGAATTTATAAGTCAAATGTTTTTTTTTTCAAAGTTTCGTTACAAACTTACATTCTCAATAAACTGAAATATGGACTGAACCATTATAGGAATAACTCCTGGAGTTTTTTCAGATCCCATCATAGTAAAGGTTTTACCCGAACAAGTAGGTCCATAAGCAAATATTGTTCCTAATCAGTAAAGAAAAACAGAAACTTAATATTTACTTGCAATCAAGTTTTATTTAACACTGCACAGTTTGTACATCACATGACTATTATCTTCTAAAATTTATATAAATCATTTATTTTCAAACCGTACCATTGTATCCTTGCATTACCGCCTCTAATGTTGGCCTGCCAACTTCATCAAATAAAGATTGCGTCGTTTTGTCAACTCCAAATACTCTATCTAAATAATAAAAGTAATCGTCGTTCGATTGAGTTTAATCAACGTAAACTTCATAAAATAAAAAAAAACTAAAACTTACTAAATACATAAGGTGACCGTCTAACGTCTTCAGTCGCGTATATCTCATTATCTTGCACCTCCCACAAAATCGTAGCTTTCTCGCTAAATTTTTAATTGTACAATACGTTTTATTTGAAAGAAAAATAAAATAAAACACTTACGATGCCAATAATGGTCGTACTCTAATAACCGCGTTTATATTATCCATTGCTACCCCGTACGACTGTATTGGATTAATGTAATTTTAACTGAAACTTAATCACCTAAGTTACTCTTAGACGTACCGCATAACTGACAAAATATTGATAAACTATTCTACCACACAATAATAAACAAAAATATAAAATAACACAATAACTAAATAAAATGACAACGTTGAGAAATTCAATTTTTCCCAAACTCAAAATGTTTACGGAAGCTCATGTACTACAATGGTCGCCGTAATTACCGGTAATAAACAAATATTTTAATAAATATGTTAATGCATATTGTAATAACATTATTATTTTAAATTACATTTATAGTTAACTTTAAATTAAATAAATAAATATACTTTTACATACACTATTATAATTTAAAATAAAATTGTTTTCATTTTATAACGTCCTAATAAGCTTCTGTACCTTAACGGGTCATGTGACATCAACAACCTGGCAGCCGTTACAGTAAGGCAAGCTTACACTATGCATCGTTAGTTCATAAAAATAACTCTCATTATAACCCACATTAAACATAATTATTCATTTATTAATTGCTAAACAGTAATAACGACAAATAAAAAAATGCTTTTTAATCTAATTTCTTTAATTATAAACATGTAATAATAAATTCATTAACTATATAAAAACTTATAAAAGCATTAAATAACATACTGTACATAGTTCTACCATCTACAAAAATTACAATTCAGTTTATAGTTTGCGATAAAATTCTCAAAAAGAGACTAATAAACTTTTTTTTTTAATTAAACGATTATATTATTTAAAGATAATCATTTCATAATCTTTGGTCACCCCTCACCAACTGTTATTATTACCAACAGTTTGTTTTTGAATCAACATCAAATGATAGACTGCAATTGGTCATATTTTCAATAAAACAATTAATTATATATGAATTGATTTAGAAAACGCAGTTTCATCTGCAGTGCTAAAATTTTGTTTGAAATTTTTTAGCTCGTCTTTAATGGCAGTAAGCAAATAAACAGTTTCCAAATCTTTTGGTGGCCTATGATATGTTCTTATTACATCTAGGTCAATTGGGTATTCACTGCTCTGGTCAAATCGAGCTTCATTAATTGGCGAAGCTTCTCGTTCCGCAATTTTACGTAATGTATTAGCGTCTATTTGCAGTGGCTGTTGTTGAGTTGTTGATAAACGACTGTAAATGTCATTTTCAAGTTTCGATTGCACTTCAATAATTGGAGGCATATTTAATCGTCGCCTAGTTGAAGGAGACACATGTGACGATAAGCTATTTATTTCTTCAATATTAACAACCGACGAATCAGTTTCAACAGCTGCTGTTTCTAAGGGCTGCAAACGACTCCTTCGAAATCTTTTTCATAATAATTTAAATTTTAAGACATGTTTTAAATTTTAATCCCAAATTTTACCTTGGTGAAGGCTTTTTATTCTTCAAAACATTAAAAGCTTCATCGATTAACTCTTGCATTTTTCTCTTGACAGTTTGCCATTGCAATTCATTTCCAATCACTTCCAATTCTTGTTCTGAATTCGATACTCGTCTACTTGAAGGTTGTGAAATGCTGTAAATATCGGTCTGCGTAGCCACAGCAGAAACGTCGTAGTTGATTCTCAATTTGAAAATATTAAACTTTTCAATTACAGAATATAAAAAATAATTTTACACAAAAAAATACTTTTTTGAAACTTTCCCATAGTCGTCTGTAACTTCATCCGCTGTTTTTTCTTGAGTTTCTTTTGGTATTTGACTGAAAGGCTCATTTAAATATTCCAAAAGACCACTAATTTTACCTCGTTGATTTTCTTTATAAATTGAATGGTGAGATTCGACATGAGTAGATACTTTTAAGGAATGTTTTTGTTTTCTTTTAGGTGAGTTGTGCTCAGTCACCTTCTCTTCTGTTGCTATAGGTTTTGCATAATCGCTAAGAAAATAAAAATAATATTTATATAGGAGAAAAGTAGGTTATCATGTTAAGCATGTCAACCCATAATAAACTCCTACTAATGTTTTTATTGTATAAACATACTCTGGTAATGGTGGTAATGGCCGTCTTCTTTTGGGCTTTGGAGGAGGTGTCCTGAAGGTTTCAGAATCAATTGGAATTGGAAGTAAGTTTTCTGCTGTCAATTTAGATCGCACACTGTCGTCTCCTCTCCCATGAACAACTACAGTCATTATTTCATCTTCCAAAGCCTTATTAAAAACTTATTAAGATTCTTAATGTTAATTAATATCTTATGAATTTTACTTGAATTCGGTTTTGTTCTCCAAGATTTGTGGAAGATGGTGAAGCTTCCTGTATTGGGAACTTTTTCTTCATGCATTTTAAGCGTAAAATAATAATTACAATCACAGTTATTAATAAAATTCCGGTTATTGATCCTAGAATTATTGGCAAAATATCTGATGACTGATCGCTTTTATGATAAGACTCTGAAGTCGGTGCTTGAATGTAAGCTTTTAAAAAAAAACATTAATTAAAATGTTATTCAGTTATTTGTTTGGCATGACAACTTACGTTTTGCTTTAACAATAACTCGGTGTCCTAAAATTAAAGCTGCTTCTTGATCATCGAGTAGTTCCATCGCATTTAATGAAGCATTGACTGGTATGTAAGTGCCATTGTGAATTAAAAAATAAATTAATTCGATTTCATCTTCATACTGGCCGCTGTTCCTCGTAACATTAACAATCTAATAAATAAATACATTATTTACAACTTACAATGACAAAAAATAATTAGAATATTCAAAATACCTGCAAAGTAACTAATTTGTTGTTTTCACGTTTATTTCGAGTTTGTGCAGAAAATAAGCCAAATATTTGCTTATGTTGCCGTTTATAAGCTTCGTCATATGCATTTTCCAAAGCTCTGCTGATATCGTGTATAAATGTGGTATCGTTGATTTCAACTTTAGCAATTATTACTAATAATAAAATGCAAAACAATTATTACTAGCAAAACGTTTCATTAAAAAAAAATATAATAAAATTTACTTGAAATAATCCAAAATGTCGTGGGTGCCATTGGAGGCGGTGTATCGGCCGTTGAAGTTACTGTTGTTATTCCGTACTCAGTTGTTATAGGAGAAGATAATTTGGTTGCTGCACTACTACCAACTGAGATGGTAGTTGTTTCAGTAACTAATGAAGTTGTTGATCCACTCATTAATCCAGTTACTGGTGGAACATTCCTAGGTATTGATATTTCGGTTGAGATGCCATCTCGTTCAGTAGCAATTGAACTTCCAGTAGTAAAAGTTGAAGTTAAAGTTGCTTGGGTTGATGATTTCTGTTCGTCATCTTCATAACCAACTCTTGTTTTATTTATTGAAGCAGTAATGTTTAATTTCAAGTAGATATTGTATAAAGTCGGACAAGTCGGTTTAGTACTGATTTCTGTTTTTTCAGGTGTACTCGGTGACGGTGTTGATGTTGAAGGAAGACTACTGGAGCCTTTATCAGTTATCACAATATTGGGATTGGTTATTTTATCTAAATATGTAGTCAACGTTGGGAGTGCCATTTGTTTTGTGGTAGCTGTTGCTAAAAATGTATTTGGTTTTATAGATGTTTGATCATTTAGTGCCACTGAAGTAGTCGATGTTGAACTAAGTTCTTCAGTGGATTTCGTGATGTAGTTTGGAGTGTCTTCATAAATTGGCGTTGATGAACTATTGTTTTCTGATAATGTTACTTCATTCACGTTTGGCACTGAAGAAAAACTTGATTCGGTCGTAAGTTCTGTAAATAGGGCACTTGTAACTTCTGTCCAATCGTTTGCTTCTATTGCCGAGGTCGAACTTACTAAAATATCACTAGTTGTTTCTGGTACCCCAGGTGTTAACGACGTTTCATATAGCACTGTAAAATTGTTCACTATTTCAGTTGTTGGCACGAAGTTGTCAGTAATTTCATCGGTTGACTCATTACTGTAAGCCAATGGAGTTACTGTTGATAAAATCTCTGGAAATTCTTCTGTATAATTTAAAAAGTCAGTTTCGGTGACTTCTGAGTATGTGTTATTATCTGCGGTGTAATTGGTCGGCCATGAACTTGGTAAATCGGTTGTATCGGCTATTGTCGTTGTAAATGTAGTAAAATTCGTCTCTTCGGTTTCATTAACAGTAATTGTTGGTGTCGTTACGCTTTGAAAATCATAAGAAACAGCTGTAATAGCGTTAGTAGGCAAAGGCGTTTCATAATCTTTGGCTGTCAATGTAGTAATTTTCGTTGTAGCCATTGTCGTACCTACTTCGGGAACTGGCTGCAATGATTTGTCTCCTAAATGAATTAATCTGATTTTTGTTTTTCCTGTTTTTGGCTTGTCATCGGAATCCATTGGTCCTCTAGGCACATCAATCGTTATAATAGCACCATTTGGCGATGTAGGTAAATGGAAGCCAACCGTTGAATTTTCAGTTGGTGACATAAATGTAATTGTCCCACTATACACTAGTGAGGTTTCTTCTGATGGATTAGTTAATATAAGAATACTAGAATATGCTGTGTTTATTGGGTGTGGACTGTTTGTTAGATGTATAATAATAGCTAAACGTTGAGGAACAGAAGCAAAATAAACGTTGATAAGTGTATCATTAAACGGTGTAACTTCAATGGTGATGGGTGGATTATCTTTAAGGAAAGTTGATGCTAAAGGATGCACAAAAATTTCATCTGAAATAAAAAAAAAAGATTGATTAAATTGGGTATAATTCAGCATTTGAATTAAAATGCGAGTATATTAGTTGTTTCATAAATTTGTTGTATTTCCAATGTGAAACTTAATGTAATTAAAAAAAAATCCTTCACGGCATAGCATCTCACTACAAATACATGAGCCTGTTACTCCATGAAATCATTAAAATAAAGCCAAACTAACTTATGAGACAATCCAACAGTGTTTCAGTTATTTAATTAATCGATATGGTTTAGCAGAGTTCAATAAACCATAACACTGCAGATAGGTCTTTTAATTTACAATTAAAGTAGAATTACTTCCTTGCTTAGGTTATAACCAGTCAGTTAAATTAAGCAATTATTTTTTTCTTTAACTAAATGCGTGTCAATAATTTCTTGTTCACATTAAATATCATTAATCAACTAAATATAAAAATGACAAACTAAATGAAACTAATAAGTCTGCAAATTGCAATAAAAGTGACAAAATTAAATTATAAGTGACTTCATTTTACCAGTAAATTTCAAGAACTACATTAATTTCTAATAAATTTATGACAAATAAAATGCATAACAACAAAATAAACGCTTATACCACACTCATAAGAGGATAGATCTACCGAATTAAAACATATTTTACCTGTTTGTTTTACGTGATAATTGTCCAGCATCTCAGCTGATGAATTTCTTGTAAAACACAAAATTGTTATTAACCAATAAAGCAACATTATCGGGAAAATTAGAAGCAGGTATTAAAACTAGCAGAGCTTGCAATGTTATCATTATGAAACATGTAGTTGTCATGGAAACCAACCAATGTCCAACTTCCTAGCATATGATACGACTATCACTTCCGCGTTTCACGTCATTTTATTAATGCTAACTTAAAAACAATAATTAATAAATCGCGCTATAATACAGTACTATGAAGTGTAAATAGAGGAGGAAAAAACCTACTATAAACGGTTATCACGTTTGCCTCATTATTAAAATCTGAAACGCCCATGATATGCAGCTGCATTAATTCCACAGTGCTGCGGTAAATGCAGCACATAAACACCGCATAACACAATCATGTCATGTTACAGTACTCAATGTTATCCATGAAATGTCAGCTATTGTTTACAAAATAAAAACTGTCTTAAAAAAAACCATGTAAATATAATCGTTTAGGTTGATTACTGTCCACCAAAAAATAACTAAAATGTGAAATCCAATATTTATTTACCATAACCAGTTATTGGCGATTTGCCTTACAATCAGTCATAATAAACAAACGACTAAATAAGTTACAGAAATCTATGTACAATTACCTGATTTTAATACAGTATAAAAATCAATGATGAGATGTTAATTTTTTTTCCTGTTCTTAACTTTGGATTATTAATATGAGTTACAAACTCTGAAAAATTGACTATGGTTATGTTTAACATTTATTTTACAATCTAAGTTTTGATGCACTGCCAAATTAATTATTGCAGTCCATGTAATTGGTATCGTATACATAATTTTCTTTTATATAAAAATACAAAAACAATACTCCCAAAATACACAATTATATAAAGATTAATTAAAAATATTTATAAAAAAAAATTACTGGAGAAGTTTAACAATATTTGAAAGTTGAGCAGGCGACATTGTGCACTGTGAATAGTAATTTAAGCAAGCTTGTTCTGAAGATGATTGTAAACCATAATTGGCTGCTTGAAGATAGATATATCCTGGTGTTCCTGGTTTTTTAGGGCGATAAATCCTATAAAATTTATGAATTATGTTAATCAATTTAACTTTATGGTTTTAGCATGTATTGTAACTAATTATTATTTACAGTGCCAGTATTATAAAGCCAGAACTTGAAACTTACTCGAAAATCTTTAAGATTCCATTTTCAACTTCTCCATATTGTGATCTATTAGATCTGGCATGAATTTCACAAATGAGTTTAGGAACACAAAATGTTTCATCTAATTTAAAGATAGTGGCAAATGCTTTATCAAGCTGTTTGATGCTATTGAAATTTTGTAGTTGGGGCAATATTGGACTTTCTAACTCTCGTTTTCTTTTGTATCCCCCACCACCTCCTCCTCCTCCTCCTCCACCACCACCATAACCCATGTTACCTCCATAACCACCACTCATGCCACCTCCGTAGCCGCCACCACCACTACTTCCCCCATATCCACCGCCACCTCCCCCGTATCCTCCACCACCTCCACCGTATCCACCACCACCTCCTCCATAACTACCACCACCTCCTCCGTATCCTCCTCCCCCATAACTGCTTTGTTGCTGTTTCATTTGCTTTTCTTTCTTAATTTTTATCAATAATGCCACTAGTGCTATAAATGCAATCGTAGGTATAATCCCAAGAGTAGATTCGACTTCAGGAAAATTTAGAGCCAGTAGGGCCACCAAAAAAGCCCAAAACATAAAGTATTTTTTCATGGTTGATTTGTGACCAATTACAGCGTCAAAATGAAATTTACTCCACCTTTAAACACAATGATATAATTAGCATTATTAAGAAATCATAACATAAATACTAAAAACAAGAACTAATGATTGGTCAGTTATTAGGGAAAATGTTTGTTTCTTAAAGTAGTTTTAAACTTTGTAAGACGCAACTTTTTTTAAGACGAAAGTTTTTTTGATAAATAATTTTGGTACAACTTCCACAAGTTTATAATAGCTTTAAAATCTATTTAAAAATTTCAAGTTGTACATAAAGTAATAAAAATTTGTCAATCTTTAAAGTCAATCAGTAAGAATATCCACCATGTTAGCAAAAATATGTAAACATAATTATTGTATTATATAATACTGAATAAAGAAATAAAATTAATCCAACCTGGTTGTGAATGATGCTTAGCATCCAATGAAAAAAATCCAGATAAACTTCCCAGATATTAATTTCTAATCATAATCACCATTAGAAATTGTACAATCTGATGCATGCACAACTGATAAGTTAGTTACTTATAAGATCAAAGTATAGAAATGTAAAAATTTTCGATTACATCGCAGGCTTTTATAGCCAAAATTTTGTTCATCTTCAATATCTGAAACACATTTGCAGAAGGGAATTCAGAGTTTCCACCCGTTTACTTTTAGCAAATGGTGTAACGGGGGAGGTGATGTATTTAGTTTTGGGGGTATTACATCCTCATTTACCCCCGATTCTTCTCATCCTCATCTCACAACATTTTTCTTCTAGAAGCTCCTCCCAGTGCCTTTACAACGATTCATATTATATTTTTCCGTTTACTACATCAGCATCAATGAAACATACGTTATTACCAGCCCTCATTTACACCTATACAACAACAACAAAATAACAATAGGATTCTTAATCCACCCCTTCTTCATTCCACTAAAAATCTCCTCAAAATGTTGCCGGATGGGAGCAGCAAAATGAAAATTTGTGCTAAAAATAAGTGAACGCATTTTTATAAGACAATTAAAGATTGAAAAAGAAATTAACTTTATATTAAAATAAAAACCTGAAATAAATTATCAAGTGTTTTAAATTTGTAACACGTCATTAAAACATACTGCCTTGCTTTACTTTAAAAAAATCAAAATTTAATACTCACTAAATTAAACTCTATAAATATTTTTGATTTTGATGATAAATGTTTAACGGTACAAAAGAATTATTTAACCATTGTTAGTATAGTGTTTAGAATTTACCTACTGACCCAATGAACAAATTTTTGATGAAATAGCAAATTTTTTTGTCGGATTTATTTCCTTTTATCATCATTATAATTTTATCTAAGTTATTTTAGATAATAATTTAACAGTAATAATCATTTTTTTCCCTTCAAATATTGACTATAAATAAATTCTTAAAGAATTGTGTTCAATTAGCGTTGGTCAATGGCAATCTAAATATAGAAACTAAACTTATGTATAGTACTAAATTTGCATTGTCATTTGTGTCAACGACTCATTAACTGTGGATATCAATAGTTTATGTACTGGCATTACTGCGCATGCGATAAGACAGCGATTTTGCACAAATAAATGTATAAAGATTGACAATTTTATTTTTGTTAAAAAAAAAATTATAAAAATAATGACTAAGCAGATAAAGTGATTAAGTCAAATAAATTTTATAATACAGTATAAGGAAGTCACGAAAAAAATAAAAGTTAAAGAAAAACGTCAAATATATTGCACTTCTACTGTGAGTTATTTACATATTTTGTTATTTTTATGATTGTTTATTTTGTGTTAATTAAATCATCAATTAAGTTTGACAAATTTACGTGAAACCGTTTCATAAGTTGCTTTTGATGAGCACAGACATAAGACATAGTTTGAAAACATCAAAATGGTCTTATTTTAATAAATCTAAATGCAGCGTTAAAGAATAAAATGCAAATCGCAATTGTTTTCTAGAAAGTTGATTTAACGATTGCTTAGATAAGGATGGATGATTCTGAACAATATTACAAATCTCCTTAGCAAATTGTAATAACAAGCGTATTAAGTAAAAGGAAATAAAGCTTAAAATTAAGATTTAAAAAGCAGATAAAGCTGCCCAATTGAAGAAATTCTAAACAATAAATTGATTTTAAAATAAAAAAATATATTAGATGTTAGAGAAATTCAACGCCATTGAGTTTAGCTACTCTGATACAGTTTTTAAATCAATTACAGACTACACTACAAATTTAAAGTTCACTAAATTACATTGCAATACACGGTATTCCAGTTGCACAATATACAGTGCGATAAAATATTCATAAGCTTTTTTAACGTCTAAGGATTAATGCTTAAAACCAAACAATGCTAAGAAAGAGTTAGTAAGATAATTAATTTAACAAATACAAAAATGTGCTAATTTTATTTATCAAATAAATTATTAATTTACCAAACGCAATAAAATATTTACAAAGTACCGTTACCAATATAGAAAAACTCTGTATTAGTCACAATTGCAGTGCAACTTATTCTATTGAAGGTTAACATTTCAATGTTCACGTATCTGGTTAAAATACAGGTAACAATTTAACAAATCTACATAATAAATATTGATAAATAACATTACATAGTGCTGTTTAACGTGTTATTTTCGTGTTAGTGTTTTCATTTTGTCTGACAGTGTTAAATGTAACGATACACCAATAGCCTAATTATTTTTCCTAATAATTATAAGTATTAGTTTCTAATGCTCATAAATCTCATTAGCAATTAGCAGTTACCAGTTATTTGTATCGATAATTTAGTTATCAACTCTTTCGCACTGTTTTACTCCGTGTCCATTTACACGTGTTAATCCTTTTTGTTAATTACATGGCAACTAGCGCATGACCAACTTTTTTTCTACCGTTAAAAAAATTATTCGGCTTTTAAGTGCGTCGTTAATTAATCAAAATACAAAGTGTTTTAGCTACAACATGCATGAAAATGTTATCAATTAATAAAATGTAGGTCTTCTCTCGTACAAACGAAAATTTAAATAGACACAGTACAACATATTTAAAAGTGCATGTAAATCAAATTTTGTTTTATGACAGACAATATTCCGCCGCATTTAAATTTACTTCAACTAACAGGATATATCTTTTGCTTTTTATTATTATGTTAACTCAAAAATATGGCAACTGAGCAATCAATTTTAAAAATTAAAACTTTTTGATACGTTTGGATTTAAAGAATTTTTTTTTGTTAAGAATTTATTTTTAAATACAAGTACTGTACACAGTAGTAACTTATATTGTGTTACTTAATTGTAAAACTGACATTTTTCTTTTCCTTTTTCATGTTTAATTTATTAAATTTATAAATACGGGTATTAAAATGTTTCCCCCTTTGAAATGAATTGAATGTGCTCTATGAAGAATAACGAGTGGCCCATATTTTTTAAAAATTTAATTATCAGAGATCTATTGTTTGCCAAAAAAAAATTAGTTTGGAAATGGTTGTTGACAAATTTCAGCAAATATTTACAAAATTATAGAAAGTTGTAACAACTAAAAATATTTGTGAAATTGTTAAGTCATGCACTTGTAGTTAATGTTAAAACTTAATTAATTTTTTCATCACAATAAAATATATTAGATACACATGAATTGTTATTAAAAAGCAATATTTAATTCTATAGGCGAAAAATATTTGATTCAAAATCTAAACATTTATAATAATTATTTGATAATTTATTTTAGTAATAAATGTAGTTCAACCAATCTTTATGCAAACTTCCGGTTTATTTTACTTCAAATAAAGTAAAACTATTTTAATGAAGACACGTTTTAAATCAGGATGTTTATATTCAGCAAATAAAGAAAACAATTTTGATTAATACCATTGTTAGAAATGGATGCCGTTATAAATTCAATCTAGTAAGCAACGGCAAAGGAAATTAAATAAATTTTAAACTGGAGTGTTTATTTGCACATACAGAAACGACCATATTATAATTACCTGTCCCTAACATTAATTAAAATTCCAACAAATTACTTTGTCATTACTTCCACTCTACAGTATAGTTTACAATAGATTACAAAACAGCATCTTTAGTTTACATACTGTAATTATTTTTGCACTAATTTATACTAATGGTAAGCTATTTGTGGCATTCCTTCAATATTTTGTAATCTTTCAATAGCAAATGTCAAGAGTAAAACAAATTAATAATTTAAAAGCTTAAACTAAAAAATCTTTATAAATATTCCAAATACATTATATAAGTGTAGTAGAGTCAATTTAATAACAATTTGTCATTTAACATGAGTACTGTATACAGCATATTAATATTTACATGTGCAAAACTGCAAATGCATTTCAAAGTTGCTAGTCTAATCTGAAGTCTCTAGTAGTGATGAACTGCTTATTATAAATATAATTTATTACAGCAACTATTGTTAGATGAATAATTAATTAATGCACCATAATAAAGAATATAAGATGCATTTTAATTTGTAAAAGGGACACTGTTTCAATTACTTTCTTAATAAATAGCAAAGCTGTTTAACGATTATTCATTCAGTTACTGTAGCAATTGTCACTCCTCTACATCAATATTGGTTCAGTAATTCTAATTGCATTTTATTTGAAAAAGAAATTATTAAAACAACAACAAAAAACATACAGTTTAAAAACAATAGTATTATATTTAAAGTCAACACAATTAAATGGCAAAGTGACTTAAAAAATGTCTGCGACCCAAATGATGCTAAATTGAAGTGTTATTATTGAAAAAGCTTTGCAATTGATAAACATGTGTAAAATGACTTGAAAACATTCGTTAAGAAAGATCAACATTGACATAATAAAACATGTTTTTCCTTATAAACATATTATGTAATGTTAATAACAGGTATTAAACATTTAACTACCGCTCCTTTTGCTTCTTAGAAACAAAATGTAAGGTAGTACAGTATATAATGGCAAAACCAGCACGTTTTCAAGTGTTTACTATGAAGTAAAACTTAATAAAAAAAATCCCAATTCTTACTTTCAGTAAACCGATTTCGCATAATAATTTATTGTCTATGTTTCATATATATGTTTTCAATGGTATTGTAAAAATTGACTGAATAAAAACATAAAGAAGAAATCAACAGTTCTCACTATTGTTATGTGGGATAACTTTTTTTATTTTGGATTAAACTGGATTATTTTTTAAATGTAATTTCAGACTGGTTTACAACATTTTAGCACAGTATACTAGCAGACTTTACCGTATTATGAAATGTTGGGTTGTTTGTTTATTTTAGTTTTTGCCAATTGCATAACTTGTTTTATTCATTTTTTTTTTGTATTTTAAAATTACAGTATATAACTTTCATTTGTCTTATTAATTAAATGTTCAAAATAAGCTAAATAAATAATGCACACCTTTTTTGTTCATAATGATTTGGTCAAATATTTGTTTTTAATGTGATCCTTCTACTTAATATTTTCTTAATAATTCAATTTGCTTTGATTTTAGGTTATTAGAAATTATGGAAGGTTAATGTTGGGTATTGGTTTAGGTTTTAACTCTTTTTATTGGGTTAGAAGTTACTACGTGGTTCTACTATTATTATTGAGGTTGGTGAACTCTATAATGCTGACTCATGTTTTAAAGTCGATTTCGACACTAGACAAACTGTTGCCATTTATGTAAAAAGCAATTAAAAAATTTGCTCTCATCATTGTGAATGAGCGTTATCAGACAACAGTGCAAACATCCAAGAATTTTAAAATGTTTAGTAAAAGCTCAGCAACCACTGTCAATTCTCTTCTCAAGTACAAGTTAAAACACAAAAGATTTAATCAAAAAAAGTAACGCATTTTTAAATTAATGTACATTATACTCAATTATCATAAACCCTATTATATTATATTTTAAAATTTACTAAAACTTTGCAAAAAAAAAAAATTAGAAATGATTAGTTTAAATTTTAAAGAGTAAGCTTACTGTAGATATTGCTAATTATAGCTTAATATAATTACTGGCTATTATTATTAGCTACTTTTCTTCTGGAAAATAAGCAAATTTTTTAAACTCTATTCAACTTTTTACTGAAGACCTCATACGACGACTCCAGTTAAATTTCTACTTACAATAATCCATCACTCTTTTATAAATAATTGTAAAAAAAAATTAAACATAAACTTTCTTAAATTATTTTAGATCATTGTATTTCTACGATGTAATTGATTTAAAAAAAAAACCATTATGATCGCTATTAAATTTGTATTTTTTATGGGAAAACATTTGGCCATTTTCACAATAACAATAAAAATACTCAATAACAAAACAATATCGTTGATTTTTTTAAATAAAATTTCTATTCAAAACGACTAACTAAAAATGTATAATCACGATTCCATCCGATTTTATTGTAATTTTTGTGTCCACAACACTTGATCTATTTTACTGTATTAATTGAATCTTTTTTTACCAAACAAATATTATTAATAATATTATTCAATTAACAAGAGTTGCACCAAATAAACATGACATCATTTAAACACAATAAAATGTAATCGGAACTGATGCATGGTTATTAACTAATGGTTGATTTCTTTATGTTAATTGAAAAAATTCACTACCCTGTATATCAATTTCTATCTCAGGTTTAACTATTACCAATAAAATAATCATTGCTATATTAAAGTAGTAGTGGCTGTGTTTTTATATGTAAAAACATATTACTAGCGTTTACATCATAGAAATGATATTGCAAAATAAGTTATAGCTGTTTCTTTACGCGTTTGTATATTCTATAGAATGAATATTGATCTAGATAAAAAGTCGAGATAATTTAGACACATCAATATTTTTTATTATTATTACAATAGATTACTTCATCACACAAGAAATCGTTGACAACAATTTTTAAATTTGTGAAATTGTATTTATACGCATTTTAGCCATGCTCAGCTTTGCAACACAAATGCAATTTTCAATTTTAATTGAAACCGATTTTTACATGAATTTGCAGTTTAGACTTTCATACCATTTTTTATAGTGAAATTTACTAAACTATTTTGTTTCTTAATCCATCTACTGTAGATATCTAAAATCACTAAAAATCCTACAAAATAGTTTCTGAAGTATTCCAAGTAGGAATAAAAATAGGTACTGTATAGTGAAAAGCATTTTCTCATAGAAGAGTACATAAAGGTTCAATTTACGAGTACTTAGCATCGCCTCGTAAAACACAAAAGAATTTAAACTTTAATGTTCATTTCTTAACCGCATAAAATGTCGATTTATTTCGGTGGTAATGGATATTTGAAACCCCATATTATACATTAACAACTTAGCAGGTTAACGGCATATTAGCTTAAATGTGTCCCCTCGCAAATGGTGTGGCCCTTCATACACAACAGCAATTAAAGTTGTAAATAAATGAGTCAATTTATTGAAGTGCTAATCAAAAAGACTCAAACTGTAGTAAAATTTGTAAACAGTTAGCTAAAGTGGTACAGCATTAATGTACATGTACTTGAAAGTTTAACCAAATGGACCAATGCTTCCAAACCATCGTTTTTTTTTAATTGTATCATTCAAAATCGATGTAAATCAAACATTTTCCTTCAATAAATGTTGGTAATTAAATCGTTTTATTAGGTAAACTTTCTCCTTTAAACTGACTGAACAAGTGTATCTAATAAATAACTTTTCAATGAAATCCTTACAGTTTCTCAACAGGAAATAGCATAGTGATTTGTTAGTTGTTTTCTATGTAGGTGGAAAAGTACTTGTATGCCTCGATACACCTGATTATTGCTTTTACTAAAACCGGAATAATGACTAATTGAAACGGCTCAAACGTGTTAAATATTTTTTTTATTTTTTTTCCCTCAGCCCTATTGTCATCGCCGACTCGGAGAAGATTGTAGTCTAAACTCTCTTAACGTAATATTATAAAAAATCAAATCTTAATCTTTAGTAAGGTCAATGTACTTTATATAGGACACTGTGTCAATACGTCACTTACGCTTACGTATTGAAGTGATACGGCACCTTTCATGTAATGGAAGAAAATAGTGTCAGTTAAATTCTGAACAAAAGGACTGCGGAAGGAAAAATTTAACATACAAATTATTATTGGTCCTTCAATTCAATAAAGATTTCTTCAAGTTAATTAAGCAGTTCATTTTTTCAAAGTTAATGGTTAAAAAAACGAGATTTTATCACAAACTCAAATAAAATACATTCAAATAGCTGACAAAATGACACTTTTATACTGCATTTTCGTCTATTCACAATGCTGACAAAGCATCAGTTTTGCCAATTAGAGGTTCTATTTTCGTTGAAGAACTAATTGGAATTCATTTATTGAGGGTTTAAATACAGTTCATCACTTATATGTTTTATAAGTACTGTATGTACAGGTATACGTCAGTAATATTATTGGCCATCACTATTCCGATAACGAATGAGCCTACTGTATTAATTTATTTCATTTTTTTTTTGTTATCCTATCAAGAAAAATCAACAAAGATGACCACTCCATCTTTATAATGATTTCTCTTACTATCTCAATCGACTGAAAATGTAATGCAAACTCAACTTAGTAACTTTATAAATTACTAAAAGTTTTCATAAAAAAGAAATCATTATGTAAGCCGTAAATGCAAAATAACGGTAGATGTTTTTATAATAACACCGCCAAAATGTTTTGTTAAAATGCCAAATGCACAAATGAAGTGCTGCAATATATAATTTCAAGTTTGCGTGAGATGCAAATTGTTACAAAATGCTCAGCAATTCTCCTTATTATTTGAAAATGTTCCAGCGTTTTCCATTATTGCATCAATGTATCGATTTAGAAATCGTTAAGTGTATTAATCATAGTTGTTCAAAGCTCAAATAAAGCTTAATCAACAATCAGTAATTGTGCAAGTTAAACTATTTTTAGTTAATCACCAATTCACCAA
The DNA here is from genome assembly GCA_013389785.1 of Helicorthomorpha holstii. NCBI lineage: Eukaryota > Metazoa > Arthropoda > Diplopoda > Polydesmida > Paradoxosomatidae > Helicorthomorpha > Helicorthomorpha holstii. The sequence goes on along the minus strand of JAAFCF010002710.1, from coordinate 475,716 downwards.
ATACCAACTAATCGCACCATTTAAGACAAAAGAAAACGTTCCAGTCTGAATGTGCAAAGAACCACATATGAAGAAGGATAGCACCTTTATAAGAAATAGGAAACATTAATTTGCAGTACTGAAAAATTAATTTAAGATAAAAGTTCTAAAACAAATTTTACTATTGATCTTTTGCATTGCTATGACCATCATTAATTTAATTAGAAATGTTTGATTAAGTTAAAATTCCATTAAAATTGAGAAAATGATCATTGATTGATTGATTGATAATTACAGAAATACCTGAAGGTGGCAGTGTAACTGCAGATAGAATAGTTTATAGCTTCATAAAATGCTTATAAACAATAATCGATGTCACGCTATTGCCGCTTCTGACTCCTCCCAATTTCGTTGGTCAACCCACCACCAACTCTCTCAAGCTTTACAGTACTTTTACTTTTCATTCATTGTCAGAACTCCAGAGTTGAAGTAAAGAGAAGCAACAGTCGAGTTATGAAGTTCAATTAGTCTTACAAGGATTTACTCAAAAGGTAAAACTCGAATTATGATAAATTAAACACTGCTCAATTTAAAATGAGAAATTGCACTTCATGTTTAATGGCAATCGATTGTTGCACTTGGGAACATCAAGTTGCCATAACATCACTAACCCATAGCATGCGAATATATCGAACATTTCAAGGACGTGACATTGTCCTCCTTACTGAGTAATCTCAATTTAATCATTTACGATGGAAATATAATGATTGAATCACAGAAATTATATTAAATCACTAAATTCTGTGTCAATGAGACATTGCTAAATTGTTAATTAACCAGCTTAATGGCAATGTGTAGTTTTCAGTTACAGTATATCGTTCAAAACTTAAATAATATATTTATTTTATATATAAATACCAGCACTATAATAACTAAAGTACTGTACTAAGATAATAACAAAATTTAGCGTATTGGAAATTTTATGTGTAGCTAAATCTACTGTACGTAGGCCAATTGAATTTTGAAATAAAAAAACTTTGCTCAAGAAAACAAAATTTCACTTCCAAAACACAAAACCTGGCTTTCATTAACTAATGACATTATTTATTTATTTGAATTTATTATGTTGAACACTTTATTTCCTTCAGTAATCGATATGACAATTCTTAGCACTTTCATTTACTAAATTAGTGACAGTAAAGCGTTGTCTATACTAAATTGCTTGTTAAACATCTTGTATGTAATAATAATTAATTACTATGTTTACCCTTTTATTGATTAGTCGTATAAATGAGTAAAATGACATAGTCATTAGTATGACCATCAATGACATTAAATCGCTCTTGTTAAGATTTAATGTCATTTTATATTTAATAAAAGATGTCGTTGACAGATAAACCATCTCGTAATGCACAATGGCTCTTGAAGCAGGACCAACGGAACTAACCAGAAATCCTTCAGCAAAATACAACAAACTTTCAGAAAAGTTGCGTCAAGTTACACCAGATGAATTGCAATGCTCAATGTTTTGTGGTGGTAAAAAGTGCAAATACGAAAGCGCAACTTGCTGGGATACTAAAGATATGGCTATCAATGGCTTATATTCCCACTGGTAAGTCAAATCTGTTCATTAATTTGTATTCAGTAGACTTTGCGACTAGAAATATCGTTCTGTCTTTACTTACGAGTCTTTGAATGTACCATTACTCGTGTATAGCAATTACAATAGTCATTATACCTGTTTAGAGGGAGAAAAAAGCAGTAAAGCACGCAAACTATAAAAATGAATGTTTTATATTAAATGTAGACCTTGAAAGTACAAGTACATTTCACTATAATGCAAACTTGAAACACAATAAGTCACTGTTAGTTCGCCAATATCGACGATAGCATTTCATAAAACATAAAAGCATCGCAGCTAACGTAGAAATGAATTGAGCAAAACAATCGCAACTGTCACTGTGTCACATACAAGTATAAGTAATGAATGCCCTGTCAATCACACTGCAATTCAATGTCAGTGTTAAATTTAGATAGCCCAAATTATTACACATATAGTAATCATTCAGCACTCGCTTTTAACACATTGTACACACAGCAGCCACATGGATACACAGTAGTGAATTAAAAGTTTGTCAACATTGAAAAAAGCATGATTGACATATCAATTAATATTGTATACAGCTCTTTAAGTGTCCAAAATCAGATAGGAATGAATAATACCATACTCATTATACTAAAAACATTTAAAGTTACAGTAGTAACTCATAGTTAGACCTCCTAATATTTAAAGTATTTCTAACTAATAAATTTAAGTAGATTAGTAAATTACAAGAAAACACACTCATTCATTTTAACAAACTAAACTGCCCTTGGAGTGTGGACACTTTGTTAATACAGTAATGTGAACAATGATTGATGCTTTGTAATGAATTTTCATGAACGTAGTTACTTAGCAATACAAATTAAACAAAACAAAAAAAGTAAAAATATTTGCTTCAATGCATTGATGATAATTCGATCAAATATACATTTTAAAATTATAACGCCGTTGATAAACAAAGTAACATTACACGTAGGCTTTGGGGCAATTACTCTGAGACCTAGTTGGGTTAAAAATATTTTTTAAAAAAATCCACTAGTGTATTAATCCTTCTAAGTTTGACGAATTCAAAAGTCAAATTAGACTGTTAGAAAATTAATCACAACAAATTTTAACCACCAAAATTCTCTTAAAAGTAAACATAAAAAACACTCGGTCTATTTTTAAAAGCATTGCAAATCTTTCCAAAGTCTTTACTGGGATGCTAAAGTTTATCACTGTTTCTTGGTTTGTTTATTTATTCAGGTTTTTTTAAATAATTTATATCTGGTTAATAAATGTAGAAGACACGCTACATCGTATGTCCTTTCTTGCCACATTAATTAGTTGTTAGGTTCAGATATTGGTTGATAGCGTGACTTGTTGTCTTTGTTTTATTTATCTATGCAAGTAAAAGCCAAGTACAATAATGGTACAAGTAACTTACGCCATAACCTCTAAAGTACAAACAAAAGGACTGACCGTAACAGTATCAGAGACAACAAAGACGTTTCTATCATCGATTGATTTGATACTCCCATTAAATTTGCCCTATTTACACCATTACTTTTTACTTTTATTCGCACAGACAAACAAGAACATAAAACGTTATAATTTATATGAAGGTCAAAGTTTTGTTGTGTTTATAAATATTTTAAGATAAATGTATTGATGTGATTGATCGATAATGTTGTACAGTATAGTATTTTACTTTTATGTTTGTGTGATCTACGGCTTAGGATTACAGATGAAATTTTAGCTTGCGCAAGACCAAATACAGCAAATATAGACAAATTTAACATTATCCAGCAATTTCAAAGGTAAACTAAACATTCTAACTACATTAACAAGATCCAATATGTTTTTCTGATTAATACTCGATTAGAAATGGAATTAAATCCATATTTAATCTTCAGTCCCGAGGTGAACATAGCAGTTGTACACCTCAACTTCACAAAAGTGGTTTTTCCTATAATCCACAAGGATTCATGAAACAGAATAGTAAGCTCAAAATAAATTAGCAGGATGTTCATAAAGTCCTTTAAGTCATTTCAAACATCCATAGAAAAATTCATACTGTAAAAGTTTAATATCCATGTAAGACAAATTTCAAGTGCTTTATAAACATCCTGTGCAGTGTACACTGTATGCTATCATTACTAAAGTTTAATATGATTTTTCTTAATGCTATCAGTATTTTTCTACAATTTTGCAATGCAAGTATCTTTCAATTTATAGTTCAAGAAAAAAAATGTTTAATCGATTATTTGGTTATAATTTCTAGAAAAGACTATGGTGTTGCTTCAAGAGACTTTTTGTTGGACATGGTAAAAGTAATGGCTTTTGCTTTACTTGAAGGAAAAGTTGCGGTTCATTGCCATGCAGGACTAGGTAAACTACCATTTGGTGCGGTAATGGTTGGTTTTCCAACTGAGAGATCAATTGCAAACCATGTCATACTGTTTATCATTCAGAAGTCAGTCACTTTGTCAGCATTCAATGCCACATCGATGGCAGTCAGCCAACAAAATAATCGATTTGAATTAAAAATTTAAATTTGCAAGTTAAGAAAGTAACAAATTGAAAAGAATGCCAATCAATTTAATGGTAATATTTTGTTTGCTAAGCTGTAGAAAGTAGTACAAATAAAATAATGTACACATAAGCTTAGTGTCCACTGTAACAATAAAAAGATGCAACTTTTAAATAATGAAATTCTCGTATCATCTTCTAGAAACCCCCTGTGCTGACAATGCTGGTCTTGAATTGTCCTTATAATCGATATCAATAAATAACTACTATCTAAATAAACATGAAATTAGTACCACATTATTAAATTTTGTTTTTTACAGGAAGAACAGGTGTCCTAATTGCTTCATATCTCATCTTTTCGTTACGAGTTACAGCCAACGAGGCCATCAGATATGTCAGGCTGAAAAGGTAAACACGTTTATTTTGCTATTGAAGTTGCACTTGTCATAAACACATAATGTGGATACAACTAATTATTTATATTATTGTTATTATTATTATTGAAAACCAATAATAATGGGTTTTTTGTATGTTTAGAGCCAATTCCATTCAAACAAGAGGACAAATACAATGCGTTCAAGCTTTTGCTCAATTTATCTTACCAAACTTTATTACTTTTGCTATTAGGTAACCGATTGTATACTCATACAAGCATTAACTTTTTTAATTTTCGGGGGAAAATCTTGAACTCTTTAAGTCACACAACTCTTAAAAAGTTGTACTTAATTACAGCTGCAAATTAGAAGACAGGTTCACCCTAGATGAATTTCTACAACGTCAGGGCAAACTTTTGCATGGCTATGAGGCTAGGCTGTTTAAGAACATTCCTAAAGTAATTATTCTACACTTAACAATATTTAAAGATAAAAGCTTCTTTTTAAAAAAAATATAATACTCTCTCCTTTATGTAGATTGTTTATGTAATTGGTCGACGAATACTTCAGCTTTGTCATTGTGAAAATGGAAAAGATTTACTAATAGCCACTGGCGATGAAGATGAAGTTGATCCTAAATCCTCATTGTTGAAGCGTAATTTATCACTGCAAGACATAACTCCCACTGAGAATCGAAAACCAGGAATTTTACGTCAACAAGCACTGACATCATCCCCTCAAGCCTCATTTGATGATGGTGGAAGCGTGAACCAAATAACATGGCCTGAAGCTGATGACCCAGATTTAGATGTTTCCGTCGATACCGTCAGTTTATCTGAACTTAATGAAGAAAATGCGGTGCTCCAAAATAGTTGCGCTGTCGAGCTGAATAACTTGAAAATGGATGTTCTAAAGTTAAAGTTGGAATATGATGGCATGACTTGTGTCATGGCTACAGCAGAAGGCATCGCTGCATTATTTCAATCACGTAAAGCAAAAGAGCCAAATGCATCCACACCCGAATTCGAGAAAAAATTGGAAAGATATAAAATTGACCTGAACACTCATACAGTTACTTGGGATGTTTTAGCTATTGAAAATGACCCACAAGTATTGGTCACCTTACTCCACTTATGGTTCCAACAGCTCAAAGTACAAACCTACGAATAAAGCAATTATTTCAGTAAATGCATGTTATTTGTGCTTACAGGAACCAATTTTTGGGGATAAAGAAATAAAGATTATCAGTCAGAAGGATTTGGATAAAAATGTTACAACAATTTTTCAGTCATTAAGCATTGTTAGTAACTTTTCATTTTTACACTTACAGTACCGTGTATTAAAACTAAAACAATTTTTCATCAATTTCTTAAACAGTAATTAAATATTTCAACTAATCTTGCTGTGTGATATTTTAGGGTATTCGGTCACTTGTGGATTGTTTTTCTCGGTTCACGTATCATCTAAATCCAATGACTGAAAATGCAAAAAAGTTGTTAATAACCAGTCTAAGTCGAATGATGTGCTCTCCTAAAGACGGTATTGTTTTCCTCACTAACAAATAAACAATATAAATTAATTACAAGGATTTTTTTTTACAATAATGTAGAAAAAGTATTGGAATCCTTCTTTCAAGCATATTTTAATTATATTAGACAACAAATTGGACCAAAAATCAACCAGGATAATGACCAAACCAAATCGATTCGATGAGATGATGCGTTAAAGTTACTGTCCTGGAATAAACTTTACGGCTGGAAAATAAGTCACTATTGCCTTTTCACGAACTGCTTCCAATCTTTACAGTTAGGAGCAACTGCAGTACCGAACCAAAGAACTATCATAAGATAATAGACAGTATGATAAGTTGACACCAAAGATAATAATGATCATTTTACTGATATAACAATTTCAGTCAGATTGAGGAAGAAAAAATGATGAGAAAATACCTTTAGGTGGCTTGATAGCAAAACTTTATGTAATAATTTGAGTTTTTGTTGACTTATTCTATAACGTCTTAACCTTCATAAGTCTAAAAAACTGGACATTTTTGTTAAATTGTACTGTATAAAATGGTCTTATTCAAACTATTTTTCTATTAGAGCTAGATTGTGTTATGTGATCACAGTTATTAGAATAACAATGTATGTGGTATTGTTTGTACAATATTAATTATGGTGCTTTTATGTGCAACTGTAAAAGTGTGTGATTGCAATAATTATTTAGTGAATAGAATTATCACAGTAGAGGTAAAATTTCAACGGTTTTACATTACAGTAAGTCATTATGCGTTTATGGCATGTAAAATAATGCAGGAATTCTTTTTAATGTCGCTTCCCATATTATGTTGATTTAGCTAATAAAAAACCCAATAACTTAAATGATTGTTTTGCTTCAGTAATTTCATTCTTCAGTTATCTAGAAAATTACACCTATTATAAACGCTAAGATATTACTTCCAAGTACCGGTACAAATAATGCATTAAGTTCATTATTGTATGCTCTGTATAAATCAGAGTAATAACATACCGGGTACTACTAAGTATTTGTACATCTTGACCTTAACCATGAAAATTATTGTCAAATGTGTAAATTAATTTACCAAACTATAAGAAACAAAAGTGTTCTGACAGAATTTCATCTTTAGTTGCGAAATTATGTTACATTAAGTCTCTTTTATATCATCCCGAGCACGTGGAAAGGGACGCTATTTAGTTTTCACTATTTTACGAGTACATTCTGATTTCTGACTAACATAAAACCAAAGCTCACTACATTCACTGTATTCAAAATTAGATTTTTCCTACCATTTTTCCTGGGTCTTCATAGTCATCGTTGGCATTATTTTAATCCTTTATATTGCACGGTAATCAAGCACTAATTTACGGAAATTTACAGTAGCTGCAGAGATTACTGTAGCTCATTGTTGATCACGTCACGGTAGTCATCAACTTCCAATTTAATATGTTGGTATCACTTAAAACTGAACGGTTAATCTTCATTTTTCGCATTACAAAAATCCAATTCACACACTCAAACAAGTACTGTAAACTCAGTTCTTCTAGCATAATAGTACAGTATTTGAGTGCAAAGGCAATCATGGATTCGAGATACAGTATACTGTACAATATGGCGGATAAAGAATATCTGAAGGGTAAAAGTCTGTCTATTTGCTGTAAAGTGTGCAGTGTATTTGAATGTTCATCAATCCCGATGCAAAGTGTATTATTACACCATTGATGAATTAACTAATAATTATTATAAAATAACACAAAAATACAAGTTTGGTCATTCGGTTTATAAAAATATTTTAAATCAACCGACCGTGTCAGCATCAACTGTCTGTACTGTATAGCATTGAGTTTAAAATAACGTTTTGCTCTAAGCTCTATAAATGTTTAAAAAATATACATATTACGCCGAAGCACCCGCTAAATTAATCGGCAATAATTAAAAGTTGACGTCTGCTTTTTTATTATTATTTCATTATACTGTATATGTACAATCAAAAACAAAAACCTTGCAAAATTAGGCATTATAATCTACACTCAATACTGACATGTCCAAATACTAATCCTCTTTATCAAATAAATACAATAAAATCATAACAAATATAACGTATAGCAATTATACGTTTCGCATCCTTCATTGCAATTAATTAAAATATTTAAAAAGTGTTGCGTTTATGTGTTTGGATCTTCAACGACTACCTCGCTAACTGTAGGAAGTTGTGAAGGTAATGGTGTGGTTGGACCACTGTAATCAGCATCAGTCTCATTCTCCACTTCAGATAGCCTATAATTGTTTTAGTTTTTTGTTAGTTTTAATTAATCATTATTAATTAAAAACGATGTCCTAATCTAAATTTATCAACCTTCCAAGTGGATGGTTTTTGTTGACATCATCATCGTCCACCTCACTAGTAAAGCTAAATCTGGCTCCTCGGTCGGCTGGAGGATGCCTTAAATGAACATCATGATGAAGAGTATCTAACTTCATGCCATGACTGCCATTAACGCCATCTTTTGATCTCAAACTTTCATGTGATTCTTGTCTATGATGTGCACCAGTATATTTTGGCATATGATGCTTTTCATTTAGTGGCACGTAATCAACATTCGAAACTTCGTGCCCAGTTGTTGTTGGGTGTGGATGATAGTCATGAGTAAATGAATGATGCGATTGGACTCTTTCCATGCGATTTCTTTTACGGCCACTGTTTAACATTGCCAAAAACTCGCCTGCCATTAAAGACTCTTTACGACCTAATGTTCGTGCATGGCCATTCTTTTTTGGTGATTCGATATCGTCAGGTGGACCACATTCACTTATACTTGTCTCACGCCACATCGTCCTAAAAATAATAGTTATTATTGTTTCTTATAAAATAATATTGGGAATAAAGTCTAACTTTATGTTAAAAGCAGGCGGCTGATCCGATGAACTTTCACATGCAAAACAATCTCGAAATTTATCCATAAAACTACGTTGAGGAATAGTAGAAAAATCAGGAGTAAACAATTCCTCTTGATGGACCATATGTTGTTCCCTTTCAGGAATCCTACACGTAAACCATTACAAATTTATCAACCTTGAAGTTACAAAGTTACAGAAGTCTAAAGCACTAAGAAAAGTAGTTCCTTAAGCACTAAGATAAGTAGTATTAAACACTAGTTTCTAAAATTGATGTTATTGCAATATTGTTTTAATATTCAAATTATTTAACAAACTTTAAATGCATTGTTGATCCGCAATATGTTGGTATTCGATGAATAAGCGTGTTTGAAGTATAAGGAACGTCCAATTCGTGATTATTCCAGTATAAATCTTTTTCCAGAGCTGGTGTTTTCAGGTACAGTTCATCAACTCCAAGATACGATACCTACATTTTTTTTTAAATGATATTTATATATGATGATTTATATTATTTGATCAGCTTTCATACCGTCAGATGCCTGTCAATGAGCCAATTTGTTTCAAAGTCATCGTCATCTTCGCCAAATGGATTAATTAACTGCTCGGCCACCTTTAACGTAATAATGGTTATTGTAAATATATCCTATACATTTTTAGATATTTAAAGTGCTAATAATAATTACCTTCAACCATCCCATGTAAAAGAAAAATTGTAAAAATGTAAAAATTGGAATGTAAAGATCGATTTCGTTTCCGTCATATCCCTGAGATGGGTCTAAAAATTGACGACCTACTAAACTGGCTACAAAAAACAAATGAGTCACCCATGTAACTACCTATATTAATATGGAAAGAAATAATTGATTAAATGATGATTTAAATTATTAAAAAATTCATATACGTACTTGTGTGTAAACCAGAGGAATAGTTACCCAATCGTGGCACCAAAGTAAGCTCATCCTCGTACGGGTCTCATTCAACTCCTAAAGTAGCCCATCATTTAAAATTACCGTTTTAAATTTAAATTTTTTAAAATATACGTTACCTCTAGAATGTGTTTTAGTGGTGCTCCATCCCTAACTCGTCCTTCTTTTTTTACTTGATCAAGCAAACGAAGAAACCAACACATAGGAACAAAATACTTGTTGATTTTTGCTTGAATTGCATTGAACCTGTGTCTTTCGTCTTCTGTCATAAAGCCTATTTAATTCAATAACACAATGGCAATCTTTAGTACTTTATTAAATCCGTTTTTAATTGTTTGATATGTCTAACCAGCTTCAACAAGATGATCCATTGTTGGAAATCTTTTTTTAACAGCAATGCTAATGGAAGTCATCATCATCACGAAGCTAAGGTTCCACCAACGCATTAATGTTCGTCGAATCAGTCGACCACGTTCATCCGTTCCATCCACATATAAAATAAGTGTATTCATTAGCCTTTAAAAAAATAAATTAAATGAAGATTTTGTTTGTTTTTAATAATAAAAATAGGATACCGGTAGTTATTATACCTGTCAGGCCATGGAATTGTAGTAAATTGGGTCCACCACCTCTGAACTACATAGGAAACATAAAATCCCAGCACAAATGATAATGGAATTAAATCCAAGTACCTCACACAATGTACAGCTACTTTTTCAAATGTCCTATAACAATATCATATATTATTACAAATATATTCACAAGCATAAGTGATTATTATCACGATGATTACCTTCTTTGGTCTTCTGACATTAACTCCCGGTACGAGAAGCTTATCAGAGCATACGCTGTGACATAAAGTAGAAATTCTTTATAAACTAATTTGTAAACACTTCCACGCCATTTTCCTAACAATTTAAAAAATCCAAAAAACGCTGATGTTGCCACATTAAATTGATACGAGACAGTCATTTTGTACTTCTTTTTAAATCAAAAGTCACTGCAATAAAAAAAAGTTTAAAAAATCAGTTAAAACAAAACAATTATAACCATAATTAATTAATGATATGGGATCGTTTAAGTTCAGTAACATTAAGTTATAGAATAATTAGTTTTAACACTATTAACACCTGTTTTAATCTTTTAGCAAGAATGCAAAATTTATAATTTTTTAGTACTGTACATTTAAAATGCTATAAAATAAGTCGCACCTATTTAACACTAAGATAATATGCTCGTTTTGAATAGAATCACTTATTCAGCTATATTGTACATACCTGAACTAATGATGTTTATTTAGTTAAAAAAAAATGAAATAAATTTCTTATTTTCTACGAAGGAAGTCAAACCATAATGATAAACCTTTTCGACATCCGTTATAAAGTTTTCCTTAAATTGTTTGCAAATTTTGTGTTACTTTTACATTTGTTGCTGACTGAATTGCGTAGGAAGTGCAACTAACTAATTTACTTTAAATTGCACGATGATATGAAAGCACATTGCTGGTACGAGTACTATCAGGTGTGTAAAATCAATTACCCTTACAAATGACACGAGTTACTGATTAACACTTGCGATTTTTTACTGCAATGTGATAACATTATTTTTGTTAAAAATCATCTTTGAAATTAATTGATATCAATAGACAAACCGGTGATGTGCAGACTTGCAAGGTTATCAAGCGTCTGTTTTACATATAATACAATTAAAATGTATTTAATAGATAAAATGAGTAGGTCAACTATTTGGCAACATGTAAAGAAACTTTCAAAAATGTATTATTGTTTTCCCTAAAAAACAAAACAATCAAAACTAGAGGGTTTATTTGAAATTCATTGCTACGGTACATCTAAAGTGAAATTTTTTTTTTATTAAAAGTGTTTACATTTACAACTTTACGTTAAAAGTTTTACACAAAACCTCTAAAATTCCCATTAATTCACTTATTTTTGATATAAATAAAGAAAACAAATTATGGGTACGCACGTTGAGAGTATACGTCAGTTTTGAGATAACAGTTGTGTCAAATAAACTGAAATAAAATCTTAAGTAGAAACAAGTCTATAACGTCTTGGTGATAATACAAGGCATCCCAATTTGAAATCAGTCTTTTACTACGAAAGTTTACATCATGTTTTTATTATGATGACTTAACTTTTTGCGGTGCCTGATTCTGCCATGTGCTTACATCAATAACGTCTAATAACGTGCTAACTTTAACATAACATATAGTAAACATTTCTCACATCAAGTATTATCATTTTGGTAAAAACATAAACAGTAGTACTTAGGCTTCTAAATCGATTAACATTAAATATGACACAGAATTAACAAGTGACTGAAAATAAAAATAAAAAAGGATGGTATAATAGCCTGTTTATGTAAAATTACATGTAAATATTTACGATTACATGTTAACAATTGCTTAAAAACATCAACAGAATGTACACTATGATAATAATTTATTACTATTGTTTATTGACTGGATTTGCATATAAAGACGCCCACTTTGTTTTACTGGAATTGCTGTCATTTTATTTTCAATTGTTAAAGAATTTTGTGCATTCAAAAATGTTGCATTTCTCGAATTTTTGCACTGTGATTTTAGTAATTTTATGTATTTTTATTAAGCTCATTTTTGCGCACTTTAAGTGCAGTTTTAAAAATTTATACACAGTAACGTAATTTAAAAGCTTTTAATCTTATCAATTTCGATTACTTAACAATTTTTTTCCTATGTGCAAATCTTTTACGCACACTTAACAAATATAACAAGCTATCGACTTTGATGGAAATCTAATCTATGTTATTAAATGCCCTGCAATGTGATATCAATATCGTATATAATGTACTTTTTGACTTTGTGGCCTTAGAATCGGCTTTCTTTTGTCTTTGACAATTCTCCTAGAGATATTTTCAATTGTAAACAGTACTTCGCACATATTAGCTTAGCTCACGCAAGGCAAATACCATAAGACATACACTATGTTATTATCAAACAATTTCGCAATGGGTAATACGACAATTGCTTTGGCAAAAAATATATCGTAAAACCATGGCATGCAGTGTCTATGATTTTTATCATTAAAACCATTTTGACCTTGAGGGATGATTTTATTTTAATTGCATAATATTAGATAGCCTTTGATTAATCTTCTATAAATATTTTCCAAAGTCGCAAAAATAAAATAAGTGTGTTGATTAATATTAATTCGAGCTGTTTATTCTGTATATTTTGTGCTGAGTTTATTAATTATCTGCATCGCCCGCTTATATTACAAACTAAATGTACACGGTGATCATTTTTATTGTGTAATTTTTATAATTAAATATGGCGAAGTCAACGTATTATTTGCTTAGTACTGTACCTGTCTTCGCCTAATCTAGAACTCGCCTTCGCAATATTGCAACATACTTTCGAAATGTAGCTATAATAGTAATTACACGATGTGTGACGAGCATAATTTTAAATTGTCAAATTAATAGCAGCATATAAATTTAAGGTCTGAAATTGTAAGTCTGTTACTGTGCATCTTGACTTAGCTACTTGCAAGTCGCGTCAGACCACTTGAATTTAATGACATACATTTTTTAACCATTGTAGTACACTAATTTTAATTAATGCAAAATGCTTAATAGAAGTAATTAAATTTTTTTTTTAAGTATTTTGTCTGAACATCATGAAAAGATTTTTCAGGTATAATCTCTTTAACTTACACTAAGTTTTACACTTGCATACAAAATTTTAAATTACATTTATTTAAAGTTAAAATGAGCATTTCTATTGTTAATTTTTTTAAATTTTTATTTCCTTATGATTGCCGCACAATAGCACCCTCAATAAGTTTTGCATTTAATTAGAATGACTACCAAATCCTTAACTTTCAAAATTATTTAGCTAAATTTCACTTAGTGTTTTTCCTTAAAAGTTTCTAGATTTTTTAAATGAATGACAATGCATTATACACCATACAACCATCGATTGTTGTTGGCAGCTTTTTATATAATTCTTAAAAATACAGTATATAATAAAAAATAAAGATGAAAGTTCAAGAATTACAGAAACCAATTTTCAGCATTCAATTTTCTACAAGCTAAAAACGCAATCTAGTGTCTGGGTATTTTTGTGTTCAAATGTAATTTCCATTTAAGTTAGTTGCTAAGCTACAGTAAATTGACTTAAAATGTTAAAAAAATAAACTTTCTATTTATAAGATGTTATTTACTGTGATATCATAATTATGGAAAAAAAAGTTATTAATATTCATCTGAAGTATTCATTTCCGGACATCCGGTATGCTAAGATTCAAAATAATGTCATGTTGTCAACAAAACGGCACATACAGTATAAACAATACAAAAATACAATACTAGTGACTAAAATGAAATGCAATGTCTGGATAAAACAAAAGTACAGTGGATTCTCGTTAACACGAACGCCGTTAAGACGAATTTCTCGTTAACACGAAGCAACGTTGCGGTCCCGAACAACAATATAGGCTTTCCCATACATTTTTTGTTCGTTAACACCAAGTAAAAACCCGTTAACACGAACTGATTTTGCTTCTAAGAATGAAAAATTGCAAATATCGTCGGCAAAAATGTAGAGAAAATCAAAATTTTGATAAGTTTGAATGTTTATATAAAAACAAACACAAATTCAATACTTTTTTTGTTTGTTTTTATAAAAAAAAGATTTAAAATTGCATCGTTTTTGCTGGGATGTCAGTTTGACTCTAAAAAATGTCAGTTTGACTCTAAATAATGTCAGTTTGACTCTAAAAAATGTCAATTTGACTCTAAAAAATGTCAGTTCACTCTAAAAATGTCAGTTTGACTTTAAAAAATGTGAGTTTAACTCTAAAAAATGTCAGTTTGACTCTCAAAAATGTTAGTTTGACTTTAGAAAATGTCAGTTTGACTCTAAAAAATGTCAGTTTGACTTTAGAAAATGTGAGTTTGACTCTAAAAAATGTGAGTTTGACTCTAAAAAATGTGAGTTTGACCAATATATATTATATTTTACATGTATTCGTTAACACAAAACCCCGTTAACACGAAGAAAAATCTTGGTCCCGTCGACTTCGTGTTAACGAGAATCCACTGTACTTTAAAAACTAGCCTACAAATTGGGATGTTGAAATTTCATTAATTCGCAAAGTATTGCTTTATACCGTTAAGTTTAGATAAGTTATTCTTTCTTTAATACTTTCTTTCAAGGTGTACGATTCCAGCTGTTTAATACTGTGACTTAAACACAGTATAATGTTAAAATTAAAAACATGTTTGCTTGAAAAAATTAATGACATTTCATGCAACCAACGATACACCAGGATTTGATAAATTTTTAATTTAAACCAAAAACGTTATATGCATGAAAAATTAGAGTTTATCAAAGCCTTTAAAAATCTTACATTTCTAGTTTTGAATGTAAAATATTATTGCTTAGTTGTTTACATTACGGTTTAGGAATTCTACTTTCAAGGACTTTGTGAAGAAATTGCATAATAATTTTCTCGATTCTGAAAATCATATTATTTGAAGCATATAATTATGTCTAAAATGACAAATTAATACATGTTATTAGTGTCTTATTATTTGTTTCAAATAACGACTCCCATACGGCTACACTATTGTCACGATTAGAAAGCTAATGTACCTGTACATAATAAATTATTATCAGTAAAACTAGTGTACCAGTCATATTGAATGAACTTCAGCAAAATTTAAATGCATTTCACGAAAATAATCTAAGATTGTATAGAAATAGTAATCAATACAAACGCAACTTCATTGTTATCTACTTTGAAATGATTAAGGAAATTCTATCCATCAATTAAGTAAGTTTTAAAAAACGTAATTATTTGCATTAAACTTTTAAATCTTAATACTTATTTTAAGTTATTAAGAATGTGGTGTAATAAAATATTAAAAAAATAAGTTAATTATTACCGGTATATTAAAGAGAATTAAAAACAATAACTATAAAGCTGTATTTTATGCAACATGCTAAGTCGTAATTTACATTACAGTGCATTCTCGTTAACACGAACGCCGTTAAAACGAATTTCTCGTTAACACGAAGCAACATTGCGGTCCCGAACTACAGTATAGGCTTTTCCATACATTTTTTGTTCGTTAACACAAAGTAAAACCCCATTAACACGAACTGATTTTGCTTCTCCGAATGAAAAATTGCATATTTCGTCGGCGAAAATGTAGAGAAAATCAAAAAAATGTGAGTTTGACTCTTAAAAATGTCAGTTTGACTCTAGAAAATGTCAGTTTGACTCTAAAAAATGTCAGTTTGACTCTAAAAAATGTCAGTTTGACTCTGAAAAATGTCAGTTTGACTCTAAAAATGTCAGTTTGACTCTAAAAAATGTCAGTTTGATTCTTAAAAAATGTGAGTTTGACTCTAAAAAATGTCAATTTGACTCTAAAAATGTGAGTTTGACTCTAAAAA
>JAAFCF010002710.1:428529-459341 GCA_013389785.1 Helicorthomorpha holstii | reverse complement strand
ACACGAAGAAAAATCTCGGTCCCATCGACTTCGTGTTAACGAGAATCCATTGTATTTTAATTTTTTTAAACTACTATATAATGTATAATAATTTTCTTTTTAACATTAAATTTGCACATTACATGGCATTAAATAATTACCGAAAATATTTGTAGTTTGTTAAGAGGTTTAATTTGTTTTTATACCGTAATAGGTTTCTTTTATGCAGAATCTACCATTAAGTTTAGTTCAGTAAAATTCTTATATTTTTAATGTATGTTAATATTTCATTATATCAGTCGGTGTGTAAATTCAGTGTATGTGAACCGTAAAACTATTCATTCGGTTTTTGTGAACTACTGAAAACAGTACTTAATTTCAACAATAGATAATAAGTTAGTTAATTGGATAGCAACTGAGCATATAGCCCGATTAAGAAAATTGGAGAAAACTACTGATTTACAAAATAAGTTAAATTGATTTTGAATTCAGCACTTACTGTATTAACAGTAAAGAAGACACTTGTTGACAGTTATGAGAAGGACCTCCCTGAAATATTGTCCTTGCGATCTTTTTCTCTGATAAAAATCCTGAATACTTAATGAAATAGATCTCCACTTTTAAAAATACTCTAAAAATGTGTGAGAAGAACCAAAATTTGACTATTGCCAAGGCCATCACATCCTGGTCAATGTCCTGTTCAAATAAGTTAAATTGGTTTCAACCTGTAAATGCAATTATTTTTAAAGGCATGTTTTAAGGGAAATGCCTTAAAGCGAAATACAGTATAAAGCAATTTTACCCTTTCATTTACTGTATGTCAATGGCTCACAAACTCATTGAGTTTACCTGAATGTTCCCATTTGAAGCTTTTATTTTGGTTGAATGAATCATCCGTCTTAAAAGAAGTAATTATTATTGGGATAGTCTTGTCTGGATTTTTCTGCACACCTTTACAATAAAATTGGGTGGTTTTTTTCTTTCTAGTTCCTTTGAATCCCCAAGGTGGTACCTCAAACCTCTTAAAACTTTAAGGACCTAAATTCCTCATCTACCTGTTAACTGACAGGGAATTTAACTCTTTTTTAATTAAACTGTTTATTCTTTTCTCTCGCTCACTAACCTCTTCTCCTTATATTTTTTATAACTGTTGTTTCTTTTTTGTTTCAAAAGTTGTAAAATAGTTTTGATCTTTAATTGTAATTTCCTGCTGCAGTTAATGGAATAATTGGCGTTTAAAACAAAAGGAAACTTTTGACGTCACTTACATAAAGTAATAATAATAATTAATAATGGAAAGTTCATCTGGAAATAAATTTCAAGCACACGGTCGTCCGTCGTGTCATTTAAATGAGGAATTTATTAAATTAATTAGTACCTAATTGACGTGTTTGGAAGATGTTAGCCTACACAAGTTCAGCTAGCAATTTATTAGGTATTCATTGTATTTTAATCAAATACACCAGCATACATAATAATTTGTTTACATTCCTTTGAATGACTAAGACGTAGAAAAACAATTTAATGTGTGTTAATAAACGTGCATAATGTAATTAACGAAGCTTAAAGAGCAATGTAAAATTGATCAAATTAACAAGTCAATGAAAATATGGCTTAAAATTAAAAAAAATAGATTATTACACGAACAACAAAGTTCAATAACTGTCTGATTAAAATATCACAATTAATTCTAGTTAATTAAGAATGAATGAAATGTTTGTCATTCAATATTCTTGCATATTTTCTTATCATTTTTATGTCAATATAAATCTAAAATTATCGTAAATCGTTTACCTTTATTAGTCCTTGCTCGTGGTCTTATTTAGTTCAGCAATCCTATTCTTTCACGTAAAAGCAATATGAACGAAGTACGGTACAAATATTGAAAGCGGCCGTATATTCTGCATCAGACACGGTGAACTACATTATTGAGAAAGTTTGCGTGCTGTAGTTTATTTTCTCAATCAAACGACGACGAAGCCACTTATCAGACTTTAAAATGAGTCAGTCGTAAAATAAAATACAGTAGAAGTTGATACACCTTATCAATTTTTTATATGAAATTTTTTATGTACATCGCGTCACGTTGAAAATTGCTATGGTATAGTATTGCACTGTGTATGATTCAGGCGGGACAGGGGTATGTACTGTATTTTACTGGCATCTACTGTCAGATTTATGAATCTCTCTTTATTATTACGAACTGGATAAAACTGGTGAAGTTAATAAGCATGCAAGTTGACCCATAGCGAGTTAGTCGAATCTTTTGAATCTTTTAAAATGATGTTGAAGCGAATATAACTTATTATTTGGTACGATAACGCTTTTGTATTATATACTAAAGAGTAAGATGAAACTTATAATTTGTTGTGTAATATTATTATAGGTAACAGTACAGTCCTGTACTCTGTGAATATGATTACATTCTGTATACGCGTACTATAGACTGTGTTATAACTTTAATTATGTAAGTTCAGTCGGCTATGAACTCAACAACAGAAATATAATCTATGAAATACAACTGTATAATATTAATAAACTTATTTCTTACAGTAATCAGAGGTGCTTCTCTAAATTGACCAGTGTCAATAACGCTCGTATTATAATACACAGTAATTATACTTTTAATAATGTGCATGTATAAAAATGGGGCAAAAAAAGTTTTTTTCAACGATAAAAATAACTGATTAAATTTCATGTACAGTAATTATAAAATTTAGGGGAAAACTGGTTCCAAAAAAAATAAAGCTCATCCTCACTGGGATTCGAACCCAGGACCTCCTGCTTAGAAGGCAGGCGCGCTATCCACTGCGCTATGAGGACATCTACAATCCTAGCCCAAATAAAGTTAAGATTGTCAATAGTGACTTTCTTTTGAAATAAGAACTTCAGCTTGTTGAGGAAAGAGTAAATATGCCCTAAACTAAAAGTAATTATGCCCTAAGCTAAAAGTAATTATGCCCTAAGCTAAAAGTAAATATGCCCTAAGCTAAGAGTAAATATGCCCTAAGCTAAGAGTAAATATGCCCTAAGCTAAAAGTAAATATGCCCTAAGCTTAATTTAGAATTTAATACGTGATGCAATTTGAATTATTTCATTAAACGACAGTATACAAGTTACATTGTGTACAGGTACAGTAGTATAATTTTATACTGTACTTCTATAAATATCTACCTTTAACATTAAATTTAATGATAGACCATGTTAACGTATTACATTCTAGCCTTTCAGTCATTGTTACTAAAATATTTAATACAGTATCAATTAGTTCTTGCAGTAAATTGCATGTTTTCGTTAACTCCCCTTTAAAATACAACACTTTCTCACATTAAACGCTAAAGTTGCAGAATTTTATTATTGAATACACAGTATTAATAAACCACTTTTTTGGTTTTGATACAATTTAAAATTAGATAGGATACTGTAATATGACTTGTTTCAAAGTATTAAGAACTTTAATCGTCAAAGTCCTTTAATTTTAGCTTATTAAATAATATATAAAAGTATAAAGATATTAAAAACCCAATATTTTGCATGTGCATTAAGTTTATTTTTAAATAAAAGTCCCATCTCTCAACTGTATTTTCAAATTGGAGCGAATATATTTTACAAAACATTTTTTTTGATATATACTAATGATTACCGAATTTGCCAGCTTTAATCACGAGGGCAAAATGGGTGCGATATAGTCAAATAAAATGATTGA
The DNA here is from genome assembly GCA_013389785.1 of Helicorthomorpha holstii. NCBI lineage: Eukaryota > Metazoa > Arthropoda > Diplopoda > Polydesmida > Paradoxosomatidae > Helicorthomorpha > Helicorthomorpha holstii. Next base: position 455,655 of record JAAFCF010002710.1, on the reverse strand, counting down.
CAATAATTAAACGTTTAAAAAAACTTACTGTATGAACCAAACTACCCCTTTGGTGCCCATTGAGAAACATAAAGAATGGGAAACAGCAATGTGAGCACCATTATAGTATATGAAAAACATTAACACCCGTTCTCTCGACAGTTTCGTTTCATTTCTAACAGTCGAGATTCATTATCCGTATCTATACTTATTTTTATATAAATCTTCATATTTATAGTTACGTAACATCAGTAAGAACGCACAATAAGAAAGCCAGGTATTTTTTTTTACTCCGTTCTTACAAACTGGAAAATAAGAAATAAACTAAAAAAAACATTTTATAAACAGTATCACAGCAGCATTTACACTGGCTTTAAAAATATTCATCTAGTATATGAAAGTCCTGCTTCGACTTTCGTTAGATTTTAAAATACATTATTAAAAAGCAAGTTTGATTTGTCGACAAAAACAGCCATTTTAAAAAATTAAATAAAAAAAAATACACGTCAAGTAAGCAACATGAATGTAAAATTGTAAATCACTTGAAACTTTTAAGAACATATTTTAGACAATTTTATGCAATAAAAACTGTACAAAAGATGATCATTGCAATTACTGTATTTACACCTTCAATTTAAATACGAACACCAAATTATAGTCAAACCCATTAAGTATGCAACACTATGAAACAGAAAACTATACAGTGTTTTAAAAATACTTCTCAACCATTCATCAACATGATAAAATCGGTAGATCTTCAACAGTCAGTTGACTATCTTCGTCCCACACTTTTCAACCTTTTAAATTAAGAATTAAAACTGTTCTGCAGTTGCCTTTTTTGTAATAAGTAACAGTAAATTAGAAATAACAAAATTAATGGCCAGTTAAATTTAAAAATCTTTTGGAAAATCAACATTTTCATAAAGATTAACCAAAATTCTGCGTCATAAATATAATCAACAACTTCAATTTTCATTTGTTAATTATAATTTTTAAAAAGTTTTTAAAAATTACAATCTATAGTTTAACAATTGTAACCGTCCCTCAATATTAAATTGTCAAGTTTAAATCTTACTAAATTAAAAAAAATAAATGAAAAATAATAAATTGTTTTGATAGTTTAGTCATGGGAACTCCGAACTAAGTTTGCATTTAATTTAAGCGCCGATTTCAGATTACCCTTATCACCTACTCTTTACTCATTTGCCAAGCAGGTTACAAAACCTTTAACACAACAGCAACAACAAAAACGGATCACCTGTTGGTCATGTTGGAGATAATAAGATGAGGTGATTCGTACAACAACAATTGTCGGTATGAGTCATTGTTTACACTTTACAGTAAGGTTGAGTTCAAGTTTAAGTACAGTGCACGTTTTGCTATAAAAACAAACTTTTTTCCAACATTAGGTTAAATTCTCAATCTTAATCATCGATGAGATTCTGTTTCAAAATGCTACTACTAAATGGCTTAATTATAGTATAGTAAAAACTATAATTAATTAAGTAACGTGATGTAAACAAGTTTGTATAACGGTGTTTTAAAGCCAATGCTAATTTATGAATTCTAGAACAATAGCTGAATCATCTAAAGTGAACTCCTTAATTAATATTATTCAGGGTTAAAATTCACTGTTTCTCATGTAGACACTATGCTGTGTCGTTGTACAGCTGGTGAAGGTGAAACACTTTTTGGAGAAGCTGAACTGGAAGTGTAGTTGGAGGCCAGTGAAGTGGCTGGTGACGAAGGTTTTGACGTTGGTGAATTAGACGCATTAGTACTTGACGGAGAAGAATTTCCTCCTTTGTTCTGCAAGCGCAACCATGTCTCCCCTAAAGCTTTGGCGAAATGATCGTCCACTAAAAAAAACCGTATGACTTTAATTCAATGAAATACAAGTACCAGTACCTTATGAGCAAACAGTAACATATCTAAGTAACTATTAAAATCACGGCCACATATCTTTTTGAATTGTTTTACCTGACATTCCTGTAATTGAAATACTTGAAGTGGAAGAGGTGGAATTCGTATTGGTGCTACCCGATTCAGAAGTGCTTTTAGTGGTAACAGGTGGGGTTTTGTTTGATGTTGTTGACGATAAATACTCGGTATAATGTTTGCCAAGAGATCTTCGAAAATGTTCATCAATAACGGGATCACACATCCCTAATAAAAAAAATAATGCATTTTAATATATATTACGATAATAAAATAATAAGCAAAATTGATAAACAAACCAGAGAGGATTTCCCTTCTGTGCCCAAAACGAGCAAGCTCAGAAGACCTTCTAGATTTTGAATGACCACCACTACTACTATTTGCGCTACTATTTGTTACATGGTTTCTGGAAGATGTAGGATCAGATAATGTGCGTCGACTAATGGACGCTCCTATATTAGCAGCTTCATTGACATCGACTGATCCGACACTGGGTGGACAACTACGATGATGTTGCGTTTGATGGTAATGGTGATTTGCACTGCTGGAGTTCAACGCAGTTTGTCGATGGTGGTGGTGATGATGACTTGGAGGTGATGGAGCAGCGGTTGGTTGTGGTGGTGGTGTTTTATTTGTTGAGGTTAAAGCACAAGTTATTACCGATGGCCTGTGTTGTTGTAAAGTGTGTGCAGGACGTAAAGAAGAGGAAGACGAGGAAATGTTACGATGACCATTAACAGTTTCATTTGTGGCTAGGGCGTCAGTGTAATGATTACCAGTTGCGTAGGATGGTGGCAAATAGGGTGGAGGGGAAGCAGAGTGAGGTCGTGAGAGGTGATGATGAGGCAATGGGTGATAAGGTGGTGGAGGTGCGGAAGAAACATAGGGATTATACCTGGGAGGGTGAGAATAAAATATTGGTGACATGTTTACGGCTGCAGGTGGTGAAGATGAAGTTGAAGAGGAAGACCATCGAGGTGGTTTGTCGTTGTTTTCATTACGACTACGACGGTTAGTTGTCATATCTAAAGGTCCTTCCTGCTCTTCTACGTCTTCTATAGTGGTCTGTTCATCATCTTCCACCTCTTCATCTTCTTCGTCCTCTTTCCTCCGTCTTTCTATCTGTAGATTTATACACCTTTCTTCCATTCGCACTCTTTCTTCTTCAGCCCCATCATCGCTATCAATATGACTTACACGTTGGCTATGCCGTTCGTCGCGCTGAACTGATGATTTTATGTCATCGCCACCGTCGTCCTTCAGTTCTCCATCGCTATCGGCCTCCTTGTCCTCCTCAACATTATCGTCCACTACTAATTTTCCAGTATCTTCATCAGACAGTTGTTGATCGTCGTCTGCATCACTCAAATAATCACAAAACGATACGTTTTCTTTAGTTTCACTGTAACAATTTACTCTGTAAAATATATAAACGAGAATATTACAATCATTGCAAGTGCAAAACAATTCTATGTTATTAATATCATATGTACTATCAGGGTCGATTTTAAGCTTCTTTACAGTTTGTGTTAGCCTGACTAGCTTTACCTGACTTCGCAATACCAACTTTTTTGCTTCATGTAAAGTTTTTAAACAATAAAATTTTGTTTTCTTGTTAAAAAATGTTAACTTGGATTGGCCTAGTCTGCAAAATATCAAACCTTTATCAGAGTATTACCTCTTGGTACAACTACACATGCGATTGTTGCACATGTATAGAGTAAAAACTACTGCAAGTAAGTAATAATTTTACTATATTATTATTTAAACGTTTGATTTGACAACATATAACTTTTATTATCATATTAATACTGTCAACTGTAATGTGTCTTTTCTGTACAACAACTCATTCGAAAAAAATTGACCTAAATACGAGGCTTTAAATTTCGGTAATCGCTTTACACTTTCTAAAAGTTGTTTTCCTCGTTTTTAATCAACATATAAGTTGCGATTATGCCAACTGAATTTCAGTATACAGATAACAACTGTGAAGCAGTAAAGCCCTATTAATATTGCATTTGCGTTAATAATTGGCTGTTTTTGTTGAATGAATAAAGCATGAGAATTGGGAAAGTAGTAAATAAAATACAGCATTAAATTCTGAAACAATTTTTCATTTTCTATTTCAGAACAATAGATCGATGGGATCTTATCATTTCTAGCGATTTTAAAAGAAAAGGAAAAAACACAATAATTCTCTTTTAACGGCAAATATAAGTAAGCATCACCCACAAAAAGTGTGTGATAACATTTCAAGAGAACATTTTAATTTTATTATTCAAGATAGAAAAAAATATAAAGTATAAACTTAAAGCGGCCCTCATTATTCGTTCAAAGTCACGTGTTTCACGAGCTGATAACAGATTGCAATGGGGTTCATCACGTTCAAGCATTTTGATTATGAAAATTCACATGCAATGCATTACAGCAACTACCAACACCCTCGAAATACATTTATTCAATTCATTGTTATCATTTTCGTCTTCTCTATTGCTCTCTCTTATGATTTTTTTAAACATGAAACACGAATTCACGTGGGTCTCTCCAGGAGGCCACTGTTCACCAACCCATTTCCTGTCTTGCAGCTAAAATTTAAAAAAAAAAACAAACTCCAGTCGACTTAAGATGTACAACTTTTAAACTTAACAAGAGAGATTATCTCCGCTTATGAGGATGAAAATAATGCGAATAAAGTACACCGTTTATTCTTTTTAAAAAAATTAATCAAAAAAAAAAAATTCAAAAAGGCTGCATGAACTCACGAATTAAAAATTACGCTCGTCTAATTTCGTATGCAAATTATTAGATACTCTTGAAAATACGGTAATTGCACGACAACGTTTATTTGTAGTAATACATGTAAATGAATAGCGTCACCCTGATCTAATAATGTTTATTTATTAGGTCATTGTGACCTTGTGTTTAAGATGTATTATTTATTGTTAAGTACAGTAACATTATGACAATGCTTTTCTCGTCATTTCACGTAGGGAGAATGAACATCGGTCATCAAAGGTTAAGACGTAAGCCCAGAGGCTTTCAAAAAGTTCCCCCAATAAACTTAATCGGATGGGATTATTTGAAACCAATAACAAGTTTATTTACTAAAGTCTACAGTACCAGTACATGAAAACTTAAGATTACACTGAAGTAATTAAGGAAATTAAGAATTTTATTGCGTTTGCTATTAAAATCATCATTACAAATTTTATCTTTTTTTGGGGGAAATTTTAAGTCATAACGTTAATTGTAAAATTTAAATTTACTCGTACACAATAGAAGCTCATATGCTGAATTTAGCACCAGATTTGACATCAATTATCTATTACAAATTTTTGAAAATAAGAATTAGTGTATTTAAAATATAAACTTGAATTGTTTGGTCGAATTTAGCATTTTGGCTTATATTTAAAAAAAAAATTAGATTCATGTGCAATGTCACCTTCAAAATCTTGTAAAAAAATAAACACAGAAGTGATTTATTTATCGAACTCATAAATTTTTTTTATTTAGTTATTTACAAGTTCGACAGCGCATTAATGTATTATTGTTTAATTTCATCATAAAAGAGGTCATGACTATGAAATGTAAGTTTAACCACTGTATTATATCAATCAGTAGTTTATAAAAATGTTATACTGCACTATAAATTTAAATAATATTTAATATTTTCATAAATAACGTAGCAGCTTTAGTAAGTAACTTTTAACACGACTAAAGTAATTTAATTATATAATAACGATCTAAGTGGATTTTTAGCCAAATTAATCTTAAACTTGACAAAGAAAATTAATCCAATAATAAGTTTAGCTGACTTGTAATCTCTTCTGACTGAGACAACAGTGTGAATTTGTAGATAGAAGTTCATGCACTTGCTCTTAACTTCGTACACCTCATCTGCACCTCCATAATATATTCGTATACTCTGATGTGCGTGTACATTAACCTTTAATTCAGTAAAACGACTACATGTATGTCTTAGTTAAAATTCATTACAAAAGGTCAGCTTTTCTAAAAAATTTTTTCAGTTTCGCCCTAAAAACAAGGCTACTTCTAGTCTACAGTACTAGATAAAAGTAGAGAAAAAATTGCTTTGCCATGTCAATCAACTAGGCTATACATATAGTAAGTTTATGTGTTGTCGATTGAATCAACAATAAAAGTTTCACCTAAAAACAATTTTTTTTTCATGTGCGTTGTCAACTTGTCTGTATAACATAAGATATCTAATGTACATGCATAGCCAAAATTCCTTCAAAAAACACGATAAACTTTTACTTAACCAAAAGTCTCAACAATTTTAAGTTTTAACTAGTTTGGTCAGTTGCCACACCTAACAACCAGATTTTGAAATTCTCCTTAAATGTAATACTTTTACACTTAAATTTAGAATTTAAAGTACGGTATTTTTAAACTAGTCAGAAATTCCTTCTATTGTAAAACTTTCAAAAATGTAAGTAATCGTAACAATTATGCCACTAAATATATTGGTCTACATAAGCAAAGCAGTTTAAGGTGCTGCAAAAATGTAATGTAGATTTTCTAGGCAATTTTTGAAAGTTGCTTAGAAATAATATCATAAAAATACTAATTCAGTTCCTAAATATGTCTAAGAAACTCAGTATATACTGTAAATACATATTGCATAGCCAAACTAAACATATGCTGCTTAACATCAAACAATCTGTTTTTGTTATACTGGTAAATAATTAAGTTATTGAAATATTCAACACAAAACAAGTGTTTATATTTTCTATATTCACTTTTTTGTATTTTTTAACGTGAAAATTTCAATAAAATAAGAAACTTCATTAGTTCTTCTATCCAATTCATTACGAAAGTGATCACAATAATACTATGCATCTCATTTAAGAAATATTTTTAAGAGTTGGTTGAAATGTAAAAGTTGTCTGACATGAAGATTGAGATCAGTGAGTTAACTCGTTGTGCTCTTCATTCTAATTTCAAATAAATACTACAGATAAAATATTGTAATTAACATTTTAAACTTGTATGCTCATCAGAAAACTATGACACAAATTAAAACTCGAATTGCAAGTTTCCTAGTACACCGTCATTATCTAAACAGTACAAAAATTAATTATGATCATCTTACGAAATGAAAAAGGAGTAAAAAAAAAAACATTTAAAAAAAAATCATTCGAGTCTTGCACTTATAAAATACACGCAAAAGTTCTTTTAATTTTTTAATCAACTTGTGAGAGGGTTACAGTATCTGTGCCAGTTAAATATTTAAAAAAAAAATTAAGTTTTTATTTTGATAGATGCAATTGTCATTGTTTAGAAGATAGCCTCATTTTAACAGCACAATAAAATTATTAATAAAAATACTCAGTACTTTATTAACTTTGGCCTGAACTATTCAAATAATGAGGAAAAAATAATTGCATTGATTCTCGTTAAAAATTATGATGTCAAGAAAAAATTAAAATAAATGTATAGTTAACGTGTGCCAAAACTTCATCACAACTATCAAATAAATTTCAAAACAAAACGACTTATTGCTAAACTTTTAAAACAATTCAAAGAGTTTATATCAAACTAGTTTAAATGCTGCCAATTATTAACTATTGAGTAATCAGCTGTAAAAAGTTCTCAAGACAAACAAGTAATTATGTTTTAAATTTCTTGTTATTTATAGTAACTTATACGTGCCAGCATCGTATAATAACTTATAAATTAAATGAAGGGTGAAAATATTCAAATAGTTCAATACCAACATAACATCCAACAGTATTATTATAACATAAAAATAGATCTTTATTTGCTCTGTGCAAACGTTGCCAAATTTAATTATGAGAATATAACAATTTTAAGCTATAAATAATATTTAATGGGATATTAAAGTGTAAATGAATTATAGTACCGGTACTGTTTATCATTTAATCCTAATATCGGTTTTGAAGTGTGTTGGTTATATTAACTATCAGTTACCAGTTTAAGAAAGCTTTTGTATAAATTCTAAACAAATTCGTTTGTGGAGACCTTCATTTGATCTTAGAAAGAAACTAAGAATGAAGACGAGTGCAAATTTTAAACATTTCAACGGGTACTATACTATGTCAGAACATTTCTAATACAGTATAAACAAAAAATATTTAATCTAAATCTGTCGTTTAGTTGTCTTTCCCATCTAAAACTCGCAAATTATTTACGAGTGCAGCACCGTAGCAATTTCAAGATGAAATAATACTGGAGAAAAAAAATGTGAAAAATTAGGCTAAACTTGTTTTAAAAAAATCACATGGCTATATACAATAGTCAAACCTACTAAAACTAGTAATAAAATAATCTGTCAGCAATTTCTTAAAAAAAATAATAAGTTACGCGAAAGATTCCGGGGTGACAAGTTGAAGACCATTAAGGAAAAGTGTTCGTGAAAAAAATTTCCAGATGGAAAACGTTTCTAATAATGCAAAGTTTTCATTTGGCAGACAATGTTTCAAGATGGAAGACCTCAAATAAATTATTTTTCAAGCCCAGCCACATGTCTTAACTTTGTGCAAATTTCAAAGATGGTTTACAAAGTAAAAAAAAAAAAACACGCTGCTATGCAAAGTTAAAATAATGTAATGTTTTACAACCATGATATTAATCCAATTTAAGACACGAAGTTCATGAATATTATTTCAAATTTTTTTTCGTTAAAAAAAAAAAAGTAATTTTGATTTATTAGACCACCAAGTATTGTAGGTAAAATGGTTAATTCTGTAGTATAGTAACAAAGTAATATTGCGGTAGCTATTCCTGACTATACGTGATTTCATAATTGAAAAAAGTAGGCAAGACACGTTTAACGTCACGAATAAAAACAATAGTTAAACCAAAAAAAAAAAAAAATTACGTAAACTCATCATGACGATAATAAATTAACTTTCTTTAAACGTGATTCTTGATTTCAATCACAAGTAAAATCACTTAATAGCCAAACACTACACAAGTTAATTGGTTGGGACCGTATAGCATATCAGTGTTAAATTGAATGCATTCTTCTATTGATAAGGTACTCACTTTTGCAAATTTTCTGTGAAACACCTTTTGACTGGTTTCTCAGTACTTCTTCTCTCGTGTTGTCTTCGTTTAAGCCTGAGCCCAGCAGTTGGCAATTGTTCGTAATGGCAGTTTAAATCCGAATTATTATTTCGGTGGTCGATTGCAGAACTAAAATCAACAGGATGTACTGTGGCCTTGTCTTCTCCTAAACAAATAATAAATAAAAGAAACTGTTAGAAATTTAGAAAATTGTCAAACAGCATGTAGACTTTATTCAGACTTACAGCTGCACACCAATAATACGATATAAACTTTTTAAAGCCTTTTAGATTTATTGCAGTAGTTTCGTTTAAATAAATAAATAAGAGAGTTTTACGATTTTTTTAAAGGCTGTACGATCATTTAAAGTTCACACTAGTGACTACCCGAACAACTTTTTTTTTTATTTTCCCCAAAAAAAAAAAAAAATGAAATAAAAAACATCTAAAAGAGGAAAAAGGAAACAGAGACAAGAAATTACCTAATAAAAGAGCAGTGGTGCTGAAAAGTAAATACAGTAGAAGAAATTCAAATAAAAAGAAATAAAATATAAAATTTAGGTCATAGCCAGACGATGTTTTGACTACAAACTAAAAGTTTGTATGTTATGCATATAAAATTACTTAAAACAATAAAGATCTAGTGATACTAATGATTATTACAGATTTGTTAGTATAATTAGTACGTTTTATTTTAATTAAAATGGTAATTAGCTGCAATTATTATCATTTAAACTTTCATGATAATTTCGTATAATGTTTGTATAAATTAAGCTATTTTAAGCTTATTAGATCTGTTATTCAATACAGTATATGTAAACTGTGAATGACTGTCAATAAGGCATCTCAACTGGGTGACATAAGAATGAAAAACAATCAAAGAAATCGTTAGGAAAAACCTTGAAAATATTGTTATCAATCTTCCTTTTCCTGTTTATTCAGTCAAATCAAAGTACAGCAGAATACAACATTTATGACATCATCACACTTAAACGTGTGCATGAAAATCTTTCAAATATCAAAAACACCAAACTTATTTTTAGTTATCTTTATCATATTGTCTGGTTCACTTCAGTCACCATTAAATTTTCCACTTCAATTATCGAAATACAGTATTGTCATTAAGGCAACAATAATTAAAGTATTACACTTTTTATGACCATATTCTCCCATTTCGTTTTAGAAGACATAATATGATAGACAAAATTGATTTTTTAGACACAAAAGTTTTTAAATTAGCCCAAACTTTACAATACTAATATTATAGATAATAATACATGACATGCATGTCACTTTTAGCTCTTCAGTTTAACAACTTTCGTTTCTGTCTTGGAAAAACCCATCATCACTAACATACATCCACATACAGTACAAAAGTTATATAACCACAAATAGTTTCCTTGAATTAAACAAAAACATTTTTCTTAATCGTGATAAGTTTAAATGCTCATCAGTTATAATTTAGCTTATTTAGCTAACAATTTTATACTATATAACTTAGTCAATATTAAAACAAATTTACATTTTCACATTACTGTACAAGCTGCTCTGTAAGTAATTAACCATTTAAAGTCGCCATTGAACTTGTAAGGCATTTCTCTAGTAGTCAAAAGTATTTCTTAAAAAAATATAAGATCATTTGACCTAAGCATTAGTAAAAATATCTAAAAGGTTGACAGCTATCTCAAAATTATTGCACTGTGTAAATCTATTAAAAATCATATAAAAATTTATTCGCTATTACTCCGTTTCTAAAAATAGTTCATTAACTTACTCGCTTATAATTTTAATCCTCGACTTTTAAACAACATGACTGACATTCAAAATTAAGAATGACGTAATGTAGACATTTTGCTGATCCAGTAACTGAAAGTGAACTTAATAAAATAGTCCACTTACCTTAATCAAATTAATGTATACAACTTACTTAGCAAATTATGTTTTATTAAATTGTGACTTGTTTTGCAGCCAAAATTAAAAGTAAAAAAAAAAAAAACACCAGGCCATGTTCAAGATATCATTAATAATAACCTTTTGAAACAACTACAACAACAACAAAAAAAGACATAAAGAAAATAAAGTTTGAATGTATTTTATGTACAAAAAAATAAGATAAAACAGTTTAGCAGTTTATCAGAGCAGAAACTAATGACAGGGTCACGTAATGTAACTTCAACCTGCTACAGTTGAGCTACGTAATCTCTATATATATAAAAGAAAGTCGATGTCTGTCTGTCTGTCTATCTGTCTGTCTGATGATTTTTGTGTGTCCTTTATGCATTCCTAAACTATTCGGCCTGTTGCTATGGAATTTTAGGACATTATTTAGGACACTCAGACGAACCTATGGGCCTAAAAAAGTTTTTAAATTTTGTTAAAATTATTTTTTAATAAAATGTTTTAATTAAATTTTGAGGTTCGCGGGACAGAATTTGGGAAACCTATAGCGCCATCTTTTGAGCTACCGATAAAACTTTTATGGTGAATGCAAAAATGCAATAGAAAATTGAGAACGGGGCAAATCAGGAACGGACTTCATAATCTTCGCAGCAAAGCGCGAACGGGACAGCTAGTATTTTATATTTATTACTTTTGCATATTCAAAATAAACTTGTATTATACACATAAAAAAAACGGTTGCGAGATTTCGCGCTTTAATCCTTACAGTATCGGACTAAAAACACCTGTCTACCGAAAATTACGTAACCCAATAACTTAAAACATTTTCAAATAGATTTTCCTTAATAAAACGTTTGGGAAAAATACTTAAAAATGTTACGCAAGTGGCAGCTGCTAATTAAACTTAGTTGCTACATCAGAAAAAAATCTAGCAAACTCAAGAAACAAATTTAAGCCACAACTTCAAAACTCAGGTGATCGCTATGCGTGTCTCAGCATTTTTCAAATAAAATGTAATGATAACAAGTCATGCAGTTGATGACGCATATCAAATAACGTCAACTTAGTAAAACTCACCTTGGTGTTACATGATATAAACAGTAAAATATTATAATCTTAAATACCCACTAAGTATGAAAAACAACGAGTTTTCCTCATAATAACAAATGCATAACTATGTTATGAATATACGAATAGTACAGACTGAAAACAAAATTGGAAGAAACGCAAAAACAATTTTTTAAAAAGAAAATCTGACATTGCTACTTTTGAATTAACAAGTTACTAAAAATTCTTAAATAAACTGCAGTTTGGAGATTTTAATATTGAATTGCAGAACAGAAAAGTAGTTGCCTCCGCAAATTAAAATATCCGGCATTAACAAATATCATCTGAACGAGTCAGCCAGTAACACACAGTGTTGTTTATTCAAATATTTCTTATTGTGTACCTTGTAACCGTCCTGTCAAATAAATTGCTATTAATAGGCATTTTAAAAGAACTTATTATACGCATAAACCGAAATAAACTGCATGTCAAAACTGATAATGGCACCAATGTTTGAAAAATATTTATTCACCGAATTGGTATGCACGTTACATAATGTACTACTGCGCAAAAACGCAACGTTTTAATAAAATACTTAGCTTAATATGTAAAAATGCCTAAGGATTTTCCAAAAAAATGTTTAGTAATTTTAGTTGTGTTTATCAAGGGTAAACAACTAAACAAGCGATTATGCATTCTACTATGTATGTGTAATGCTTTGGTGGTGTGTGAGTTTTCGAGGTCAAATAGAGAAGAAAGTGAATTTGAAATTGCACGCACATACACAATCTAACACACCGTTGTTTCTCATTCAGCAGTCGCTCAATACTTTTTAACTTCAGGAACTTTTTTTTTTTTTTCTCTCACCACCCTCTCCTCCCTCCTTTTAGAAAACTTGAAAAATAGATTTAAAAAAATTTTTATTTTATATATCAAGAAGTAAAAAAAAACCTTAACCGCAAAACTCTGTTTTGGTGAGTCATATAATAAAAGTTTCTTTATTTAAAAAATATATATAATAAAATGGTGGCAAGGAAGAAAACGCATTCAAGTGCGAAAAAGAAACCTCCTTAACGATTATATCGATAGTGTATTGTGGCATAGAAAAAGCACACAAACGCAAATGAGATTTTTAAAAAAATGAAAAGAAGTTGGCGTTTCTTAAATACCTTGTACCTATAAAAACTAAGAAACATGCATACGTATCTAAGTTCTGTGTGTGTGTGTGTGTGTGTGTATAAAAATAAACAGGGAAGAGCAACATCCCACAACAACAACAGCAATAATAACCACAGTAAAAGTAAAGGATGGGTGATTAAAGAGGGGGTTGAGTTTAACTTGCGAGAACAGGTGACGAAATGTTACTTTTTACTTGCTAATACCCACGCATAAACATGGTATGGGGTTGGTACAGGTACTTGCAAGACATGGGAGTAGATTGCATGGCAAAATTCAAGAGCTAAGACTCTTAGGATAGTGAAGTAGAGAGGGTGGGGTGGTTCAAATGACGTCTCAGCGTCCCCATTATTTAGGCAAGAAAAAATATTTCTTTTAAGGTAGATGGATGCAAGTTACATGTAACATTGTAGAATGTACTAGTACTGTAGTTGAAAAGTTGCCCCATTCACAAATCGCACAAAAGATGCCATTAGTAACAGGTGGTGAGGGTTATGTATGAGGGGTCGAGAACAGGGGAGTGAAAGAACTTTTATTATTATCATTAAATTTTAGGTAAAAAAAAATATTAATCGGATTTCAATTAGGTTATCGTAGTCATATTAAAAGCGTTTTAAATTAAGTGATTTAAAAACTATCAGCATCTGCAGGTGGTGCTTGCTGTTGTCACGCTTTTGTTGATCTTCAAACATATTTTCAATGCACAATTTTCGTTATTGCATTCAAAAAAAAAGTGTGAAAGTAGGGCGTTTAAAATTATTTCAATAACTCCCGATTGGTAAATTCAGAAGAGATAAATAACTGGGTTATTTCTTTACTTTTTTACTTGAATATTCTTAAACTTTTTTTTGCGACTGCTGTTGTGTCCTTTCATTTGACACGTGTATTTTCACATTTGAAAAAACTTAAAATGGAGCAATATTTATTATGTTATTGTTAAAACTAAGTTACGAGATGTCACTAAAAGGAAAAGTGTCCATTATTTACATTTTTGCCATATCCAGTACAATAATTATAGCAAGCAAAGAGAAGCAATAGTTATAAAACAAACTAATGTCAAAATCCCTATAAAAATACACGCATACTTGTTGTATTTTAATATTTACCTCCAATGTACCATGGTTGCCACACTCTAGGATGGTTTACAATAGGGTGTCGATGATGGGTCATTACAAAATCCATTCATAAACTTTGTATTTTCATAAACAGCGGACTTAAAAACACCAAGGACCTCGGTTAAAACTTTTTCATTATGTCAAATCATTTTAGTATATTCTTGATCATCTAATAAAAATAATGTTAAAGTAGCTCCACATTTGTTTACAGCGGTCAACTGTTAATCCATATGACCAGCATAAATACTTTTTAATATTGAAATTTTTTCCAATAAAAAAATCCGTAATCAGTAGTACACACACGCGTACGAACCAGCACAAGTCAATGTTGTTTTGTTGATATTGGGGAGTTTTGTACGTGGACGAGTCCACCTGTGAGCACACGGGACTGAGCACGCGTTTGAAAGGGGAAAATCTTACAAAACTTTAAGCTAAAAGGAAAAGCTAATACGAAAAGAAAAAGGTAAAAAGCAAAGCAGCTGGGTTGCCGACACAATATGCCGTCATTTTTCAAATTATAAAAGAAGAAAAAAAATGAATACTTTTTCTTGAACCAATCCGCATCAAGTTCAGCTTTTCTTAAATAACCACGCCTACTTTCTTGTTATTTAATGCAACACCCCAAGACATGGAGAGATGGAAATAGAAAAATACCCTAAAAGTAACAATTGCGCATGCTCATAACCAACAGGTGGCCGAGTTCGCACCGACACGACAAACTTTAAACATTATCGAGTAAAATGAGCAACGGTTCATGTTAAATTGTTACATAAAAATTAAAACATGTTTTAAAAAAAAATATTAAATTAAAGCGTACTAATTACTGCATCCAGACATCAAAGTAGAATAACATGGATATTTTATAATTTTTAAGTTCATAAAGTCTAGTCAATTATTCAAATTTCAGAAACTAGCACCAGACTGTAAAATATAATTTTATCCCAATTTAATTTAAATACTAATTTAGCAAAAATAAAACAAAATAACCAAACACTGCACTGTAAAAAGTACTTTGAATTGGTAGCTCTATTTGGTTTAAACAAAACAAGTTTATCATATGATTTTACTGCATTAGAAGATTTAAGATTTTTACTGAGACTAATATTTCTGATTAACTTACTTGCTCTGCTAATTCAGTGAATTCGCTGAATATCTAACAGTAACGCAAGAAATATGAGTGACCACTGACAAGGTAAGATGTTTAAAAGTTATAATGTTCATATAAAATTAAGTTGCATGTCTCTATTCAAGGTTTCAAGTTTAAACTTCAAAATAAAATCATTATTTTAAATTCTTTATTTGACAACTTTTACTTAAAATTTTTGATTTTTTCTTACATAAAACTGATTAAACTATTACATTGTAGTAGACTGAAAATCTAGACAAGATTTACTTATACTCTAACGTGTAACCATTTCAATAAAGAAACCCGAATAAAGTTGATGCTGTATATCAATTATTAAAAACCTCAATTTAAAAGCCTCTATGCATTTTACGTTTTTTTTTTGGCACAAACTTAAAATTGATCATGCGGTTAATTATGAAGAAAAATTTAGTAAACATAATTTGTAAAATGCGTTTACGGTATTCCTAAGAGTTATTTTGAGATGTTCAATACTGGTAAGGGAGGAAAAACGAACTAGCCCCACAATACAATAGACTTACGATAGTCGATTTTATCGTGAGATTTTTAAAAGTAGAAACTTTTAGTGGAACTTTGAATTTAACTAATTTCATTGATAGAATTTGTGCGTTGGAGTTGTAAAAGTTACAGAATGACAGGTGGGTAGCGAGGACAATGCACCCGGGTCAACAAAAAAAAAAAAAAGAAAGATGCTTGGAGGAGAGAGATTCGAAGAGGAAGGGAAAAAGAAATGGGATATCCAGAGTGAAAGAGGGAAAGGGAGGAGA
This sequence comes from Helicorthomorpha holstii, assembly GCA_013389785.1. Lineage (NCBI taxonomy): Eukaryota > Metazoa > Arthropoda > Diplopoda > Polydesmida > Paradoxosomatidae > Helicorthomorpha > Helicorthomorpha holstii. The sequence continues at coordinate 439,538 of JAAFCF010002710.1, read as the reverse complement.
AAAGAAAATAATATGGGAAGTAGTCTAAGTTATATACCTTGAGATGTAGTAAGCTTACGTTTGTTGTACACAGCAATGCATTATTTCAATACCTAGGCACAACTTAAAGCAAAAAATCTTGGCTAAAATTCTAATAACCGTCACTTCTTGTACTCGAATTAACCACCTACAGTATAAGCAAATGCTAAGTCTCCTTCATTCATTCAGAGAGCAAGTATTTTAGTATTTTATTTTATTTTTTTGCTTTCTCCTTACAAGTAGCTACCCTTCTCTTTCCCTGCTCTGATCGACCCCTCCCCTCTCTCCTTTCTCCTTCCAGAACAAGTTTAAGGAAGAACTTTTTCCAAGTCTCCAACCAACTTATAAACCTTGACTTTAAATTTGCACTCATAAAATATTTTTAATAATTTTTTTTTTTTCGCCTTTGAATCTTGATCGACCAAAATAATTATCTCACCTCTTTCATTGTTGACTTCATACATGATGGTGAAATCTTTTTCTCACACTCATGGACACCCATAATTTGAAAAAAAGCAGAAAATGTTAATGCTTCCGTTCACGATTTTTTATACTACTCTGTGTTAAAGCTGTAGTTAAGTGCTCAACAAATACATCGACATTTTCTTTTTAAAAAAATTCGTTTCCCATTAATAAAACTTAAAACAGTGGCTAATATTTTTAAATTACATCCATTACTACAGTATAACATTTAAATATTTAAAATTGCCTGTAGCTAACTTACTTCATTATAAAATAAAATACTTTTGAAAAATATTTAAATTTGTATAGCAAGCGTCAGTACAGTATTGCTATCCAATTTTGCAATGACGTCCTGTAGTAATTAAAAATTTCTTTTTAATCCCAGAATTAGTTAAAGGTCTTTATACACTTAATTTATTTCTCAAAGACAAAACTTAATAACCGATAATAACTAATAAATAACCGTCATCTTAATTAAACAAATTGATCCTTTCACTAATTATAGTCACATGATAAACATGTTATTTATAACTTATTTTACGGCCATTAAATACAGTATCTATACTAAAAAGTGAAAAATAAGTTTCAGTAATACAGTAACAACTAACAAGCCCATTTCTGTATTTCAGCTCTTTGCAAAATTGCAAGATAAAGATTGAGTAATCCAAAGTCATTTGACGTCAGACGTCATTCTAATAAAAAAAATACTCGACAAAATGCTTACTTAAAAAAGGATTTTTAATTGTTCTCATATCCAAAGTCATCAAAAATCGTTTTATAAAAAAAAAATACAGAAAAGAAAAAAAAAAGAGATTGTTTTGAGGGTGCAATTGAAACAGGTGGCAACCAAGCAATTTCCCCTTCTGTCCTCATTTTTAAAAGAAAGACAGGTGCCTTAATTCTTTTACGTTAAAAAAAATAACATGTACCACCCTCCACTTTTATGTTCATCAATTCCTCTTATTACCAACACAAAAGATTCAGCTTAACAGCCTACAAATTTGCACACCATGATCTCTTTCAACAAAAACCACCAAACCGCCATCTTTCTCTCATTTAAACGTCAATTAAACAATTTTTTTTACATTAAAAACCCTTTCTACAATATATTTAACATGTTTTTTTTATTAATTTTTTTGCTGAGGATAACATAAAACAAGAAACGTTTTACAAAATTACAACTGAGTGCAAACATGTGATCGTCTGCTTCGGGACGAATTTAAGATGGAAGAAAAGAAAAAAACTTTCTCGCCATCTTGCCGCCAAGTTCTCTCAGTGGAAGCGGTACCTTAAGTCAAAATGTGACCCCAAACACGTAACAACCGCCTGTTGGGACGCCTTTTGTTAAGCTTAAGACGCACATGTACTGTCGTCGTTTCATACCATTACCAAATTGAAGTGACCTATCCAAATTGGCGCCGTCTAATCAATATCAAACTATGATTAAATTACTATTAAGTTATTAACATTATACGCATAATACGTCATATAGAGTTCCCCCGTGCATTGAATTTATATTACCATAAAAGTGACTCACTCTGTCCATCCAACTCAAGACAAAAGCTTTAGTAATTATAATAAATGAAACTTGGATTATAAAAAAAACACAACAGAAAGGTCAGTTAACATTGAACTTATGAGACAAAATAGTCAAAGACAAAACGTGAGTAAACATGTAGGAAGGCGTCAATAAAAGAAAAAGTTTCAGGTCAATGAGATTCTGCAAAGTTCATCGTTTACTGGCCTTTATTCATTTTGTAACCATTATTTTAGATTAATTAAAACGAATTTCTCATTAAAAAACTTAAAACTGCATTTTCAATCAATAGAATACTTAAAACATCCATTCATTGAATTTTGAAGAAGAAAAAAAATCAAATTTTTCATTTTAAAAGACCATCGTTCTGCTTTAGTGTTTTTGTAGGTTCCCTTTATCTTCAAAACTACTGGAATTACGAACTAGTCATAATGACATAAACATTATGAATGCCCTCTCTGCTATTTCTAAAGTTACTTGCAATGTCTGTAAATTGCAGAAATGAGGGAGAAGAAAATTCAACAGATGGTTCTAAATATGTGCCTGACAAAATCCACCCCTGTTGCTATCAGCCATATTGTGTATGGAAGCAATTGTGCATCTCTTTACAACGGGTGTACTTTATATTTACATGTAAGAGTACTTCATCAAGTGACTCGGAAAATTTTAACAGATGCAAAAAACAAAAGTTCACCAACAGTTTTTAGTTTAACTAACTCACTGACTTTCAGTGCAGCTACAGCTAGTTTTTGTCCTCAAGTGAAGTGCAACTTATAATTATTCCATTACAGTACTATATAAATACTAGAATGGTCATATAATTTCAATAATGTGTGACCCATAAATCCAAAATCTTTCAAATCAATTATTCTCGGTATTACTGCTTCTTCTCTTGGATGCCCAAGTTGGACAACGACCAAATAAAAAGCATAGACTTACTAATGATGTCAATGCGTAATACTGTGTTTTGACAATCATCATTTTCCATTTTAAATGTTTGTATATAATATTCAGACTTCGGTTTAGTTAGTTTTTCACCATCTAGATGTTTTACGCAGATGAACTATTTGTAAAGGAATGGTTATGTTTATCAATATAAAACCATTTTTTTCAAGGTAGCTTTTCCTTTTTAATATGGTATCTTATGTTGGTATTGGTAATGGTACCGGAGTGCTTAATAATTTCAGTTTGTTGAACCTTGTAAACGAAACATCCATTTTCTCCTCCTACTTCTCCCTTTTTCTTCCTCACTTATTCCTTCGCCTTAGAATAACAACACAACAGCAACAACAATCTTATGTAAAAAAAAAAAAAAAAAAGTGGCCATAGTCATAGTCATAGGAGTAGATATTAGTTATAAGGTGTCTGAAATGTTAGAAAGAAAAGGGGAAGAAGACAAGTGAGGTGTGTTCATTGCATTGAGTAGAAAAGGTTATCCCCTTGCTTTTAAAAAGTCGTGTTATGTTACGTAGGCATTAAAAACATGCATGGAAAAGAAATGTTTATATATAGCAAGAATCATTAACATAACTAGTAATTACTATCTTTTTTTCTCCTATCTCTATCTTACCCCCTTTTACATATTAAAATACGAGGCCTCAGAAAGAAAAACGATTTTTTATCTTCATAAACTTGACTTCTTTAATTTGGCTACAGGCGTCAATTGCTCACTATACAACTCATCAATGTTAGACTTGTACTTCATACATGACCTCATTAAATACTCAAACTTGCTATATTTAGTAAAGTATATAATATTATTCTTTTTTAATGTTAGGTTAAGATTCAAGAGTACAATTTTCTTTTCCATAAAAAAAAACCAAAAAAATAAATAAATAAAAAGTTGATTTAAAACTTCAGTATAAATCACTGCCTTATATTTTGGACTTATCAACACGAATTAATTATCATTCAGCAATAAATTCATTGGACTTGTTTCTAATGACAAAATCTAAATGCATATTTAATTTATTTGAAACATACACTACAATATTACAGGTGATTAATAAGTTACTGTATCTGCTATTTCATCAAATTAGTTTTTAAATAAAAGTTAAGACTACAATGTAAAAGTAGAAAATTTTGAAATTCAAAAGTTGCGTTGAAATATAGCTTTTAATTAAATTACAGATATTAATCAAAATATTTGATTTTATAAAACAAGTTATAGGTATACAGTATGCAATTTTTCCCTGCGTTTTATACTCTCTACTTTGCAAGTTTCACAAAGCAGGATAAGCTAGTGTAATGCACAGATGTTTAAACTTTAAAACTTCTTAAAGAAACATAGCGCCATCTACTGATCTCATCTTCATTAATAAAATAACCGCTAAAATTTAATACAGTCAAACTCCAATTGTGCAAAATCAGTACTTAATACAGTTAGTTTCATTGATAGATTTGTCAAATACAAATCATATATCAAACAAAATTCTATGATGCAACCGTTCATACCATTTCTTTATACATTTTTAAAAAAATAATGTTCTATGGAACTATGGAAAAATGTTCTATGGAAAAATAATGTTCTATTTAGTGTAAATTTCAGATAAGATGATAAAAACTGTGCTCTACTCGTAAGTTTTTAATAAAAACATTTTCACAAGCTTGTGTAACAATGCTTGACGAAGAATTTTAACAACAAAGTGATAGCTGCAAGCGTTAAAATAAATTTTAAGCTTCTAAAAACAAATTGTGAAACCAGCATTAATCAAGTCATGTGAAACAACATGTTTGATTACATCTACAAGAGTTACCAAATCATAATCTTAAAGAAATCAATATTAATTGTAAACAAAACGATACCTTCAATAAGGTATGGCAAAAATTTAGTGACCATGAGTATGAACAAAAGAAAACTTAAAATCAGGGGTAATTCTACCTCACCCTCAAAATAATTATTCTTAATACATGAATGAACATCAACAAAAAGCTGTATTAAACTATAAAATTACTTACGTCAAACATGATCGGTAAGTAAGAAAAAATCTATTTAAATTTTATAAGCAATCACGATCACTACTGGTTAATTACAGTTTCCAGTTATTAAGCTTGTGGCAAAAACCTGTAGCCATATTTTTTCCGTATATTTCTGAAATTAAAAATCATTTAAGCAGATTACCCGTAAAACACTAAACGGGAAACTTTAGCAATTGCAATATCAGCATGCGACATCTACGGTCTACACATTGTATGCGAAAAGTAACTGAAGTCATCATTAATGCGTTTAAATTCGAGTTCCACCTGTTTAACTACAAAACAATGGGAATAAGTATTAACATAAAAAATATTCTCACCTTGTGCCAAATGTTTTGCCGCATCTGTTTCCACAAGTGTTGCAGCTCGTGTTAATACATCCAAAGCTGTTTCATCCATCATGATTGAGCTTGGTTTTCTTGTAATAAATTTCTCCGTTTGCAAAATATTACCGTAAATTCTCAAGTGAAGATACACAATATTGATATTGTACACAACAGGCTTTACACACTAAATTAAAATTCCACTCGTATATAAATTGTTGTACTTTTTTCTCCCCTTTTCTTATAAACAACTCCTTGTTTTATTCATGTGAGGAATTTAACACACCTAAACGTTGTCTTTATCCATATATTACATACACGAACCCCGAGTACATGTACTCCAAAAGCAATACATTCCACAGTGTCTAATTTTATAACATCACAAGCGTCACACTACTTTATATGCTGTATTTTACGCTTTTGGCTCATTACTTTTCAGATCACTGGTATGCCAGTTATTTTCACAAACCATGCGGATTCATTGCGTGTGTGACTCAGATCGCTTTAACGGAACAAAGAAAATATCATTATTAGTGACTATACATTTTTTACGCATTAATAGATGAATTTTGAAGTTAAACTTTCATTCTTGTAGAAGCCAACAATTGAAATTTATAGCCCGTATTACTGATGCAATGATGACTATTTTGGCGCACTTCACGACTTTATCAAACACATTCCTTATTTTTTTTTTTGTTTTTTGTAAACTTAACGCCGATAGGTTTTCACTGATTGTATTTCTGTTGCATCGTTTCTGCCTCAATATTATTTCAAGTGACGATTAGGAAATTAATAATTGACAAAAATTTCAGTAAAACACACACACACAACACCGTCCGTAGACATTATAGCGCGTTGAAATTCTTGGAATGCTTGGCATCTCGAACACGCTCCAATGGGTCACGTGATTTATACCACCAACGCTTATTGGCTAATGCCTTTCCCTCATTTGTTGAACCAGAATGAACCCCTGTGGAATGGTATGCTAAAGATTTTTGCACGCTATTTTCATTAATACAGTACTTTTACAGGTAAAAAAAAATCTTGTAAAACAAGTACACTACATGACAGTGCTTTATATTTATTTGTAAAACTGATGATTTACGGTTTTACCGGTAATTTGTTCATAGCCATTACCGTTTTACTGTAAATGTACACAAAATAATATTTAATTAATAATTCAACATAGTGCTACAGTTTAAAATTTAGTATTCTGTACAATGTATACAATGACAATATATTTCTATCGATGATTCATCAGCAAGTTTATCAATATAATTTATAAAATATGTTTAAAAAACCCATTAAGGAATTTCTTCATCGTTATTGCTATCTCGCAAAACGTCGTCGACTTCTAGTGTAGAAGTATTTTCACTTGCATCTTGAAGAATTGGATCTGCATTTTTTAAAAATAATAAAAAATCAAAAGTTGTATACAGTATTTTACGTCTAAAATATTCATCATAAAACCTGAAAGAATAAATTCTGCTGATAAAGATTGATCTAAATCGGTTTGAACGGTAGCTGTTGTATGTTGTATTGATTCAGAACCATTTTCAATGTCATCATCAAAGTCCAAATTTACGATTTCATCACTTGGTAGTGGCACCGTTGATAGTAGAGCTTGAGAAAACTGTGATAAGTTTGTTGCTAGAACAAAAATCGTCATTAATAAAAATGATGACTTAAAAATCGTAGATATTAAAAAAAAACTTACAATCACTTTCTTGATTTGTGGTACTTGACGTTATCAAGCCAGCACCAGTATCCGTGATGATCAATTGAGCAGGAACATTCATTTGAAGCGAGTCAGTCTGGAAATCCAAAACTAATTACTTGAAATATTTAAAAATGACTCTGTAAATAAATTAAATTACTGCTAATGCTTGGACAATGAGAGGACAAGACGATGACAACGCGTTGTTTGGATATTGAATAGTTGTGCCTTGAGATGTAATAAATAATGTTCCAGGATTTCCACCAGTTGGAATTTGCAAATTTGGTGAAACAATTTCAAATGTCTGTAATGCACCTGAAGATGACGGATTCGATTTCAGGACAGCAGCGGCAGTGTCAGCAGAAATTCTAGTCCCTGACAATTGAAAAATTATTATTACATCAAAACAAAAATCAAGTTACAAAACAACATTTGCATGCTTGCGTGTCATTGACTTACCATCAATATTAATGGATGATGGAATTTGAACTACACTTGGAATTGAAACAAATCGAACTTGAGGTAGTGTCAAGCAAGCCGCCGTTGGAGCTAACAATTCCACACTAGAAGTCAATTCAAGTTCGGAAGACTCAGAATCTCCACTTAACATATTAACAAATTTTGCATTCTCAACGTGATATGCATACAGTTGCTGGCAAATATCTAGAAAGAAATACCTATTGAACGAATGTATAGCAATGTATTTATACGAATAAACAAACTTGCAAATGCAAATGCATAGAGCTCATGTTATGTACTTAAATGCCTTTAAAATGGCACATAACACAAACTACATGCAGGGCCAAACTACATAAGTTATATTTGAAAAAGAGCTATGAAATATTTACCTTTGAATTTTAAAGTAGTAGAATTTGGTACATGGCGTTTTAAATTCCACCATTTTCCACGCAACCATTGAGGACTTCGTACACTGTAAACAACATTTTATAATCTTTCTTCTTTTTTACTGATGAATAATTACCTTTTCCAACCAACAGCTAAAGTTGCCCAGTCAATTTCATTATCATCGTTAGCTTCAGAGTTAAACATCCTATTTAATAATTTATTTTGTATTGTTACTACTCTTACTTGTAATATTTTACAACATTTAACTTGTAATAATTACTTGGTAACTAGTTTAACATCATCTTCTCTAGTCCATTCTAGACCACCAGTGTGTTTCCAATTTAAATAATTTAACCATTTTGTACGACATTGTTTTTCAGATCGTGTTTTCACTTTTTTTGCTACTTTAGTCCAAGAAATTCCAGTGCTGATAGCTTCACCAATATTTGCATTGCTTAGTTCATAAACAGCCTCAGCCAACAACTTCTCTTCATTTGGAAACCATTTTCCTTAATATAAATAACCGTACGTTATTAGTTACTATTAACCGATATTTTCAAGCTTGAAGAAACACTACCAACGTTACAGTTGTCTTTCATAAGTCGACATTTATCTTTGATAGAAGAAGCGCTCCTTCCTAAATGTGATCCAATAGTTTGCCAATCATTCCCATGCTTTTCATGTAATCTATAAGTTATTTTAAATAAAAAGCTTTTACTAGCATTCATTATTCATTAAGTTAAATTTATTTTTTACTTTTTTAACTTATTTTGTTCATTTGGAGTGTATCGTCCAATATGATTTTTTTTATCGTACATCCGAATTACTCGTCTATAAACTGAAAACAAAGGCCGGTTAAGACCTTTAGATACAGCACGATAAAAATCTTTTCTTTCGTCCTTCGTCATCTCAAAAACGACTTCAGCAGGATCAGCAATGCAATGTTTCTATAATAATATTACAAAAATTAATGAAATTATACAGAAATTTATATGGCTTATATGATGTACTGTACAATGCAAAAGTGTTTAATGTTTTCATCTAATAAATCAGCTTCCTCTTTAGACCACATTCCTTGCTTCCATTGATGTCCGTCTTTCTGTAATTTCATTTTTTCATCTCGACTAGTAAACCAAGCTTGACTAACACTCTGAGAATCCTCTTTATCATTTCCTTCAACGGCTTTAGAACCAACATTAATAGATGATGAATGAATCAACCCAGATCCGTCTATTTTAAAAACAATTTACAAAGCCATTAAGTTTTCTGTTTGAAATCGACCAAACTATGTATAATAAGTAACAATATTCTTAACTAATATAATCATTCAAATTTAAATGCCCAGTAGTAATTAATTTTTTTTTAAATATATTAATATTTACCATCAATTGTAAATACATAAGTTCTTTCACCGTCATTCGTAGATTCAGTGCAGATTACTTCAGATGATCCTTCACCACCAATGTTGCCTAAATATTAAATATGTTTTTTTCAGTAATATATTAATTGGTTTTTGATAATAGTATGAATTACAATTTTAGTTTACTACAACATCGTAAATATACTCGTACTTAATACAGTATAAACAGTACTTTTAAGTGCAATTCAATTATTCAAACTGTAATCATTATTACCGGGTACACTGTCGTCATTTGAAATAATTAGAACGCTGGGTTCCAATCCACATTCGACGCCATTTGATTGATCATTCAGAGAACTAGTGCTACCATCGTGATTAAATACACAATGCTCTTCATCAGTATTACAATCCTTGAAAACAATATTTTAATTAGTTTATTGTCCATACAAACACAAGCTTGGACTGTATATTATAGCTTACTTCACAATCCTCGATTCCTTCAATAAACCCATTTTCATCTAATCCTGTACTGTGACAGTCGATATCATCCATTCGTCGAACAACTTAAAAAGAAAATCACTAGGTTAGTTAACTATAAAATAATAAGACAGCCAACATGAATGTGAAAGTGCTACATTCTACAAATTTACAATAAATAGCCTAAGCAGGAATGAAACAATAATAAATGATACAACTTTAATTTACAAAATAATCAGCTGTATGTGTGTTTTGTAAAATAATGTCTCACCTTACTGCTGTACAACTAAACATTCTCATCGCAATCAACGCCATTTTGACAATACCGTAGTGAGTGCAGTAACGCCTTTGATTCAAATTATACCAAATAAATAACTACTAATGTACACTTATCACACCGTATGTTTTCGATGACAAACATTTTCAGTAAAAATACGACAGCTGTGTTTAGGTTTCATCATTAATTTCATCTTTAAATTTCAACTTACCTTTGTCCGGGATATTTCATAGGAACCAGGATGCAACAAAGATTTATACTGTAAATCACGAGTAAATCTATTGCTAAATCGATTTCAAAATTGTGCCGCAAAAATTAAAAAAATTTAATACCGGTATTATCCACTTAATTTATTAAGTTATTTAAACACATATTAAAAATACCGGTATCTAAAAAAATAAATTTTAAAATATGTATAATGACCTCTTACTTAAAGGTAATTGTCGATTTTGACAATAAGTATTAAGTTATTATTAAATTATCGAGTTAGCAATGATTCAATTTTAATTTAAAATTATAAATTGTTAATTTATCATTATAATTTATAAACTTATCACAACTTCATTAAATACTTGTATTAATGCGACAAATTGATGTGTTGTTGATAAACCAAAGCCGCTTTCCAACAAAAAAGCGACCCCAAACACGATAAAACCACTAATGAAACCGCCATTCCGTTCCAGTCCCAGTTAGAAATTATAAATCCAAACACTGGTCCTTCTAAAAATGTTCCGATACTGCTCAAACCTATATAAACACGAAAGAAAAATATTACATTACTTAGAATTTCAAATGCAAAACAAATACTGTAATTAAATGCCAAAGATCTACAATTCTACATCCCTACATACAGTGGATTCTCGTTAACACGAAGTCGACGGGACCGAGATTTTTCTTCGTGTTAAAGGGGTTTTGTGTTAACGAATACATGCAAAATCTAATATACTGTATATTGGCCAAACTGATATTTTTTTTAGAGTCAAACTAACATTTTCTAGAGTCAAACTGACATTTTT
>JAAFCF010002710.1:398270-422223 GCA_013389785.1 Helicorthomorpha holstii | reverse complement strand
ATTTTTAGAGTTAAACTGACATTTTTCAGAGTCAAACTCACATTTTTAGAGTTAAACTGACATTTTTCAGAGTCAAACTCACATTTTTAGAGTTAAACTGACATTTTTCAGAGTCAAACTCACATTTTTAGAGTTAAACTGACATTTTTCAGAGTCAAACTCACATTTTTTAGAGCCAAATTGACATTTTTCAGAGTCAAACTGACATTTTTTAGAACCAAATTGACATTTTTCAGAGTTAAACTGACATTTTTCAGAGTCAAACTGACATTTTTTAGAACCAAATTGACATTTTTAAAGAGTGAAACTGACATTTTTCAGAGTTAAACTGACATTTTTCAGAGTCAAACTGACATTTTTTAGAACCAAATTGACATTTTTAGAGTCAAACTGACATTTTTCAGAGTTAAACTCACATTTTTTAGAGCCAAATTGACATTTTTAGAGTCAAACTGACATTTTTGAGAGTTAAACTCACGTTTTTTAGAGAAAAAATGGCCTTTTTAAAGTCAAACTGACATTTTTCAGAGTCAAACTCACATTTTTTTGATTTTTTCTACATTTTTGTCGACGATATTTGCAATTTTTTATTCGGAGAAGCAAAATCAGTTCGTGTTAACGGGGTTTTACTTCGTGTTAACGAACAAAAAATGTATGGGAAAGCCTATACTGCAGTTCGGGACCGCAATGTTGCTTCGTGTTAAAGAGAAATTCGTTTTAACGGCGTTCGTGTTAACGAGAATCCACTGTATATTAATTCTACTTACAATTACAATGGAAGGCACAAAATAGACCGATTTCCAACCATAGTTGTGTTGAAAATAAACCTAAAATAAAAATAGTATTCATATACGATAGTATTTATTTCAATTTCATTTTCATTTCAAAGCAAGAAAATTACAGCGGAAGCAGCTCCAATAATTCCTCCAGCATAAGGACTTGTTCCAAAAAGACCCATAACAGCATTACGCATATGACCTGGATACCAGGAACCCACAGCTTTAACTGCACAAGGCCACGTTAAGGACTATATCAAAATATCAATTACCAGGTACTATATATAATATTAAAAGTAATTACGATAATTACCTGAGCAGCTCCACAAATAAATAACAAGATAAAACACAAATAAAAATTATTAACAGCCCCAAAACCAATCTAAAAAACAATTAAAGTTGCAATAAGTTACTAAAACTGAAATTGATAACTACATTTGTACCATAATACAAATGAAATTACCATAGACAAAGAAGAAATTATTAAGCAAACAGTTAACGTTGCTCTAACTCCAAGACGATCAGCCACCGGACTTAAAAATATCTGTTAAAATTGAGGCATGTTGTAAATTTATAATAAAACAGTTCCAACTTCATGATCATTAAATTCAAAAGAGCAACATAGTTTCTTAACAAACGGATTAATCTGTAGTAAAGCAATAACTTTATAACAAGTACAGTTATCAAACAAATTATACTAAATCTAGAAACTTATAAAGTAACAAGATGTAAAATTTTAAAGTATTGTTTCTCCAAAGAACTCCACTAAGAACTCCAGTACAAGTACTGTACCTGCAACGTTGCATAAGGAAGTAATAAAGCTGTGTCAAACCATCCTAACTGAGCTTCGTCAATATGGAAATTGTTTTGTAGATCCGTTTTTATCTAATAAGCAGAGTACATACTTTAAAATTCAGTCGCCATTTCAGCTATAACTTACTTAATTATTTACTTACAATTCCCAATGGTTTACGTAACAAATAAGTGCAAGCAAAAGCTAACCAAGCAACTGCAAATGTTAACATTTGCCGGTGTCTTAAGTCCATTTTTATCATTCTATTAAATAAAGATAATAACCAAAATATTGTTCAAAACAAGAACTTCTTCCTAAATCAATAATAAAATAATAGCATGATATAAAAAAACTTTACGTACCGGATACAGGACTGTGTTCGATGAACAACATGTACAATATTCAAAAACGTTCTTTGAGTCTCTGGCAACAATATAATATCATCCTCAACGTTTCCATGTATATACAATTGAGTAACTGCAAAGCAATAAATGAAAATTTATTGTAGATGCAATTAGCATTTCCGCAGCTGAGAAAATTCCATTAAAGTTTTTCAAAAACAGCTGCGAAGTGTACAAAATTTTAAACAGTTGAAACCGCGCAACAGTATGGTGCCTCACTTGTGCCACCACGTCATAAATTACGTTTACCGGTATACAATGTTTCAGGTACAAAATAGTGTAACAATTCGCTCAAATTTACGAAGTTTGGATTGAAAAATTGCAATACTGTTCTTAGTTTACTTTTCAACAATGTTCGGAAATAATGATACACGTAATACACCGTTATTGCTACTATTTTACACTTCCTGTTTTATGCGGTTATATTTTCGTCGGAACATATGGTATGAGCAATTAACACAATCATATGGCTGTCGTAACTGTAATAAATTGATAACTTTAATCAGTTTTACTGTAAAACTATAACCATAAATAGCAAATATGTGGTACTAAAAACATTTATGCCGGTATAGCAGGCAATAATGACAGAAATTGGTGACTACTCTTATCAGTATTAGATTGCAATAATCGCTACAAGAAAAAGTTACCTTGATAAAAGTCTTTACTATTTATATACAGGGAGTTAATGTGCCACTCTCTGGGACTTCTCAAAATAAATGTTTGACTTCATTTCCTTTTATTTGATCATGTGATACAGATTATATGGTTAAAATCCAAGTGCGGAAATTTAATTTCATAAACTTATTTACATTTTTTAATTAGTTCTTATAATTTTAAACTAATGCAATGCAATAGAACAAAATTACGAATGAAATGGCAGTGTTGCAGAAGCCTGAAATTCATGACTATTCTAATCCTGATAAATTTATTATTAAAATTGAAATGACATCTTGAAATAACAATAAAATAACTAACCTGACTTAATTTAACCTAATTAAAACGAAAGGAATGAAATTCACATTTTACGGTTATTCCGATTGGCAACACAGGTGCCATTTTTGTTGTCGATACGGTAATACATTTAAACGAGAAGTTTACATGGAAGTTATTAATTAAAAATCATAAATAAACACTTAAAATTAACTTTCCGCAATCAGATTTTATCTAACGAATGTGTCTATCATAAAAAGATTGAAAATATTTGCATTAAAGATTGATTTTGAGAGGTCCCTGAGAGTGGTACATTAAAGTCTGAAACGGTAAAAGATTTTTGATGTCATTACTACACAATTAAACAAACATAAATACGAGAATTAAGTTTAATGATAAACAGGCCAAAGTTGGTACTGCAATATAACGATAAGTGTTGACATAATTTAAAAAAAAAAAATAATAAAAAATACAAACTATGATAAAAAAATTATAGAACAAATTCCAAATACAGTACTATAAATTCAAACAACCAAAACACGAAAAGAGCTTGAACGAAATTAGTACCAGTAAATTAAGTCTCTTAAAAATTAAATATTCAAATGCTAATTTGTAAATTGTAACGCTTACATAAAATACCCTAATCAATTCTGTAGTTTAAAATCTGATAAAAAATATGGTTGATTAATGACATTTAAATTAAAAACGGCGAGATTCACGTTTTAAGGATTTTACCAACCACAATTTTATCAATTAATACTCTTTCTTCCGTTATTCCATTAATACAACACAAAATTACAGACCGATAATTTTGTCAAAAAAAAAAAAGTCAAGGAATTCACGTCACCTGATCTTCCAAATTCAACATGGGACAATTAGTGTTTATAGTAACCAGCTGAGTCGGATATGTCGTTGTATAAACTACGTTCTGCTGTTGCTGTTGTTCACTCTGGGAATCGCTTGTCAACATTGGAGTAGTTACTGTAGAAATTAAATACGATTAATACGGTACGTCATGTCAGTCCGGATATTAGATCAAACCACCCATTAATATTTTCAATTTCATTAATAGATACAAGCCTTGTTTCTCAAACATTAACAACACAAATAATAAGATTCAGGTATTAAGTTGTTTTAGTCAAATGCATACATGTAATAATAATAAATGCATTCTCCGTAAGTGGCAAGTTAAGATGTTAAAATGTCAGATTTACTAAAACTGAATCCTCTTGATTATAGTATTAAGTTTGTTAACAAGTAAGACTGCAACTAATGTCAATTAATTTGGAGAAACAAGGTTATCAATATGAAATTAAATATTTGAGTCATAAGAAACATTCAAAAGTTTGAAGGACTAGACAAAAAGAAATAGAAAAAACTCATTAAAATAAAAATCCATTCCAAAGTGGCTAATGAAACTTTAGTTAACAATTTAGTCGTCTGATCGAGGCAATGCAGCATCCATTAAATAGCTCTTCAGATATTTCATTTGAAAAATGTAGAAATATATTTTAATACCTTGAATAAAGCAAAATAATCCAATATCACACTATTATTCTGCACAATATATTTATCTTTTAGTAAACAATGTATACATACCTAAAGGTTATCGATTTTTCTTTTAAATATACAGTATAATTTTACTCACTCACTGTAAATTTACCAACAACCTTCTTAATTTACGTAAAATATAATATATTGAAATTTGGTAACTTCCACTAAATATTAGCATAAAGAAATTAAACGATAATATTTTACTTATATTATAATATTATACTAATCTTAATACTTATAAAAAAATAACTTTGTTGTTAACAGTCGATTTGACTTGCAAAGTTTGTTGCAATCACTGTCCACCTCGATCAGAAAACTAATCCAGTTCACGAGTTTTGTAAAGTGACAATTTTAACAGAATTCTGCCTACTAAATGAATCGTCCATTTCATCCAACTGAGACTCTCCTCCTGATGAAGTTGTAGTAGCCAATCGATCACCTTTCATTATCTGTCAATTACAAAATTAATTTAAATTATAACAATAATAAATACCGTTCAGTATTTCAAAGTACACTAAGTAAAACGTAAACTTACATCGCGATATTTTTGCAGATACAATTTTAAAGGCTCCACATAATTATCAAATCCAAGAGTTGACATAGCAAAAAGAATATCTTCTCCATTGATTGTTTTACGCTTTTCCTGGTGACAACGATCACTAGCTCTTTAATAACGTGTTAAGGAAAAAAAAAACCAATACAAATTTAATTACAGTATACAGCACTTCAATGATATCATATAAACAATTATAATGCTAAATAATAGCTGATATTGGTAAAAGATGCAATAATGTTTAAAATGAAATATAAAAGGATACTCGCTAGTAATAAAACTGATAAACTCGGAGACACATTCTTGAACACACTCGCGAGCGTCTTTAGCAATCTAAAAGATATAAAAATTTGAATAAATGGTAAATATTGAAACAAAATCAAACTTACTTTTCCTGTTTTAGGGATTGCTTTCTTCATGATCCTAGCCACATTAGCAATGGGTAAAAAACGGTCCTTAAAAAAAATTGGATATTAAATATGATCATTTTTCTGCAATAACATTAATGTTTAAGTGTTACATTTAAGGGTATTACCTGTTCTCTAATAGGTAATTCATCGTCTTTACCTCCATCATTACCATCTGAATCACCACCAATACCTAAACTATCGTCGCCTTCTTTTCAATATAATTAAAAAATACATACAATTAATCTTATTGAATGCGTGTAATGTGAAAATGAAAGCTTTACCTTCGCTTTGCATGTAATGCCCACCACTTGCTAAAAACGGCTCACCGATTGAGGTGTCACCATCGTTATTCTCCATCTATGTAATAATTTACCGATTTTAACATTAAAATAAATAAAATCAATTTTATGGATTATTACAAAATGTCGGAAATTTTAGAACGCTACTCCAGATTGGCATTTCACGTTCAGTCACCTTATTAATACGGTCTTGCCCATAAAAAGCAGTCTTATTCCAGTGTAATATGTTAATTATTTTAACATAAATAAAATGTATTTTAGGAATTATACAATTATATTATTATTATTAATAATAATAACAACTCAAAAATGTATGCGTAATCATAGAACACCAGAAACAGTTAAAATGTTGCAGCTGAGAAACAAAAGCCAAAATGGCGATGCCTTACAAAATTCAATAGGAGCGAAAAATAACTAATTTTACAGTTAAATTAAATAAATATTTTTACTCACCTCTAATTGAGTGTAATCCCAAAATCTTTGTTTCTACTTCAAATCTTGCGGATACAATAGATCTATGAAACTATTGGTCAAAATCATCGAAATCCAAAGTTGAAAACGCTGAATCCCAAACGATGGGTTATCTCGACCCCGGTTGGCCAACTTCAATGAACGAATAAGCTACTGCTATTTTAACGCCCTCTATCTATTATCAAATAGCTCGATTATTGGTATTATCGATTCAGGTTTATCACAAATAATTGTTTTAAAGTTAACTAACTAGTTGTCGAAACGTACGACTAATTTTAACAATCAATACAGTGTAGAAATCATAAAATTTATATTACAACCAATTATCGTTTTGCATACTTAAATATTGGCGTCTAAATATTACCTTTAATTTTCCTTCTTAACGCCACTAATGCTGATTACAACATAGACGTTGCTCAGAGATCATATCGTAAGTGTAATATCTATCACTTGTTATTCGCGAGAAGGTTTTGGAATTTTGGATATTCATTAAATTCTTTCATTCTGGATCTTAATTTTCTTCATGTTTTGTAAGTCATTGTTTAATTCATTTGTAGAACTTAGTATTGCACTTTAAAAGCTAATACAATCCGGTGATGTATGCTTTTTTTCAACTTACTAAATGACCAAGTTGATCAAAAACTATGTAATAATATGGGTCATTTATACTGTACTATTATACATTTTGTTTTGGATGATTATAATAGGAATTATTGCTTTGATATTATACTCGTATTTGTATAAATTATGTCTTAACAAATATATTTTTCATGATACCATTGACAAAATATACTATATTAAAATAAGAGATAAAATATGACTGAATTTCTTTAATGTCTTTTATATTAACTGGTTATACGTTATTGGTAATTGAATTAATAAGAGATAACTTGATCAAAATTATTGCTTAATAAAAGTGAAACCGTGTAGTTTCGATACATAACTATATGCATGATAAATTTTGTTTTAATTAAATTTTATTTTGTATCGAATAGAGAAACCCTATGTTTGGTCATTGATAAAATAACAATGATTATCACAGTAAAGATTCTTCGAGGAAGAGAATGTACTATAGAGGTAAGTGCCAATTAATATTTCCAGTTGTGTTAATAATGCTATAAACATTTAATAATTAATGTGGTTTAGGCGCCCGTCAATTCTTCTGTAAGTTTTATTAAACAATTAGTTGCTCGTGAATTGGACGTTCCAGTTGATCAACAGAGATTGTTGTTTCGAGGAAGAACGCTGGCAGGCAAATATTTACTAATGGCTTCATATTGATTAATAAATTAATTTGATATACTTTACTAGATGGTCAGTGCCTTACAGATTACAACATTGTTGATGGAAATAAGCTACATTTAGTGGTTAGAAATGCGGAAGTTGATAACGAGTCTCCTGATTCAAATGTTTGCTGGACTGAACTAGAAAAGACATTGTCTAAACATTTTAGCAAAGAAGACGCCACTAAAGTTTTAGAGAATTTTAAGAGGGTAATTTAAGTTGCACTTTTAATCAATAGATAATTCTTATTAGCATAGCTTTATGGCATATGTGATTCATACTGTACAAGACTCACATTTGAAGTTAATAATCATTACTTTATTTTTTTTACTGTTTGTGTAGGAGTTGTTGTCCGTTGTAAATGATTCAAGTTTGGATGATATCGAGAGGTTTGCCCAAATGTATTCGCATTCTGAAGATGAAACGCAGTCTACAAGTAGTACCAATCCTTCTACCAATACTGTTCCCATATAAACAACAATGTAACAAAAATGATGTTTAAACAAACTAATACGGTTTCCTGATTATGGTTTCTTCACAGAAATACATCTACAAAAGATAACTTAAACTTTGTTGTGTATTGACCTGTGAATGTTGCATCTCCCACCAAAAAAGAACCATATAAATAATTTTGTGTATTGTCTTGTACATTTTGATTTTTGTCAACATTGTCAGTGTATTTCTTTCATCTCAGTAATTTTATGTTACTTTACGGCTCTTTAAGTATGATTATGATTTTCAATTAATATTGTAATGTGACTGATTTCCCATTAAAATACATTAATTCATATTATAAATTCTATTATTGGATTACTTTATACAAATTTGTTTTGGCTCACAGAGTTACCCATAAACTTAAACCACAATACATAAGGAAAATAAGTATTAAGTTCATAGTAAGTTACTCAGATTGTACCAAAATTAAATTGATCACACAATTTAAATTTTTATGATTTAATTTGATAATGTTATAATTATTTTGGATTAGAAATAGTGCGACAAACTACGACGAACGCTATGTTAGCAAATACGATACATTATAAAATATGCTTTAACTTGGTATGACTGTAAAGAAGTAATGCATTTAAGGGAATGTATTAGCACCTCCATCAGTGTAAATAATAGTTTCAAATCATAAAGACAATACAATCCCTAACAATTATATGAGCAGATTCCTTAAATCCAAGTACTAATCAACTTAATCTACGTGTGTAAAAATTACAATCGAATTCAATCACTTTAGAACGGATGTAAAATTTTGTCATTATAAATACTGTACCATAAATAAATGAAATTGAACGACAAATGACAAATTTGGAGACTATTGTATTCGTATTCAATGAAGCTAATCGATTTTAAGTTAAAACAAAGTGCATATGCAAAAGCCCTCAATCAGATAAAGTTGATCTCAACTGAAATAAATACCGTTGTATAATATACATATAAAAGAAGCTAAAATCAATATGATTCAGTCTTCATCCGAAGAAAAGTAAGCAGCAGAGGTGCCTTTCAATGCAGTTTTAAATGTTCGAATCTGTTCTCTTACTAATGTACTGTTTCGCTTAGAAACTTTGGCTGATTCGTGTATAACTTTTGCAAATGTTTTTGACGATTCCTTAGCTGGTGAATAAATCTGAGGACTTCGACTTCGTTCTCGCAAATTATATGGACTAGGTCTCCTCGTCTATCAATTTACGGTTAATTATTCTAAATCGCAATTCAGTAAAAAATAGATTTACCGGTATTTGTTCTGGAGATATAAGCTCATCGACAAAAGAGTTTGATCGATCAAGATTTAGTTTGGCTGGATTTCTTGACTTAACTGGTGTTGCTGTAATATCCTTAAAAGTTAAACAAATGTTAAACTACAGTGAAATAAATGTCATACTGACACTGAACTGCTTCATGGTCAAATGACGTTGTTGTTAGTTCGTCTTCTGAAGTAGTGGAATTGTCGGTGACTTTCTCATCAGGTAATTTAGCAGGTGCTGTTTGCTGTCCGATTGCTTTAATTAATGCTAAATAAAAAAAAACCATTATAAAGAAACACTGTGAAACAATTGCTTTATAATATTAGTCAACGCGAAATAAGACATTCAGATAAATACTAACTTAAGATCTCTTTTCTAGTTTGCAGATTGTCTTTTTGCAATTCATAAACAATATCAATATAGTCACGATATTTCCATCCACATATTATAACAATAAGAAATGCCATCGTAATTGCTGTTTTCCTAATAAACCAAACGCGAGTGTAAATCAAAGTCTACAAAACAATAAAAAGTTTAATAAACACTCAAATTAATTATTAAAAAAAAAAAAAAACTTACATGCGCATCGTCAGAATAAAGTTTAATGCTTTCTTCAGTGTTCCAATTGCCAGCTATATATTCTAAAGTAAAACTCAACGTAAAAGCAACGTAAAGCCACAATCTAGCACTCTCCAAGCGCTTACAGGATGTCAACAAATAACTAATAATCACAATAAAAAAATAATACAGCGCTGTATAAACGCCTACGAATTCTCCAAAAAACAAAGCTCTTAGTTTCACAATATGATGAGCAATTTCATCAAAAATTGCAATTTGTTGTCCACTCGACTGTCTAATTTCATCTAACAATTCTTGCAAGTTTTCCTTAGACTTAGCAATTGTTATGTCCATTTCCTTTCTAACGTAAATAAAAACGCAAAGGTTAGTTTCATATATTTGCAACAAGCCCTAGATTCCAAAAAACCTAAATCATTACCTTAACTCATGACCATTCTGTAAAGCTTCCTCTTGTGTACGCCGAATTTTCTGTTGTATTTCCAGTTGTGATTCCATATTAGTAACAACTCTTTTCGACGCATCCATCAATTGAAAAACAGTCTTTTTCGTCTCTTCTTGCCACAACTGACTCTTAAGAAAAAAACACATGTTGTGTGTATGAACATAAAATGTATTAAACGTGGAGAAGACCCTATCATCCATTCCCATTTCTAAACATTTGCTGATATTGTCCGGTGTCACTTCCACACATGGATGTGGCTTCTGATGCGATTGAATCAAAAAACAATTGGCAAATCTTAAAGCTAACCACTTATGAACATCCTCCGTCAGATTTCCACAAGCTAAAGGAAGGCTTTCCAAAGGTTTCGTCCAGCATTTACCATAAACAGGCATTCGACTATAGGTTGTTGTTAGTTTAAAATGCTCCTCTCCGGCTTTTAAAACTGTTTGGGCAAATTCAGTACTCTCTCCATCGTTGAATGCATAATTACATTGTATATTACAAAAAATAATCATAATAACAATACCCCATAATGTCATATCCATCTTCGTTGTTATTTTAATTTTAAAGTGTAAATTCATTTAAAACAAAAACCCAAAGTTTGTTAAAAATCTCAATCTTCACAAAACAACCGCCATAATTCAATAACAACAGTTATAGAAGTGTTACCAAAAACAGCTGTATCTAATCACGAAACTAGTGTTGTTTTCAAATTTTAATTTTCTTTTATTAAATAATTCAATACAGTTATTTTAAAGTAATTATAGCTTTAAACAACTTTAAATAATGTATGACTTTTCTTTATATAATTAAAAATTAAACGTTATCAAAGTTTTAAAACCATAAAGTTTTCACTGTTACGATAGTTGGTGTCTTTTTCTCTGAATTTGGCACCATTGCAAAGCGCGCCAAAATAAAATGACGTAAATCAATTTTCATCGAAATTACGCAGTACAGTTCGATGGTGGACTTTAATCTTTGATTTTAGGTAAGTTAGTTACATTTGGAAGTTTAGACAATCAGACATGATTAAATTAACGATTATATCAGATGCTAACATATTAAGCGATTAATTCGCATTAGTAGCTATGTATGAAACGTGTTCTAACATGTTGTGACTTGAGTATTTTAAGGGTGACATGTTTACGTAAGTGAAATCGTACTTTAGATTATTGGCATTGTTTTAAATTGTCAGTTACATTTGTACATTTGAAAGTTTAGACAATCAGACATGATTAAATTAACGATTAGATCAGATGCTAACATATTAAGCGATTAATTTGCATTAGTAGCTATGTATGAAACGTGTTCTAACATGTTGTGACTTGATTATTTTAATGGTGACATGTTTACGTAAGTGAAATCGTACCTTAGATTATTGGCATTGTTTTAAATTGTCAGTTACAATTCGCTTTACTCATAACTCGTCCAAAAGCAAATAGTACTCCATAGACTGAATAGACTTTATGAGTGCAACTCTTACCCAATGCACTGACCAAAGACTCTTGGATTTTCAAACACTTTAATCTGCATTCTTCCTGTAACAATTAAATCTTGATAATGAATTACAGTGTAAGGACTGTCGGTACAAGGATGAATTTTTATTAGCTTTTTTTACTTTGCTTTAAAACTAGGATAAAACAAATTGCATAAATCTATTACATAAAATAAAAAAGTGTAGTAACTTTTGTATTACGTACGGTGATGTAATCCCTTGTATAGACTGGTTGTACTGGTATCACAGGCAATAATGTACCAAACAATGAAAATAATTTCTTACAACAATAATATTTCACAAGTCTGGAATAAATTTTGTTTTCAGGAATACCGATTAAATACGCATTCATTGTTGCACATATTGTGCAAGAAAATGCTGTTTTACTTTTTTGAGATAATTATCCAGATTACAGTACTGCATAGTGTAGAATTATAAAAGTTGTTTCTAATTTTTTTTTAGGAAAAAGTAATGTCATGAAAATAATGTTTGATTCCATGTTATTATTTTCATGCAGTATTATAATGATAAAATACCGTGCTCGCCATTTTACATTGTTTTCAAAGAAAATCAAATTGACCATCATTGATGAGTGTGACAATATCGATATAGTCAATTGAATTGTTCTTATTGAATATAGTAAGGCTGTCCAATACCCATGACCCCAATTTTTGCTGTTTGATTTAACGTTGGAATTGATGAGTAAATCTTGTCATCATTTTGTATATGAGGAGATTTCCATCTGAATTGATTTAACTATTTCTGATTTGTAAATCATCTGTAAAACACGATGAGAACAATAACAATACATTCAACTTAAACAATGATCATTTTTATTACCGGTGAAAATGAGATTAAGCTTATACAGTAGTTTTTTATACGATGACTATTAAGGAATTATAATATTTGATTGTAAATTTAAAAAAAATATAAATAAATTTCGTTTGATATTAATAATTGTACATTTTTTTGAGAATTTGATTTGAAGGCTTTAAGTTAGTTCAAGGCTAAAAAAATGTTTTTTTTTTTTTTTTGGTTTTCAAGTAAAATAATTGAATTGGAAACTGCATGTTTTTACATTGTCTTGGTCGTTGATTTTAATTGAATGTTTGTTTTAGTTTTTACAAGATTTATAGTAATTCGTGCTTTTCTATATAAAAAAAATTGTGGTTTACAATTTCTTTAAAAAACACTAGGGGTCACAGAAATTGAAATTCTAAATTCATTATTTGGGAAAATTCAAATTGACATAGAAATTATTGGCATAACATGGTATTGTTGAACGCCCCAGTGTCATTCATTTACACTTTACAATATAATGTGAAAACATTCACCAAATTATACACTAACCCGTTTTTTATTCAATTACTTAAATGGTTATATACCAATGATCTAGCCTACATTTAAATCTCAAAACACTAGAAATAATTTTTACTGAAAAAAAAGAGATTTTATTTAACAAAACCTATTCATTTCTAGAAATTGGTTTTAAATAAATTACTCCTAGTACTGAAAACAGCTCCTAAAATTAATAGCGATTATGACATTGCTAACAGCTGCAATGAATGTTTTATGTAATAAAAATAAGGACAGCCAAGATTTTTTTTTGAATTTAATGTCGATTGTTAAAATAAAATTTAAAAATTGAAAGCAGAAAGTTTCATATTGAACCGAGTTTTAAACAGCTTTGTACAAAGAAATCATTGAAATATTCAATGGTCGGTTGACCTAGTCGTCTTATGCGATTAATTCATATGTTGAAGTTTATTTAGATTACAAAATATTGGCTTATTTGACACATTTACCATAGTCATATCCTTCATTTGAGCTACAGTATATACAAAAATAATATTTTTATGTTAAGAGTCGAATGCTTTATACAATTACAAATGTCGTGATCATGTAACAAGCAGAAAGTATTGAGAAAGTTGATTATATAACTTTTGAATTTGTGCGAAAAGTAGGATGAAACTTAAAGAGTTGAAATTACTGTAATAATAAGTTAGTGTACAGATTTACTATGATTTTTCAGGATAAGTTTAATGTCTGAAGTAATGTAATAATTAATAATACGGTTCATTTGAACACCGCAAGTACAGTACTACAGTTGCAAATAATAAAAATGAATGTTCAACCGTTCATTATTTAAAGTTAGCCAATGGCATTCAATCTTTTTGTTGTGGTATGTAACTTAACTTGTAGTATACACAAGTTTAACAAAATATGTGGGTTTTGGACCATTGTATTGCTAGTACAGTATTTTGTATTTTTCTGTGTGAATTTGTCCTCAGAACTTTGAAATTAGTGTTGTGAGTTTACAGGGGATTTACCTACCTGTAAGCCTCTATGAGACTTTAACGCGTAACCTTGAAATAAGGAAACAATGGCACACTATTTTGGAAGTTTAACGTTAGCAGTGACGCCATTAGTTACATTGTACATGTAGTTAGTGAGCAAGTGTTGAACTTTCCCATAATAAGTTATCTGGATATCGCAATTTCAAATCAGAGCGATACCTAGTAAATTTTTTGGGGTTTTTTTCTTTTTCCTTTCTTTTTTTTTTTTTTTTTTTAGCAAATACTTACACACTCGAATTAAGGTCAAGAAAATGCTATAGGAAAAGTATAGTAATTTCATTCTTGACTAGATTTTGTGAAAGAATTTTGAGTAAAGCGTTTGAAGTAGACCTTGTGTGTCGACATGACTACCAACATAAATAATAACTTGATAAAATAGTGTGTGTATATATAGAGATAAAAATAAAAACAAGCCCGAAAATAAAAAAAAGATTGAAATTTTGTCTATGTTCACACTCATAAATAGTGTAAACGTATTTAGAAGTTAATTTAATTCTATGTGCAGTACAAGTACTGTACATAACATTGTAATATATTTCACTATTTCAATATAGGACATTTGTTAACCAATACGAAATTCATAATAAAAACGAATATATTGTTATAGAAATTAAAAGTGACTTAGCAAACAAAATCCTTTTTTTTAATTTCAATGTAGAAAAAAATGAGGTTAAGTGCAGTTCATGGGTGTTGTCTACACAAGTAAATCAACATGTTAATTTTTCTATGTTGTGCTATATGGAGGCCGCTTTTCCTATGTAATATATCACAAACACCGAAATAAGATATTTAGATTGAAAGAGAAAATAAATGCATTGTAAAGTGTAAAACAAAGATTAGGAGTGCCTTCAAAATTTCTCTACAGTTGTTATTAGAATAATACATTATGTTCACTTTTTAATTTTTATTAATACAACGTTATAATAATTGCTAAAATCGTTTTTATGGTTGTACTAATTTACGGTGTTTTAGTATGGGGCCTGTTATTAGCTGGTGTTGCTGGCACTTAACCTACATTGTCCTTAATTTACGAACATTAAATAATAGCATTTAAAATCTTAATTGCCGTCTTAAAAAAAATTTTTTTTGTTTTGTGCAAGAATTTATTTGGCTACCGGTACCTAAATTAACTTATCTGAGGTATTTAGAGTTGATGCAACATTTCTCATCGTACGTACTTTTGTTGCTACTGCAATATTTTATTATTAATAATTGTCGGTTCACATTCGTCACCGATTCGCCTAAATGTGGACTTGTGAAATGATACTTGTTACTCCGATTTCTGAGGTTTATAGCTGAAATGATAAATAATTGTAAAAAATTATTTTTACAGTAATTACAATCGTTATATTGCTAATAGTCCAACTTATTTAATTTTTTGGTCTGTAAGTGTTGTGTTAGCCTGATTTTTTTTGTTTAATGTTATCTGTTTTTTGTTGTACAGTAATTTATTTTTTTTACTAACAAAGAGCAATTTTGACTTAATTTTACAGTTTAAACATTTTGTAAGTTTATAACTAAGAGGACTTTTTGTTGTGTTATTAATAGCAAACATTATTTCTTAAGATGAGAGTATTAGTGGAGAATTTTTCCCATCACTACTTAGTACTGTACTTAGCAGTTGAGCACTAAATGCCTCAATTAGACGTAAGACGACAAAACTAATAAATTTAATTTAGATGAGAAGTTGAAGAATTTTACTCAAGGTTTCAAAAATTAACATCATCATAATTCTACAGTATTATACCGTTACGTGTATCTCACAATATTTTCCCGTGTAATTTATTTACTTTGGAAAATTTCTCATAATTAGTGCTTGACATTTATTAATATCAAAACTGTCATAAACTTGTCAATATTTGTTAAAAGCTAATAAATAACTTTTAATCACGATCGAAATTCGAAAGCAGTTAAATATTGTCATTTATAATAATAGTCATTGTGTTAAAAAGTAATTTAAAAGTTTAAATAGGTAGGAAACTGTGCAGTCATTTCGTTTATAATCTAATGAAATGGCAATTGCAGAAAATGAATTTAATTTATTTTGTTTAAGATTTATGAGTTATAGACAAAAGTATTTTCGTTACAGCTGTAGGCAAGGCCGGCGTTGATTGAAACTGTTGAGCATTTTTAAATTTTTGATTTAAGTTGTGTATTTATTTTTTCGTAAATGCATTTACAGTATAGAAAAATAAAATGGCTATTAGGAAAGTATCCAATGTTACAATATTATTAGTATAGCTGTGAAAATGTAAATACCGGTTAATTGCTTTCAAATTGTGAAGTTGTTAAATTACTAGCGGAATTTTTAAATAATTATCGTCAAACCGATTATTTATGTAGATTTCTATCCTGATACCATCTCTGTATTTTTCTCATCATTTTTTTTTTCTCTCGATAGTTTTTAGGTTTTTTATAATGTGTAAATTGCACGAGTCAAGGTAGTAACTCGTGCTATTTAAATACTCTCGAGAAATGTTAAATACAATAAAATCGTCGATTAATTAAATGTTGATTAAGAAAAAAAAATGTTGTTTGATAAAAGTTAAAATATAACTTCTTGTTGCTAATCTTGACACATCTGAGGTTATTTTAGATACTTTTGTAAGTCTTTTTGGTCAAGCTGCTTTAACTCTGTCCTGGATTTTATATTTGTATTTACTTTTTGCAAGGAGGAATTGTTATCTCTTGCCACTTCGTGAATTTGTTGTTGAAAATTGCAAAATTTTAAATAGTAAACTGTACTGTCAAGAAATTTTCTTGATTCATCAGAATTTCTTATGTTGTAGTTGTACAACATTCATTATAAAGTGGAAAATTGACTTGGCATTTTGAATTTAAGTTATAATAATTTAATTAATACTAGTAATTTGTTGGCCATATGATAGTGTCTTGGAGTTGTTCCCTGACTTAAAACAAAGTATAATTTGAACAGAAACAATTTTGTCATTAATGTAGTAGTATTTACAAAAGTCAAATCATGTCGTAGGTATTACCATTACCTAGATAAAGCAATTATTAATTTAAAATAAATATACTGCACTTGGTGCATTTGTTTATATTGGTAAGGCGTACCCTAATAAGTTAGACTGCTTTTTTTTTTTGTTGTATTGAGTCTTTATACAGTAAATAAATCAGAGAAGGTTATGAATAGACGACCTATTTATTTAGTTCGTTTATTCAAATTGAAATTTGTTATTGAAATAATAATAATTATTAGAAGAATCTTTTTATTATTTTGATAAAGAATTTATAATTGTGTCACGTAGTAAGTTTTCAGTGCTGTTCACCTTGTACGAATGTTATTGGTTAATTTTAGACGTATTTAATTTTAAACTTTTGGGTTAATTTACTTATTATATTCCAAGTAGTTGTATAATACTATAAAGTATTAAATACTTGTAACATTTAGACTTTCATCCTCTTATTGTATTGTTGTAATGTAATCAAGTCGATAAGTTTTCTTATTATATTTTGCAAACGAAGAAAATGTTTTTTTTTCTTCTTCGTTTATTTATAGTTTGTAACATCATTATTGCCATCATTATCATCGGAGCTTGTAGGGGAATTATATTGATTACACATTAAATTAGGTTGAAAGTTTTTAATGAAGAATGTGCATTTACGATGAATTTTTTCTTAACCACTTAGTATTCGCGTAACGTTTTTACTTGGTTAACTAAAAAGCCATCTCATTTTTATCTTTGGTTTCCCCCTACTTTGCTATATTTTTATGGTCAGTGAAAGTGAGAAGACCAGACATCATCTGCTAAATTTGATAGGGGGTAAAAGCAGAATGTTGGAGTGTGTTGAGTGCCTTTGTGTGTGGGTTGATATGAGACAAGATTTAGCACTGGCAGACTGGGAGTATTATGCCCTCCCCCATTATTCCACCCATCCTAATCTTTCTTCCCCCACATCATCACTTACCTGCTGTTTTTCCACAAACAACAAAATAGACATTTTTACAAGCTCTGCTTTTTCATGTTTAGAATATTTTTCATTGCAATTATATAAGAATGACCTTTTAATGCAGGGAAAAACTTTAAACTCCAAAATGGGAAGAAAAATGCCAGAAATGCAAGAATGCAAACCAAATCGTAAGTGATGATTGAAAAATGGCTATACGGTAAGTTATGTAGGATTCAAGTAAAACCTTGACTGTTAGAGTGTTTTTTTTTTAGAAGACACATGCCCCATCAATTTATCATATTATTGCTTTTAGTAAGAAATGTTAATATTATTTTAAGCAGTAATGAGTTAAAGTACAGTATAATTCTACACCATTTTCTAAAATTTAATTTTATAAATCAAACTTATAAGTACAATATCTACTAAAATTTATTGCTTATACAGTAAATAGACTTTTATTTGAAAAAATACAGTATTTTATTGCTATGTCCTCGATTTAAAAAAATAAAGCTCATCCTCACTGGGATTCGAACCCAGGACCTCCTGCTTAGAAGGCAGGCGCGCTATCCACTGCGCTATGAGGACACTTGTTGAACTCTGACACATCTTCAATTTTATGACATTTTACTATTTTTCTTTTTTAAAAAAAACTAATTTTGTTGTTACTTTTACCTGTAATAGCCTGTAACTTCTACTTTTCGATTGCGTAGTTAATGTGAAAAGTGTTATAAAAAATTTAAAGTAAAAATACGCATATACGTTTTACGGTGTTACTCTACTTAAAGAAAGAGATTTATAGTTAATGCCTAACCTTATTAAAGTATTGTTATTTTATTTTTACACTTTCGTGTACATTTTACTGTACTTGGAGAAACAATCTATTAAGAGTGAATGTAGAAGATTTAACTGTATTCAGTGTATAAGTAAGAGTTGAAAAGGGTGCGATAGTTGCTGAGAAAGAAATGATGCAGGTGTCGCCTCAAAGTTGTTTTTTTTTCTATTTAAAACCATATTTAAAAAATCTTGGCATGTTATATTGGAAATAATGGAAACAATGCCGTCTTGAACCGTGCTAATGCTATTGTTGAACAGAAGTGTGACATTGTCCTTAAAAGTTTTTGAATGATAATGAAAGTTCTATAGGTGAAAATGGCAGAATGATCTTAGTATAAAATTTACAATAAAGTTTATTTTTTTATATGAAGGAATTGTTCAAAACAGTACAGACATGGGAGTAATAAGAAAGCAAATGGGATGCATAAGATTATAAGAAATTATACAGTATAACGTCATAGTTTTTTTCTCTGCTGTCATAGTGTAAGATTAAAAAGAATTAAAAACTGCTCGTATAACGTTGATGAAGTGTATTTTCAATTTGACGTGTCCCACACTCACTAGGAAGAGTTGATGGGATTCTCGCATGAATTTTAAAAGTCAAAAAGACCTATGACCTTCTTATTATTTTTTTTATTTACAGTATACAAGTAATGTATAACTTAAAGACGAGGAAGAGAAATGATACCGTCACTAATCGGTTGACGATGTCTTATACATTTTTGCTTCACAACATGTCTACTTGTATTATTAAAAGCTGTCATTCAATTTGAAATGGCTAAATAGCTTTTTATTAATAATACACATTAGATAGATATCAATCTTAATTGAGTTTTATAAAAATAGATTTTAGGAGTCAAATTTGACGGAAAAAAGTGTTACAAGATATTTCTTAACTGTCAAACCAATTATCTTCGCTTCTTCAATAGACAATTTTTTTTTAAATAAAGATTAACTTTTGATTGTGGAAGTTAACATTACTTTTTTAAGATTTATAAAAAAATATTATTTTTTGTAAAAGGCAAATTAAATTGTATGGCATTAGAGCCAATTGTTGCACATTTTAACTTAACAAAATCATCCACTTAAAAATCTTTTAAATTAAGTTTAACAATAAACACTATTATATCTACATAAAGACCTAAAATTATTTTAGCCAAAAAAAAAAACACCCACACTGGGATTCGAACCCAGGACCTCCTGCTTAGAAGGCAGGCGCGCTATCCACTGCGCTATGCGGGCTGATGATTGACCACTCTAGCAAAGGGCTAGGGGTCTTAAAATAAGATTTTCTGTAACTGTAGTCACTCACAACTTTGTACTTTGGTTAATACCAGATTAAAGTTGTAACTTAAGTAATTGCTATAGTGATTAAGATTTTACAATTAATTCGTTAAAATTAACTAAGTTTTATACATTTACTATTCCGAATTAAAAAATCAATATTTTGTTGACTCTCGGTGTATCATATTCATTAGTTATTACTCATTATGGTATTTTTTAATAAGGTTAAAAAAAATGGACAAAACGTTGTTTTAAGTTGAGCTAATGTCATGCAATTGCATCAAGGTGGTGGTAGTGGACCACTGACCGTTGCCAACTTCTCAGTACTGGTCTTGTATCTCCCTACAGTGGCAAATTTTCAGAGTTTGTTCAGTAAAATATTTTACAAGTATAATTACAGTATGAGATGCCATGTAATGCCGTTTTAGACAGTTCCTAAAAACAGGCGCGGTTTGCATTCGCGCGTGCTTTTTTTTCTTCTTCTCCTGCGCAAAATTACATCTTTAACTCTACTGTACTCGCAGACAAAGTGTTATTTTAACCGCAATTTAAGTAGGAGTTGTATGTAGGGATTTGTGTATGCAACGCCCAAGCCATTGTTACTCAACAGTGTATAAGACGTAACGAATAAAGAAGGGATAAGACGTGGGAGGAGATAGGGACAGAAAATTTATACAAAATTGTCGGCAACAATGAAATGAAACTTAAACTACGTGTTATTACGCTCTGTATTGAATCTATCAGTTAAATTACAGCAAAGAGATGGGGGGGGGGGGGGGAAGATGTGATGGAAAGGGGGTTAATATTTTTAGGGGTTTTTTATGTTTCTTAAAACTACTAAACTTTGTATAGTCTGACTTTAACTGTTGATGCAGGGTCGTTGCATGTGGTTGTTTTTTTTAAAACAGAGGGATAACTACGTGTACACTAAAAAAAACCAGAAGGGGAAAAGAAAAGATAAAAAGATATATAATACATGTACTGTATATAGTATATAATAATCATAAATTTTGATCACATTTTAAAAATTGTTTTAAATGCGAAAAAAAAAAATAATAGGATCGACTTGAGGTTGTTGTTGCGGTTCTGATGGAGGTGGATTAAAACAATGAGTGGTGCAAACGTAACAACAAAATCTCCTGACGTTTAGTCTCACTACTTCATAATACTCTTTCCCTATTTAGATTATACAGACATTCAGATCAAGTCTTATGATATAACTAACAGGAAGAAAAATGAAGGGATAAATAAATTGCATCTTTGAATAAATTTGTTTAAATAAAAGAGGAAAAATATCTAACTAACTTAAAGGGCTGGAACCTGTTTATTTATATGTTGGAGTCCGGATGTTTAAAGTTAATGTTGTAAAAGAGAGATTATATGCTATGATGGACATTTCACATAAATTTATATTCCCACCCACAGCGCTCTGAAACACACGATAAAATTTAAATATAAATTTGGAAATTTTTTTTTATAAATAATATTTTTCGTAACGCCTTAAACACTAACCACTATGCATGGTGGCTCTGAATTTGAAGCGGCTTAAAATCAAACGACTTAAATTAAAACATTTTTTCTGCTGCTAATTCCAAAGTTTTTAACTAACAGTTACCATTATTTTTATTTTTTTACATTTTTACATACAACTCAATTACATGCTTGCTGTTACTGATGTTATTGCTACAGCAGCATCAGCCATTAACAACAACAACAAAAAACACAAGTTGATTACTATCAGTTTTTAGTTGTTTAAGATATTCCCATCTCCAACCGTGAATTAGCGATAGTATTTCATCCCAAAGAAGATTGTAATCAAAATATCTTAAATTTTGTTTTAACTTACAGTATATCTTATAGTTTAAAGGAGTCAGAGGGGAAGGAATTCGTATTACTAATTTTAACACCCAATTACTTAACCGCTAAATTATACACTCCAAAATATATGGTGAAGTACTTTAAGGTAATGAAACTTTGAGAAGCTCAATATGATTTCAATTTATAATTTTGTGTTATAAAAAGTGTTGAACTTGTTGTCTCGTTCAATTTTGACTTTTAAAGTATAGATTGTTTGATTTCCTAAAGTCAATATCATGAAGAAATGCTATAAAGATGTAATGATGTGTCCCAAACACCAATTATAATAGATCAACGAACTGAAACATTTACCAACGTACTGATTATTATTATTACCAAAAAGTTAACAAATTACATGAAAGTGAAAAACATTTAAGTTAATCGCATGTCCATTTTAAGTTCAGCGGTAAATACACTAAATACAACATGAAAATTACAATCCAATATTATAAAGTCTTTACATGAAATTCGGTTCAGTGTTTTGCTTTTAGAAAACTAATTTTGAATTATTCACAACCGTTTTCTAGTGCTAAACGATTAATTAAAAGCGACAATTATGAAGTATAGTGAATTCTCGTTAACACGAACGCCGTTTAAACGAATTTCTCGTTAACACGAAGCAACATTGTGTCCCGAACTACAGTATAGACTTTCTCATATATTTTTTATTCGTTAACACGAAGCAAAACCCCGTTAACACGAACTGATTTTGCTTTTTCCAATGAAAAATTGCAAATACCGTCAAAGAAAAGGTAAACAAAAAAGGTCAGTTTGACTGTAAAAAATGTGAGTTTGACTCTTTAAATGTGAGTTTGACTCTAAAAAATGTGATTTTGACTCTAAAAAATGTGATTTTGACTCTAAAAAATGTCAGTTTGACTCTAAAAAATGTGAGTTTGACTCTAAAAAATGTGAGTTTGACTCTAAAAAATGTCAGTTTGATTCTAAAAAATGTCAGTTTGACTCTGAAAAATGTGAGTTTAACTCTAAAAATGTCAGTTTGACTCTAACAAATGTCAGTTTGACTCTATAAAATGTGGAGTTTGACTCTAAAAAATGTGATTTTGACTCTAAAAATATGAGTTTGACTCTAAAAATGTCAGTTTGACTCTAAAAAATGTGAGTTTGACTCTAAAAAATGTGAGTTTGACTCTAAAAAATGTCATTTTGACTCTAAAAAATGTGAGTTTGACTCTAAAAACGTCAGTTTGACTCAAAAAAAAGTCAGTTTGACTTTAACAAATGTCAGTTTTACTATAAAAACTGAGAATTTGACTCTAAAAAATGTCATTTTGACTCTAAAAAATGTGAGTTTGACTCTAGAAAATGTCAAGTTTGACTCTAAAAAATTTCAGTTTGACTAATATATATTATATTTTACAGGTACTCGTTAACACAACACCCCGTTAACACGAAGAAAAATC
This sequence comes from Helicorthomorpha holstii, assembly GCA_013389785.1. NCBI lineage: Eukaryota > Metazoa > Arthropoda > Diplopoda > Polydesmida > Paradoxosomatidae > Helicorthomorpha > Helicorthomorpha holstii. The sequence continues at coordinate 398,817 of JAAFCF010002710.1, read as the reverse complement.
TCGGTCCCGTCGACTTCGTGTTAACGAGAATCCACTGTATTTAGTTTGACATATTAATCATTATTAAGAGTTTCATAATATTCGTTTTATAATATATGGTAATAATTAATCAATTATTATACGCATTAATCAAAATTTGACAAATTTTCCTGAGTTTATTTCTTGAAATTGGCGTGTAAATCATATTGATTAGTTGAAATTTTATCCGTGGGCAATCTAATTTTGAGTGTGGATAGATATAGGTCAAAAAATAAATCAGAAAATAAAAACTATTAAGTTGCAACATATTAAATATCGTTTAAATGGCAAAGATGATGAGGCGAGCGTGTACACTGATTAAAATTACATGCACCACAATTCGTGTTGATAATAATTAAATACGATTTGTTCTCCTGTTATTGCTATTAATAACAGCAATTTCTTTTTTTTTTCACTTTTTTTTTAACATTTATTTATTGCTGTTTAAATTCGTTTAACCTCGTTTCCACTTATTACAAACACGTGTAAGATGAAGTCACTTTTCAATGTTGCTTGTTTTTTTTTTTTT